>JAHHFK020002522.1:0-95565 GCA_024533555.2 Aedes koreicus | reverse complement strand
TTGTGGTGCATACTGCCAACAATGGACTGCAGTGCGCACCTGATTACATCCCTGTATCGAAAGCGACCATGTTGGATTTTTAGTCTGTTTTGAAGCAAGAAGAAATAAACACGTTGTTAGAAGTAATCAAACGTTTCGATTTATTAAATCGCGGAAATCTCCTATCGGTTCCCACATTGGTGACCCCGACGTGATCTCGCGGTACGAAAATCAACGAAAGCAAATCGATTACGTCGCGAATTCGAAAATGACGGACGAAAACGCTGATGCTAACGCCGCTGTTGCTGCAGGAGTTGCGGTCAAACTTCCAGATTTCTGGAAAAACGACCCCGTGATGTGGTTCGCGCAGACCGAAGCACAGTTTGCTCTCGCTAACGTTGTACGCGACCACACCAAGTTCTATCACATCGTCGCGAAGATTGACCAGTCTGTCATATGCCATGTAGCAGACTTGGTCACGAACCCGCCGGAGCAAGACAAATACGGAGCCGTCAAGGAGCGTTTAATTTCTCGATTCCAAGTGTCAGCGCAATGAAGATTGGAGCGACTACTGGGAGCTTGTGACCTCGGGGATATGCGTCCCACTCACCTCCTGGCAAAGATGCAGGAACTTGCAGCGGGGCTTAACGTTACGGAAGATTTGCTGAAGATGCTGTTCCTCCAGCGGATGCCTCAAAGTGTCAAAGCGGTTCTTGCCATCAGTGATGGTACCATCGGGAAACTCGCCGAGATGGCAGACAAAATGCTTGAGTCTCCATCGTCGCATGTCGCTGCTGCTTCCGCCAGTGCCTCTGGAACAGATGCTGTAATGGACCTGCAAAGCCAAATCGCGGCATTGACAGCGGAGATACGCCACCTCAAATCATCGAGAAGTACTTCAAGAAGCCGATCGACATCGAGATCAAGCCGAGTAACAGACGACGAAATATGCTGGTTCCACCGGAAGTTTGGAGGACGTGCTTTGAAATGCCGCGAGCCCTGCAAGTACAATCCAAAAAACTAAAATCTCGTTCACTCGAAACGGCGGAAGTGAACGCAGCATCGGAAAGCCGCCGTATTATCTTATATGATCATTCAACCAACATGCGATTCCTCATCGATACCGGCTCGGATGTATCGATAATTCCAGCGACGAATAAAGACAGAAGCAAAGGCGCAACACCGTTCCTGTTACATGCGGCAAACGGATCAAGGATCAAAGGATACGTCACGACAGATTTGGGACTACGCCGACGCTTTACGTGGCCTTTCCTCGTGGCAGATGTGGGAGTTGCCATTATCGGGGCCGACTTTCTTGCATCGTTTGGCATACTAGTGGACTTGAAGCATCGGCGCCTTATGGATGGACTAACGAAGTTATCATCGACGGGAGGTTTGACCGACGCATCCGTTCACAGCGTTACAGTAGTTGCTTCAGACCATCCGTTCCGTGAGCTGTTGGCAGAATTCAAGGAAGTCACCCTACCGACGATGATAAAAACAGCAGTGCAACATGACGTCACGCATCATATACAAACGAAAGGACCGCCGGTTGCCAACAAGTGTCGACGAATGGCTCCGGATAAGGTGAGTGCAGCAAAGAAAGAATTCCAAGTAATGATCGATCTAGGCATTTGTCGTCCCTCCAGCAGTTGTTGGGCAAGTCCACTTCACTGCGTTCCGAAAAAAAGTGGAGATTGGAGATTTGTAGGCGATTATCGAGCGCTTAACAAAGTGACCGTGCCAGATCGATACCCCGTTCCTCATATACATGACCTGCTTAACACCTTCCAAGGGAAAAATATATTCACCACCCTGGATTTGGAAAGAGCCTATCATCAAATACCGGTGCAAGAGGAGGATATCCCGAAGACCGCCGTAATAACCCCGTTCGGCCTCTACGAGTTTACACGTATGCAGTTTGGGCTATGCAATGCTAGCCAAACGTTTCAGAGGTTCATGCACAGAGTATTCAGCGACATGGATTTTGTTGTGGTCTTTGTAGACGATATTTGTATTGCATCAAGTTCACCCGAAGAGCACTATAATCATGTGCGGGCCGTATTTCAACGACTCAAATCGTACGGTCTAGTTATTAACGTGGCAAAAAGTTGCTTCGCAAAAAGTAGTGTCAACTTTCTTGGGTACGTGGTGAACGGAGATGGAATCCTCCCCTTGTCGGATCGAGTCAAGGCAGTTACCGATTTTCCAATCCCATCCACCGTGAAAGAATTGAGACGGTTCCTTGCGTTACTGAACTGCTACAAGAGGTTTATTCCGCATGCGTCCGATCTACAAGCTGATCTTCGGAACCTTATTCCTGGGAACAAAAAGAACGATTCTCGGAAGATAATTTGGACCGATAATGCCAGGAAAGCGTTCGATCAATGCAAAGATTCTCTAGCGGCAACTACACTCTTACATTATCCGGATTCCTCGAAACCATTGAGTCTACTCATCGATGCATCGAATACTGCAGCAGGGGCTGTGCTACAGCAATTCAATGGAAGCAACTGGGTTCCGCTGGGCTTCTATTCGGAAAAACTCTCTCCTGCTCAAGTGAAATATTCAACATTCGGCCGAGAGTTGACGGCGATGAAATTGTCTGTTCAATATTTTCGTCATATGCTGGAAGGAAGGAGATTTGTTATCTACACCGACCATATGCCGTTGACACATGCTCTAGCTTCGAGTCCAAGCAGTCGTCTTCCACATGAAGAGCGGTACTTACGGTTTATCTCGGAGTTCACAAACGATATTCGTCATATCAGCGGACAGTTCAATGTGGTAGCGGACGCTTTATCCAGAACAGAAACGATCTCCCTTCCCACGCCGATCGACTACGACAAAATCGCTGCTGATCAAGTTGATGACAACGAGCTTAAAAGCCTTCTTGGTTCGCGTTGTGCATTGAAACTGGAATTACGTCAGACGACTCTAGCATCGAAGCCGCTGTACTGTGATGTGTCACAGAACAAGGTAAGACCATACGTTCCACCTCAACATCGCGACGTGGTTCTTCGACACGTTCATGGTCTGGCCCATCCAGGTGTACGTTCCACTCGTCACCTTCTAGCGGATCGGTTTGTTTGGAAAAACATGAACAAGGATGTAAAATTTTTCGTTCAAAACTGTCTACAATGTCAGCGTTCCAAGATTCACCGTCACACAGTGGCTCCTCTGCAGAATATCCCTTTACCGAGCAGTCGTTTTCGTCATGTTCATGTCGACCTTGTGGGACCGCTGCCTCCATCGAATGGCAACCGCTATCTTCTAACAATCGTCGACCGTTTTTCTCGATGGCCCGAGGCGGTACCACTTCAAGACATGACTGCTGAGACTGTGGCGCGTGCCATGTGCGTTGCTTGGATCTCTCGTTTTGGCGTTCCTGAAACTGTCACTACTGACCAAGGAAGACAGTTTGAATCCGAACTGTTTCATGAATTAGGCAAAGCGATGGGTTCCAAGCACATCCGAACAACGGCGTACCATCCACAATCAAATGGTCTTGTGGAGCGATTCCATCGAACTCTGAAAGCTGCAATAATGGCTGTCGATTCGAAGCACTGGTGTGATCAATTACCGATGATAATGCTTGGATTGCGTACGTCTTTTCGATCCGATTTTGATTGTTCGGTTGCGGAATTGGTGTATGGACAAGCGTTGCGAATTCCTGGGGAGTTCCTAGAATGTTCGAATGAAGATGTCTGTAGAACGGACTTTGCGCAGCAATTGAAGGTTACATTTAGTAAGCTGAAACCAGTCGATCCTGCTCACCATGCCAAGCCAACCGTTTTCCTTAATCCTGAGCTCAACAAGTGCAGTCACGTCTTCGTCAGGATCGATGCAGTCAAGAAGCCTCTGGTGCAACCATATGAAGGACCATTTCCAGTGGTGAAGCGGTATGAGAAGTACATGGACGTAAGGATGAATGGGAAGGTTCAGAGGATTTCGATAGATCGGTTGAAACCAGCCTTCGTTTGTGATCAAGGAATAAGTGAGCATCCGCTAGCAGATCAGAAAACCAAAATTACACCATCGGGACTTAGGGTTAGATTCTTGGTGTAATTGGGGGGGACTATGTGGTGCATACTGCCAACACTGGACTGCAGTGCGCACCTCCCTGTATCGAAAGCGACCATGTTGGATTTTTAGTCTGTTTTGAAGCAAGAAGAAATAAACACGTTGTTAGAAGTAATCAAACGTTTCGATTTATTAAATCGCGGAAATCTCCTATCGGTTCCCACAAAAAAAAAAACATAATATTTTTATATTATTAAAAAAAAAAAAAAAAAAAAAAAAAAAAAAATTAACAATAGAGAGATTCCGGACATGAAAAAAAAAGAAAGAAAAGACAAACAACACCACACCCAAGAAAAAAACGCCCACTGGCCGCAAACAACCAACAACCACCCCCCCCGGGGGGGCGGAAACAAAAAATACATACACCACACGCTGGATAGACGTTTTTTTTATATGTAGTATATATAACACGCGCGCTCTCACCACTATTTTTTTTGCGCTTTTTTTCTCCCGAGTTGAAAAAAAAAAATAACAAACAACCACCAAAATTGTTATTTTTACGAATGGACAAGTGTGTCATTAAGAAGGCGGCCATGGGCGAGATCTTTCTGATTTTAACTATACAACAATAACCCAATTTTCAAATAATACTACATACGTGCCTGGTTTGGAAATTTTACATTTCCAAATCTGGAAGTGTGTTGCAGTGCCCTTATCCAAATGATATCGGTAATGTTTACATGCGGGGCTTATTCTATGTGAAAGTAACCTCGAAATGGGCGTGACTCTCCAGCCATTCTGAAATGGGTTGCTGGATCTGCAGTAGAGCTATCACTTTCTAGCTCCCGGATTAAAGCTGCTTCCAATGGTCACTTGTAGGATTGTTTTAAACAGATTTCTTCCATAATACCATTGCCGGCCAATGGGTGTTAGATTGGACACACACACACGCGTGCGCGCGCGCGTGCACAAACACAATAGAGTTCAATCAGTTATATTTGGCTATTAATTTTCAATACAATACATTCCGCATGTGACCAGATCCAAAAAACTGTTCGCTTAGACTTTTGACCATAAAATTACAGTTTTCGGATCGGTTGCTAACAATAGCATTCTTAGAGGTACTGGCCAAGTTGTGCATCCCCGCGCACCTATAAAATGGAAAACGCTCGTAATTTTGAGATTAAAAATACTCTAATGACTAGAAGATAATACCTATCAAAGCTTTGAGAAAAAAAAGAGACCGTTTTATTGAATTATTCTTATTTCAAATCTATACAAACAAGCTAATCAAGACCTTTACGCATTCACGGATTACATCAGGGGCAGTTTAAACCTAAACATTCGTGGAACCACATTCAATTCGGTAGTTTTTTAGTTTTAGAGTATGTTCAGTAAACTCAACTTCGATACTGAGTTGTCAAAATTTTCCGAAACGTTCTGTAAGTTTTGCTGAACGAACGCGCGCTGGAACATTTTCACCGAAACAGGTTGAAAACGGGATTTTATTGATTTTCTTTCTTGCTATTTAACATTTGGGATAATTAATGAGTTAAAATAATATGTTTTTCGCGTTTATTTGTGGTTCATCGGTCTTTATTCAGATTATTTGTTTAAAAAGTACATTACAGTCATATTTGTGTGTGAGAGTGTACAATCCAACTCCCACTGTCCGGTAGCGCTTTTATGGAAGAAAGATGAAAGGTGCAGAATGCCTGATTACTCACGTCCATTACGAGGTCCCTTTCACGTACAACATGTCCCGCATAACCAGAATACTAACATCAATTGGATATTTGTGTTATGTTAACACTTCCATTATCGCAACATGATCTGTTTTCATAATGGCACATATGAAATTAATATTTATTTTTTATTTTTTTATATCTCACCACGAATGCATGATGTTTCCTTGTTGATCATGCTCCATTAGTTGCATTTTTCTCCTTAGCTTCTCCAGCGGTAGTTTAAACTTCCTCGGGTATTAAACAAAAACTGACGCATAAGACATTAGGGTCAATATTGACCTAGATTTCAACCCTTTCTAGAATTATGAAATTTCAACCTGGACACAATGTTTATGCTTCAGAATTGCATACAAAACATTCCAGACTAGCTGTAGAGAGTTGCCGGCTTCGACATAGTTTCTCAGAATATCATTTGTCGTCTTTTGACATATTAGTTCCAGATCATGCCGCAGAGATGGCACTGTAGTCTATCTTTGCCAAACTAAGCGCTAGAGTTGCGTCTTCGGCAAAGCTACTAATTATGTCATTTGTCGACTTTTATCATTATCAGATTAGTTCCAGATCTGGCCGCAGAGATGGCACTGCAGTTTATCTTTTCCAAATGAAGTGCTAAAGCAAAGATGGTAAATGAACAAGATGTCCCAGATATTATGTTCTAGAATAATCTAGAGGATACACTCTCTTTATATGATTGCAAAGACGTCTGGTGACAGCACATTGAAATATTCGATAAGACGTTCACACATCCTAGCACGGATCATAATGTGCGTCGAGATGTTGAGGGTTTGTTTTGATTGTTTTGATTCAAAGTTGAAGTATTTTCAAGTGTCCCATCAGTAAATAATTGCTTGAAATCATTTAACCACCAAAAACCGAAATCTCATAAGAGCAGCTGCTATGGAAATTCATTTCAAGTAGTAACGAAACGATTCGACGATTCGATGCTCGAGAGGAAATAGCAATGTTGTGCTATTAACTTTGCTTTTCGCTGTACGTGTTCGGGCATGCATATGTGTGTGTTTGTTTTGTCTATCAATGTGGTTCAACGTTACATCGTTGACGATGAGAGTGGCGCTGCTATCTGTCTCTAAAATTTAGAAAGAGTGAAGAAGTGCCGTTTCGGAAGTTTTTCAGTATGTCATTTATCATCTTTTGACATTATCATATTAGTTCCAGATATTGCCACCGCGATGGTGCTGCAGTCTATCTTTGCCAAATGAAGCTCTAGAGAGTTGTCGTTTTCGGCAAAGTATTCAGTATGTTATTTGTCGTCTTTTGAGATTGTCATATTAGTTCCATATCTTGCCGCAGAGATGGCGCCACAGTCCATCTTCACTAAATGAAGCTTTAGAGAGTTTCCGTTTTGTGCAATGTTTCTTAGAATTTCATTTGTCGTCTTTTGACAACATCATAATAGTTCATGATCTTGCCACAGAGATGGCGCTGCAGTATATCTGTGTCAAATGAAGCTCTAGAGAGTTGCCATCTCCGGCAAAGTATCTCATTGTAGCATTTGTCGTCTTTTGACATAATCATTTTAGTTCCAGATCTTTCGGAAGAGATGGCGCTGTAGTCTATGTTTGTCAAATGAAGCTTGAGAGGTTGCCGTCTCAGGTATAGTTTTTTCTGTACGTAATATGTCGTCTTTTATAATTATCATGTTATCAGCTTTTGACGCAGAGATGGCGCTGCAGCCAAATGAAGCTCTAGAGTGTAGCCGTCTTGTTGTTTAGTACGCAAAATGCCGTCATTTGGCGCTATCGACACGACACAGTGCATATTTAGAGTAATGGCAGAAAGCAAGATCAGGCCAAAAGATTGTAGGCTTGTTATGCTGTTTGATCAAGGGTTGCAACCTTTTTTAACAGACACTCCTTCACATAGATATGGCCATTCATTGTCTGCCGTAATGAATGGACGAGATATTTTTCCACCTCCGCATATGGCCTGCCACACCATTACCTTCTTGACGAATTTTTGGGTGTAAATGGCTTTCATTGATGCAGGAACATCCTTTCCCTTCAGCGAGATATAAAAGTGTGGTCCCGGCAGAGTTTTATAATCGAGTTTTGTGTAGGTTTCATCATCTATGATAACACAGCCCGATTTTTTGGTCAGCAGTTTGTCGTATAGCTTTCGAGCCCTCGCTTTAACAGATTCAGCCTGTTTGGTGCTTCGTTTTGACTGCTTCAACTTCCGACGAGTCTGCCGGCCCATTCTCTCTTTGGCACGCATAACATTAGTCGCCGAAGTACCGAAGCTTTTTCGCCACATCTCGGACGCTGATGCTGAAGGATGACGCTTGAAATAGTCCCTTGCCTTTCTGTCGATTGTAGGATCAGCGGGCCAGGTTTTTTACCCCGTCTCTGGGAATCTACGAAAGAGCACTGTTGTTTATACTTCCGTAATGCGGTTTGAACTGTTCTGACACTCACACCTTTTTTATTTATTTTTTAGTTCCTTAATTATCGAGATTTTCAGCCCTGGGCTGGTTAATCACCCGTCGTAGTCACTCAAATACCTTTTTGGGTATTTTTGTAACTTGTCCGGGGGTGAGATTTGAACTCGTGACTTTGGCGTTAGAAGTATGGATGTTAACCACTACGCCGGGGTCGCCCCACGCTCACACCTTCTTCCTTAGCCAGTTTTCTGATCGAAAGACTACTTACGGTGCACCGTTTGTGCGCAATTTTGTTTTCTTTGCTCGGGAGAAATACCACGCATTTTCAAATTTCCATGCGAAAAATTGGAAAAAAAATTACAACATCAGTTTAATTTTGATGTAAACAACAGGACGCAGCCAAAAGTTGGTTGAATACTGCACGCAGTTTGAATTGACGGTTAGTTGTTAGTGTATTTATAATTATCGGAACAGTCTATATACACCAACACCAACAGCAAAACTTTTGTTAGTGAAAATTGTCATTTTTTTAAGGTAAGTTCAGTTATATTCTGCATATTGTAGCATTTAGCCTTCTACCATCTAATATATTTTTGAAACTTTATAGGAGATTGTTAGTTTATGGTTGGCAACTATAAAGGTAAATGTCGTAACAATAAAGAAACGGTCGTTGTTCTGAACGGGGCCGAATCACGGGCGTAATTTCGGAACCAATTAACACTGATCACTAAACGACGCGAATACTTATCGAAAACCCGATTTTATTTGACACAGTCCAAAAAACCTTTATTGCATGTGACTAACTTTATATATTTGGCTAAAAAACTGGTGACCGGTCTGCTTGAGCGACTATAGCAAAAAAAAAGGAGGGGATATAGAGAATCGCCAAAAATTAAAGACAAAGCCAGTGTTCTTTCTATACGAAGGCGCACAAATTTGCGTATCATTTACATATTGCGATTTAGTAGGAGATGGATTCTGTAGCTAGAATTCAATTTGGAATTAACCCGTAAAAAAGAACTAAACCTAACAGTCGTCAACAATAAGGGAAATGGTCCAGGAATGGTTTGTGATTATGCGGGTATGTAAAATGCAGTCATTTAATTTTATCAGATTAGTCAAATCGTGCTTAACTCTATCTTTTCTGAATTATGCTCAAGAGAGCTGAATTTTCTGGCAAAACTATTGAATATGTCAAAGATCGGCAATAGACCTTTCTCGTCAGATCTATCACCCATTTTTTATGTTTTTCCTTGAAAGACAATGAATTTCTAATAGTGTTTACAACTTTTTTTCTATGCAGTCCTTGTTTTGTCACAAATTTTTGAAAACTGGAATTTGTACGACACTTGGCTCCAAAACTGCCCCTCGGACGAACATGAGGCTTTTTGGACAGCTCGAATTTGAAAAGTGTGTAAGAAATTTAACGGTCACTTCAGAAACATCATGGTGGCACTTCTATCGAAACTTTCTTAAGTTGTTGTCAGTGGTAAATATAATTCAAGTAGGTTCCTTTTTTGGCAACGCGTATTTTTTGCCTTCCTTCCTTTTCAGTAAATCCATCTAACGTTTATTGCAATTTCTGATTTCACTAGAATATTTAGGGATCCTTTTAACATTGTTGTCTAAAGAGAACTGAAATAACTCTAAGGAAATACTTGGTTTATTAGGTCATGTTGCCAATAACGGAAACCTTTTTTTTTTAAATAGCATTTCAAGCTTATTGTTTTTACAATTTACTCATTGCTTGCTCTCAACTTAGTGTTCTAAATGCACTTTTACAGTTATTAATTGAGAGCTTTCGATGCCATTTTTGTCATGCACACTCCCTGGGCATAGGGTACCATTTTTGCAGGTAGCCTATGCCCAGGGAGTCGAGAAATTTTCCTTAACGAACAATTCTTAGACCAGACCGGGAATCGAACCCAGCCACCACCGGCATGGTGTTGCTTAGTAGCTGCGCCTTTACCGACTGAGCTAAGGGAGGACCCAACGGAAACCTACTGTATTTATATTCACCACTGGCTAACGCAACATGCTGTTTGTGCGGCGTTAGTATTTTTAACGAGGTTCTAACGTATTTTGATTCTTATTCGTACTCAATTTTTTGAAGACATTTTGTTCTAGCTGAAATGTGTGTTCTCTGTGCTGGAACTAATCTGATGATATCAAAAGACGACAAATAACATACTGAAAACTCTCTATAATGTTTTGAAATTGGAAATATATTCTCAACATCATGGGATCCCTGTAGTGAACAGAAATTTCTGCTAGAAGCAAAGATGTGAAGAGAAAGTATCTAAAGGTCAAATATAGCTCGGCAGGTTATGATATTGAATAGCAGTAGTTTGAATTTGAGCGTAGGGCTTTGTTTTGGCAGTATTTCGAAGTAAACACATACACTTTTGCCAAACATCCCACTGCGGGGTAGGTCAAGGCAGGGACAGATCCGTCACCCTTGACAGTCAAGGTGGCGGATCCGTCCCTGTCTTGATGTATCCCGCTGTGGGACGTCTGGCAAAAATGTCTGTGTATGCTTCGAAATACTGCCAAAACAAAGCCCTAGGCTCAATATCAAACTACTTCTATTCAAGTTCATAACCTGCCGAGCTCTATCGGTACTTTCTCTTCACATCCTTTGTTCTAGCAGAAATTGCTGTTCACTACTAGAATCCCATGATGTTGAGAAGATATTTCCAATTTCAAAACATTATAATTAAAATTTGGCGCACTGTACTGATTATTTCGAATGTCTTCTATTTACATTCTACAGCTTTGCTCAAGACGACAACTCTCTAAAGCTTCATTTAACAAATATAGACTGCAGCTCCATCTCATCGGCAAAATCTGGAACTAATCTGATAATGTCAAATGACTACATTTTATATTCCAAACAACTTTGTTGAAGACGGCAGCTCTCTAGAGCTTCATTTTCCAAAGATAGGCTGCAGCGCCATCTCTGCAGAACGATTTGGAACTAATATGATAGTATAAAAAGACGATTCGTTACGCACTGAGAAACTTCGCTCAAGACACCAATTCTATACAATGAGTCTGGAATGTTTTATATGCATTTCTGTTAACACTGCCAAACTAAAACTTCCTTCTCTTTTTAGCCGATTTCCGGGGACAATTTTACCGGACTCAGTGTTTTTTTTTTGTTCCAATACATTTGAGACATGAGACATGAGACCAGAACCTTTCAAATGGTGCATAACAATTGACTCTAAGTTAAAATTTCGAACTTCTACGAAGGGTTGAAATCCAGGTCAATATTGACCCTGTCTTATGTGTAATTTTTTTTGTGCAACCACCTTAAACTTAATTTAAACAAAAATATTTTTATGCAAAAATGAAGTATTCCGAAAAATATTAAGAGTCAGAAAATGTCAGCCTGATTGGTTTAAAAATAAAAAAGCTAGTATTTATTGAAGTTGCGCCATGGGTCAGAATTGACCCCAACATCTTAGGAAGGCTAAGCAACAATCCAGCAATTGGAATCAATTCACAGCTTAGTATTCGCAAATCGATTTCTATGTCCCGATCCATACCGTCCGCTTGTGAGGGCGTCGAATCAAACTGCAGCTCCGGAGGCAAACATTTTTCCAATGTAAAAACGATTTTCCCCTAACAAATGGTGTGTGTGTGTGTGTGTGTGTGTGTGTGTGTGTGTGTGTGTGTGTGTGTGTGTGTGTGTGTGTGTGTGTGTGTGTGTGTGTGTGTGTGTGTGCGTGTGTTTAAGCCTGCCCCTTTTCAAATAACATACAACAATGGCAGTATCACTTTTTACATCAGTGTATTTCAGTGTATCTTTCCCTTTTTTGCTTACGCGCACACAAACACACTGATTCATGTTAACCACACAAACAGAAATAAAACTTCATTCCAATTTCGTTCGTTAACCAAGCAGGAGAGAAGAAAGTGACGCAATTTTTCGAAAATCTTGTTTAATTGGAATGCGATCGTTTTTCGTCGCGGATATTGCCGTCGCAGTGTGATAACATGGACGGATTATGTTTCAGCATCCAGAAACTGAACAACAGCAACTATCCCAGCTGGCGTTTTGAAGTCTAGCTGCTGCTCATCCGCAAGGAGCTCTGGCGCTATGTAGAGCCAGGCGTCATGCCGGATGCCGAAGAAGAAGCTGTTTAGAAAGCGGGGGACGCTAAAGCGAGAGCAACCATCGGGCTCCTGATTGACGATAATCAGCATAGCCTGATTCGTGCTGTGAGAACCGCCAGAGAAACGTGGACCGCATTGAAAAACCACCATCAAAAAACGAGCCTAACCTCTAATGTTTCCCTTCTGAAGCGCATTTACGATAAACGCTACACGGAGGGGGGAAGTATGGAAAGACATTTGTTTGCAATGTAGGAGCTATTTTCGCGGCTAGCCAACACCAGGCAGGAGCCGGAACAAAACATCACGGTCGCAATGATCCTGCGGAGTCTCCCAAGCTCCTTCGACGCTTTGACAACTGCCCTTGAGAGTCGGGCCGAAGCCGACCTAACGTTGGAGCTGGTGAAACGCAAACTTTTGGACGAAGCTGCCAAACGACAAGGCCCAGAGTCGGATTCAGTGCTGTGGGTCAAGGGAGACAGCCGAAAGAACAAGAAGCAGATCACCTGTCATATCTTCAAGCAGCCGGGGCATAAACAAAAGTTTTGCCAGCGGTTCATTCGTGAGTCCACCGCCTTCCAAGAATAAAGAAGAAAGTGTATCGTTCGCATTCGCGACGTGTGTTCCCGGGAGTAACAATATGGACAAATGTTGGATAGTTGACTCTGGCGCAAAGAGCCACACTGTCGCGGACCGAAACTTTTTTGTTGAATTGCGCCCTAGTGATGTGAAGTACGTTAAATTGGCGGACGGAAAAGTGGCTAAAGTGGAAGGCGAAGGTTGCGGGGAAATCGAGTGCTGTGACGAAAAAGGTGAACGAAGAAAGCTGACGTTAAGTTCGGCACTGTACACCCCAACCCTGGCGATGAATTTGCTTTCGGTGTCGGCGCTCATACAAAAGCAGGCGACAGTGGTTTTCGACGCCAGCGGTTGCTTTAAGCAAGGATTGTACCAGCTGAAGCGCCCGGCCGAGGTTGTCATGGCAGCAAAGCGCCAGCACAACAAAAATTGTAAACACATCTGGCACAGGCGGTTTGGTCACCGGGAGCCGAATGCCATCAAGCTGCTGGAGAAGCGCAATCTTGTGAATGGACTGAAAATAGCCGAGTGCGACGTCGACGAGTCATGTGAGAGTACACGTATGCCATTGCCTAAAGAGTCTAAATCGAAAGCTGTGGCCCCTTGGCTATCGTCTAAACAGATGTCTGCGGCCCGGTAGAAGTTCCTTCGATGAGTCGATACCACTTCTTTATGACTGTGACGGACGATCGATCTCGTTATTGCACGGTGTACCTCTGGAAGGAGAAGTCGGAAGTAGCATTGGAAGCGTACGTGGCCCACGTGAAAAACCACTTCGGCCGCAAGCCGAAAATTGTGCTATCGGACCAAGGAGGGGAATACTCCAGCAAGCGGCTGCGAAATTTCTACAGGCGAGAAGGGATCAGCGCACAATTTACAGCGAGTTACAGCTCCCAGCAGAATGGGGTGTTGGAACGTCGCAACCGCAATCTCGTAGCGATGGTCGGATGTTTGCTTTTCGAAGCTGACCTCCCGCAGTGCTACTGGACTGAGGCTTTGAACACAGCGGTGTACCTCCAGAATATTTCACCATCGAAATCTGTGAGTGTTACCCCGTACGAGTTGTGGTTCAACGTCAAACCGGATGTGAGTAACCTACGAATTTTCGGTAGCAGCGCGTGGGTCCACATACCGAAAGAGAAACGCAAGAAGCTCAGCGAGATTTCCCAAAAGCTTACGTTTGTGAACTATTCGGCAGAACACAAGGCCTACAGATTTCTTGATCGAGCAACGAGGAAAATCATCGATAGTCGTTGCGCAAAGTTCGTAGAAAGGACGCCTGTAGCCATCGGTCCGGGAAACACGTCGAGCAACGAGGAAAGCGACATCGTCGAATTCGAGTTCAAGCAGAAGAAAACGTCAGATCCGCCGATCGTCGAAGAAGAAAGTGACCAAGATATCGGTACAGAGGAGTCGGAAGAGTCAGACGGCAGCTTTTACGGATTCAGTGACGAAGAGCCTGCGCAGGAGGAGGAGGAAGAAGAAGAATTCGAGCAATCAGCGAGACGTTCCGAGCGTTCAACTAAAGGTGTGCCACCAGCAAGGTACACTGATGTAACGGGTGTCATGACGCACAGCATCGATGAACCCAGAAACTACACCGAAGCGATGAGCAGTCCCGACAAGGTATCCTGGAAAGCGGCGATGGAGGACGAGATTGCCTCTTTTAACGAGCATCAAACGTGGGATCTAGTCCAACTCCCTCCAGGTAAGAAGGCAATCGGATGTGGATGGACCTTTAAGAAAAAGGAAAACGAAACCAGACAAACCGTACGGTACAAGGCGAAGCTTGTTGCGCAGGGGTGCTCGCAGCTATATGGTAGTGATTTCAACGAGGTGTTTGTCCCCGTCGTTAAACAACCGACCTTGCGAACGATTTTGACTATTGCAAGCAGAGACGGTATGCTGGTCAAGCATCTGGATATTAAAACAGCGTACCTGTATGCCGAGTTCAAGGAGGACATCTGCATGAAGCAGTGTGTGCTCCATATATGGCCTCAAACAGTAGGCGCGGGTCTGGAATGAGAAGATAGACAGTGTGCTCCAGCAGATGCAGCTTCGTGCAGTCGACGCAGATTCCTGCCTATATGTGCGTGAGCGGAACGAAAAGTCAACGTATATCCGAATCTACGTCGATGATATCGTCGTGTTCTGCCATTCGGAGCCCGAGTTTCGGAAGATCCATTGGCCGGCAATGGTATTATGGAAGAAATATGTTTGCAACAATTCTACAAGTGACCATTTAAAGCAGCTTTAATCCGGGAGCTAGAAAGTGATAGCTCTACTGCAGATCCAGCAACCCATTTTAGAATGTCTGGAGAGTCACGCCCATTTCGAGGTTAATGTCACTTAAAATAAGCCCCGCATGTTAACATTACCGATATCATTTGGATAAGGGTACAGCAACACATTTCCAGATTTGGAAATGTTAAATTTAACGCAATAATATTATTTTAAATTAGGATTTTTTTTATACATATTTAGAATCAGTTTGATCTCACCCATGGCCACTTCCAATATCACACTAGATTGTTCCTTCGTACAAATTAAAGTTTTCGAGGTTGATTCGTTTTTAATTTCATGCACTCACAAAATAAACGCAACCATTAACGATGCCAAACCCAGGAGGTGCGATTCTATCCCAGATGCAGGAAGAAGATTGATGAAGATTTTAAAGATTTACTGCAAAAAGATTGAGCACGATGCAAGTTGATGGACTAAGATTCACAAGCTAAAACAAGATTTTTCTGAGATCGATTCGCTAGCGTGAGATTTTTCGATCATCTTGAATCTGGATTTAGATGTGTCGCACCCTCAGGCTAAACCACCCGATAGATATGCAATCAGCACGCAAAAAAAAACCGCAGTAGAAACTACCATTCCGAGGGTTAAATTAAGCGCAAACACCAACAATGTTGACCTGACTATAAATGCGTTTAATTTTACCATGCCTGCGATTAGATCGACCATGGTGCGGTTGATATCAATATGAGGTCTGTCAAATATACCACAAATGTTGAAGGTTTTACCATAAACGTAGTAAGTTTGACTGAAATTTCATGGTAGTTTTAAAGATAGGCATAGTCGGGTAAAATGGTAGTTTTTACTACAAGATTTTTTTCTGTGCGCATATCTAAACACTGTACACCACTTGA
This sequence comes from Aedes koreicus, assembly GCA_024533555.2. NCBI lineage: Eukaryota > Metazoa > Arthropoda > Insecta > Diptera > Culicidae > Aedes > Aedes koreicus. The sequence continues at coordinate 79,561 of JAHHFK020002522.1, read as the reverse complement.
TGCGTGCATCTGAAATGGTCTGCCAGCGTCTCACGCACGCATGCGCGTTGTTTTCGTTTGTTGTTTCTGACCTGCTTATGGCCGTTTCTACATTGCACTGGTTTTCTTTTCTTTTTTCACATCACACTCTGCCAATAATCAAAATAGTCCGCTACGAGGCGATTCTATGACGAACTTGCTAACTGCCAATAATCATTAATTCACTCGCGACAACGCGGAAAAACACTATAACCTAATCATTTATGTCTGGGTGGCACAGTACAAACACTACCAAACAAAACTAAGCTGATGCAACTCTTCCTCCGGGTGCGGGGGCGAAGCACAAAAAAACTGGAAAAAATCCACCGATCATCACACATTTTTGGAGGGAATCGACTACATTCACTACTTCTTACACAAAGCACGCAGAGATTTTCTGATTTCACTGTTTGTTTATGTTTAATTACGAATAATTGTTTGATTTTTTTTCGCGAAACTGACGCAGCAAAAACAAAACACGTCCGTTTCAAAGCACGGCTTGCTGCGATCTTTTCCAGGAGAAGAAACTTAACTTTGACTCCAAAATTTATAATCACCGCAGAACAGAAAACCCGTGACAGCTCACGAAAAAATAAACTTCCGCGCTCAAAGCTTACTGCGATCTAAGTAGATTTCATTCATATTTCTGTTTAACCCTTATGTGCTCGACTAAAAAAACACCTTTAAGTGTTCGACAGGGTACCCAGGTACCCACCAAATTCAAATGAATGTAACTCTGGCAATTATTGACCAATTTTAATTCTTTTGGCACCTTTAGATTCAAAAACTCATTCGCCAATGTTCGTTTTGATTCATATGTTTCCCGAAAATCCGGGTCTCCGGGGCTGTGATCCGGTGCAGAGACACTATTTAGGAATATGAATTAAATATCCGGGAATGAATGCCACAATCTTTGGAATAATTCTTACAAACTATTTTTATTCCATTGTGGGCCATAAGGCTTGTTCGCGACAAAATCTGGACAGATTAAATTTGGAATAATTTGCTGTTAGTTCCAAGATTTTTTTATTTTTTATTCATTTAATTGGGCATTATTAGTCATCTTAAAACTAATTACATTTTCTTAATAAGGCTGCATGAAGAAACTACAAACTTTTGAGTTTACTACAGCTATTAGGGTCTGTGCAGACATCTCTGCAACCGATTTAGCTGCTTTTGTCCAAGATTTTCGAAATTTTTCTATAGTTGTAGCTTGTTGTTTATATTGAGAGAGTTCTCTCTTCACGAGAGCCCAATACCACTCGAAAGGTCGCAACTCCGGGCAGTTAGGTGGATTCACCTCTTTCGGTACAACATGGACTCCATTCGCTTTATACTATTCCAAAACATCTTTGACGTAGTGACAAGATGCCAAATCAGGCCAGAATAGCGGAGGAGCGTCATGGCTGCGTAGGAATGGTAACAATTGCTACTTTAGGCATTCTTCGCGGTATATTTCCTTGTTTACCGTTCCGGTAGTGATGAAACTTTGGCTTGCTCGACCACAGCTGCATATTGCCTGCCAAACCAAATATTTGTTGGGAAACTTAGCCTTTTTCTTCGTCCTGAAATGCTCCTCTGCGCCGTTCCGCTGCATGACAGTATAATAAGACATTCCGGGAAGCTGCTGCACATAAGTTTTATCATCCATTATCACACAGGAAAAATATTCGCGATACAACTTGCGAGCCCGGGTTTAGCCGTCATTAGCCGTCGCATTCTGTTTATCATTAAGGTTCGGTACAGTTTTCACCTTGAACCTTGCCGGTGCTTGGAAGTATGCACGAAATTTGGTGACATTTTTAATTTTCTAGCTACAGTATGTACCGAAAGATATGGTCTCTTCTGCAATATTTGCTTCACCTTCTCGTCCTTCTGGTAGTACCTAAGATCCGTTTTTGTTCCGCTCCCAGCCTTCCTGGTTGGTTTCAGAAATATGGCAATATGGGTATAAAATTCATGAAATTTCTCGAGTAGGATATTTTCTAACGTTTAGTGGCCATCTGATGATTTATCCTCGGAATGGTCATTCCGGAACAAGTTCCCATGAGGCCTCGAGTGGCCATGAACATATTTAGAAGGAAACCCTGGCAATATGGGTATCAGAATACATGAAATTTCCCCAGAAGCCTCTTTCTCAAAGTTTTGTGGCCATCTGATGATTTTTCCCCGAAATGGTTACTCCGGAATTGGTCCCGGTGGGGTTTCGTGAACATTTTTAGAAAGAAACCTTGGCAATATGGGTATCAAAATTCAGGATGTTTAGAACACTTCTCAACGTTTAGTGGCCATCTGCTAATTTTTCTTCTGCCCTGTCATTCCGGAACAGGTTCCCGTTTGGCCTCGAGTGGCCATGAACATATCAGAAGGAATCCCGGGCAATATGGGTTAAAATTCATGAAATTTGTTCAGTTGGATATTTTTCAAAGTTTTGACACAGACAAACAGACATAGCTCTTAGAATAAAATTTTCTTAAAAATATCGTCAGGCATAATTTGCATGTACACTAACACCCTCTATTATAGACAAACCAAAGCATAAATTTACAACCGGTGCATCCCTCGTACAAACAAGTTTTTAGTCAACTGCTTTTCCCCCGTTCTATCAAAACGTCAGTGTCAGTGCATCAGAATGTCATGGATAACAGGCATGGCAATGCGATTTTTTCATCTCTTGTATTCCCCTTCAGTGCGTGTGATGTCATATTCTTACTAACCGGGAAATCTAAAGAAAAAATTACATTGCCTGACCTTCTGTTTACGACATTCAGTGCGCCAGCGCATCAGCTGTGCGAAGAGAATCAGATTTGGATGTTGTATTCATTCATGTATTGTTGGGTGAGTTCTTACGTTTTTTTCAATTTTCAACATGATTTTTACAACGTAAAATTTCTCGCAGGAGGAGTATTCGTGACGTGACGACAGAAGGATCTCAAACCGCAGGCGGACAGTGTGCTAGGTAAGAAAAATTCTTCCGTAAATGTATAGTCCGCTTTTGCAAAAGCTAGGAAGGATTTTCCTGTTGCTGGTGATGGTGGTTAGCGAAATTACGACAGAGACGATAACTACGCCGGGTGCTTCCACTTCCTTGATTAGACGACGATTGTTCAATTGGTCTGCCAAAAAGTCTTCCTTCGATGATGTTATACAATCCGAGGCCAGCGCAGGAGGTGAGCGTACCTTACTTCGACAAGTACGATTTACTGTTAGGTTTTGAAATTTGGGATTTATTCGTTAAAATATGTTTGCTTTGAAAAAGTGGCTTGATAGTTTTCACCTACATTCCGCATCGAACGCTGAAGTGCTTCGGTCGAGTTTGTTTTGCACTCCGCACTACGTTTTTATTTTTCAACCCGCATCAATCCAAAATGCACTTGGAGTACTCACGTTGCGTATTTGAAACAGAAATGTCATCAACGGATCAATTTTCTAAGATCAATTTCCGGGACATGGTGGGGTGCCCACCCGGAAGACCTTATTAAACTCTATAAAACAACTATTCTTTCAGTTCTCGAATATGGCTCTTTTTGTTGCAAGAAACAGCCACCTCATCAAATTGGAACGCATTCAATATCGTTGTCTACGTATTGCCCTTGGCTGTATGCATTCAACGCATAATATGAACCTGGAGGTTCTGACAGGAATAAAACCCTTACAGAACCGCTTCTGGGAGCTCTCATCTAGAATACTGATCAAGTGTGGAATCAGTAACAAGCTTGTGATTAAAAACTTCGAAGCAATGCTCGAGTTGAGTATCCAGTCTAGATTCTTACGAATCTATATTAACTATATGTCGTCTGATATTAGTCTTCCTTGCTATAATTCTCCTAGTGTACGCTTCACTTATCACAGTTCCTCCATTGATTATGATCTCTCCATGAAACAGGCTATTCAAGGAGTTCCAGATCAACTTCAACCTATTTTAATTCCCCATATTTTTATTGAAAAGTACCAACATGTCAACTGCAATAGAAGAATTTTCACTGATGGGTAGCGCACTGGTTTCGGTGTTTATAATGAATACTCATCTGCCTTCCGGAAACTTCAGGAACCTTGTTCCGTACATGTTGCTGAGCTGGCAGCAATCAATTTCGCATTGGAGATAATCTCCGACCATAGACCATTATTTCATCTTCTCGTATAGTCTCAGTTCTATTGAGGCCCTCCAGCCGATGAAAACAGTGAGGCACCCATCTTACTTTCTTTCAAAAATAAGGGAGCAGATGTGTGCGTTGGTCGAAAGATCATTTAGGATTACCTTTGCATGGGTCCCCTCACATTGCTCAATTCCAGGCAATGAGAAGGCGGACTCTCTAGCAAAGGTGGGCGCAAAAGAAGGCGAGATTTTTGAAAGAACAATTTCACACGATGAATTTTTTCCATTAGTACGTCAGAGTTCTCTTCAAAGTTGGCAAAACGATTGGACAAGTAATTCTCTTGGGCGGTGGTTACATTCCATTATTCCAAATGTTTCGTCGAGATCGTGGTTCAAATGTCTGGATGTAAGTCGCGGTTTCATTCGTGTGATGTCAAGACTTATGTCCAACCACTACTCGCTAGACGCACATCTCTACAGAATTAACCTCGTCGATAGCAACATATGTAGGTGCGGAACCGGTTATGATGACATCGATCACGCAGTTTGGTATTGCCCGGATAATGATGCCTCCAGAGCACGACTATTGAATACCCTAGTGGCCCGAGGTAGACAACCCACCCGCGAGGTAAGAAATGTTTTGGGAATGCGTGATCTCCCCTACATGCAAGCGATCTACGAATTCCTTTGTTTGTCTGACCTCAATGTGTAATGTCATCACCCCCCTCCCCTCCACGCAAGTAAATTCCCCGCCATTGTGTCTCAGCTATACTTTCCTCTTGTAAATGCCCAGCAAACTATTGGTCAACCATCTGCGTCTAGCTCCTCAAATGGGCTGTAGGAACCGAGGACTTGATTGCAGCCGCAGCCATGAGCAGCAATTATTAACAATAAGTTACCTGCCTAGTCCCTTCCAAGCGATAATGTGATCCATTAACCTTGAGCCAGCCACGAGTAATTGGTGCTCCACTTACTAACACCATAAAGCAAATCATTGTAAATAACAAAATTGAATATCGGCTCCGCAAAGTGTCACACACGTCTGAGCCTTACAAATAAACTAAGTAAAAAAAAAAGTTTTAACCTTGCGTTGCGATTAGACGAGGTTTTTTACTAAAAATTTCCTGCTTATATTAACCTAGATTGTTGTGGATAATTTTTATATTTATATATATTTTTGCTTTAGATAGTTTCGAGATTAGGAAATACAGCAACTGTTCGCTAACTGGGTGCTGTTTAACTGGGCTGCTTTTTAACTAACTAAGTTAATAAGCAAATAAATTTCAAAGATCAGCATTTGACATTTTGTTGTCAAAATCAGCAAGGGGCATGTATAACGCACATAAGGTTCGTGGAGGAGTGAAAATTGTTAAATTGCACGAAATTGAGTCGTAATGCCATACAAACTGAGTCAAATATTTTGCACAATGGAGTGCACAATAAGCTACATCACAATAACATATAAAGCATTAAAACATTATTTAATTTATGTATTGCGCAATTAAATATACCAACCGAAATCTGATCGAAAGCCCCCTCGAAATTTATTTACATTTGAAATGTCAGCGCAGTTACCAAGCAGCATCCACTTACTGGGCTATGCACTTAGCCCAGTTAGCGAACGGTTACTGTACTTAAGTTGAAAAAATTCACGGAAACCTTCTCTACCCCTTTCAATTGCCTTTAATGTTATAAGGCCAGTATCGACTTAAAAAGTACAAAGGTTACGGAATTTTGTTCAATATTACCAAGCGGAATTTGGACAATTGATCTGCATGGAATGAAATGTCACCTTCACTTACGGAATAATTGAGCGGAATATTTTTCCGAGAGTAAAATTGACAGCTCCCATTGCTTTGCGTGGAAACCTTACAAATTCAAATTTAATTTTTCGTTCTTTTCAGGTGGATACTGCTCCAGAAATTTCTTTTCGATTCATTACTTTTCCGTTTCAGTAAACGGAATTTAACATGGGTTTGGTATAGAAAAAGAAATTTCTTTCGAACTCGATACCGACCTATAAGCTAAGTCTACCCAAAGCAATATCACCGCATTTTAACCATGTTTGTATCTCTCTTTCTCCACTTTCCAGAGGGCATCACATCGTACAAAGATGAACTACTTACCTTACAGCCGACACCGCCAAAATCGCACCCATCGATCAGTAACACAGCTACCAAAGAGCATATCGAAGCACTCCAGGAAGATGAGCCTCTGTCCTCGGAAAATCATGTATCATATATCCTTGGAACGCCCCACCGTGGCAGTGCCATCGCAAAGCTAAAGCAGCACACATCCGTTCTTGTATGGCCATCGGTTGAAGTTCGTGAATTGGAAGAAAACTCCACCCAACTGCTTCACTTGAATAAAACGTTTCTAAAAACTATCAGGCAGCTGAAGAAGAAACCGAAAATGGTAACCATATGCGAGGGTAGTCCAACCGTGCTAACATCATTCAAACTGCCGCTTCACATTGTAACGAATCCGCCCGAATCGATGAGGGTGACTTTTATCTGACCAGGGAAGATCATTTGAACTTGAGCAAGCCGGTATGTAGACAATCATTTCTCTATCAGAGGCTTATCAGCACGATTTGGTGTGCGATGCAGTCGGATGAGGCGACGGCGGAAGTGGAAGAGGAACGCAGCTCCGGGGCTAAGGGAATTGAAAATGGAAAGCGACAAAGTTCTGTGTTCAGCGATGTCTATCGGCAGTTGCAACAACTGGACAAGTTGATCAATATATTTCTGTAGATAAATTTGTCAGTATAACTTGCGTTTAAGTTTTACTGTTTCGTGATATGAATGTGGTTTTTATGTTTAGGGAGGAAAGTATTTTTATTATCTATTGATCAACGTTCGAAATAGAAGTTAATTTCTAACATATTGAAGAGCTCTAAGATGTTTAAGGCTAAAACTACCGAACCTTCCATGTTGCTCAAAATTTTTTTTAAAGGATCTGTGAAATCGTCCTTGTTGAATACGCAACGCATAACGTGGCCTAACTACAATACCAATCATGGAATAGTTCGTGGTTGGATGTTTATATCGATCTGCTCCTGGATGGAGCTGCAATCGATTCGATCCAACAAAGTTTAGATGCGTTGGCAGAGCAGCAAAATTGCACCCACAAGGCGCAACTATGAGTACACGATTCAAATATGAACTATATAATAAATTAATTAAATCAATACTACATACTTTTCATGCTGCTTAGGGAATAAATGGAATATTTTCCCTGTCGCTTCACCTGCTCTATTTGAGCACAAACCAAATTCGCATTTCCGCCTTATCTTACAATCGCCGGGTAAACAAAAACAAACAGATGCCAGTTCGATATTGGTTGACTTACTGAACGCTTCAGTGGCGCCACTAAGGGAAGTGCGGAGACAGTCCCAAGCAAAACATAATTTGAAACGACTGTTAGGGCGTACGATGATTGTGTTTACGTCTGTTTGTCTGTGGTTTTGAGGCTAGTTTTGTTCATGGCCACTCGAGGCCCCACAGAAACCTGTTCCGGGTTGACCGTTCCGAGGACAAATTATCAGATGGCCACTAATATTTGAGCAATAGCCTTCTGGAGAAATTTCATGAATTTTGATTCCCATATTGCCAGGGTTTCCTTCTAAATATGTTTATGGCCACTCTAGGCCCCACGCAGGGCTGGTAGCAGATTTATGGAAAAATAATAGTGACTTTAGTAACTAAAATAATAAAAATAGTGACCAAATAGTGACTAAAAAGTGATTTCCAAATTATAGTATTTTTCTAATCTGTGTTGTATGAGTACAGTAAAAATGAACTAAGTGATCACCCCAGTTTGCAAAAATGAATACTACGCAGTATCACTTTTTGGGGGTTTTTTTTTTGTAAAGAAGCCTGTAATCAAGCGACTTTTTTTCTCCACGACCTGCTGCACTTGGTCCGCACCACGTTTTTGCGAAGACGGGTCTATACGCACGGTTGAAACGCCTTCCAGCATGGCCTGTGGTAGAATACTTCTGACATATCTTGCTTCTCAATTCCTTTTTTGAGCCGTTGCCATGTGAAGCTGTTTTCACTACCTTAATCACTTGAGGGTATTTAGGCTCACCTACAGCCGTTTTATTAGTAAACAACTGGTTCCAAAACTCCTCAATTCTGTGCTCTGTACTCAAGATCAACCCCTAGCATTTTAACAAGTTCCATTCGTCAATAAGATCATAGTTGACCTGAATCGGATGTAACTTGGCAATTTTCACAACATACTCGGAGCTTTCATTGGATGCAACGGCTGGTGGTTTGAGGCATTGGCAATATTTTATAAACGAGTTCTGCAAACCAGACGTAGGACAATGTCTTTGTTTTCTATACTGGGGTATAATTCAACAAAAATCGCATTGCCACCGTGACGAAAAGTGGTCAGGTTTGGTGCATTAATATTTCATTCATTTCTCAAAAGATTTTCAAAAATTTTACACCGATCGATTGAAGTATTTCTACGCATCAATTTCAATACCGAACATTGTTAATTTCGGGTCACATACTATTGAAAAATTCATAAATGTTAAACCTTGCCTTAAAAAGTATATGAACTTCTTTAGGCCTAAGGGATCATATATGACCCCAAAAGGATAATGGCTGTATAAAAGCACACAGACTAAATCAAAGTGTACACTTTCTTCGGCCAATTTGTTTTAATCACTTTTTTTTTATTTGGAAAATATAACAAACATATGAGTTTAAGGCCTAATTGCAGACCTAAAGCATCATGAATATGAAGAAGTTCAGGAAGAAAAAAATGAATGCCTTATTAATAGCATAGAGCGTTGTTTTGGAATATTGTACATATGATTAAATTCTCGTTGATAAACGTTAAATATTTTTGTATCTTTCTGGGAGGTTCTAGGTCATCCAAAATGTACTTGAGTTCAAAACTACAGGTCTACATTTGTAACAGTAGCTTTTAGGGCTATATAAGGTTGCGTCCCTTGCGCTGAACTGGCCGGCTTGACGTGCTGCAAGGGCTCCGTAGGGATCATGACCCTAAGCTAAGAGTCAGTTCCATTGTGATTATATCACATTTATTAGCAGAGCAGCACATCAAAATTGTAGGTTCATTATTCTTTATATGCTATACAATTTCAGATCATCCACGGATATCCCAAGTTTTGTAAAATAATTTTCAATCATTTATTTTTTCTCGTGGCTATGATACATTATATAAGCTTTCAGGTTCATGGTGGATGCGCGGGTCCGTATACAATTGCCTCAGGACCACAATCTGCAGACATGTAAATACAAATGAAATTATTTTTATATTATAACATCCATTCAGTACATTATGTATGCTTTTTTATAAGTCATTTTCAGCTTTGCATTTATGCATCCTTGTCAGTTATAGCTCATCTAATTTACGTTATGTATTTGAAAAGATAGGAAGGTTTTTAATGTTTTTTAAGAAAGGATCATATTCGAAAAATTCTACTTAAAAAAAGCTCTTTCCTTCTTCATCAAAAATATATATTATTTCAAAACCTAACAGTGTAAAATCATTCATTTCCTATTTCACAGACATAAAGAATCATTTATGGGTCTAGATAAATAAGAGCTACCGAAAAATTCAATTTTAATTTTTTTTTAATTTCAGTATTATTAATATTCACTTTTTGGATTCATACTCATTGAAATTTATTTCGCCTTATTCTTAGCTATTTTCAGTTTTTCCAATGTTATTAAGATAATAATATACACAATACACATAATACATATTACACATCTAATTTTTATTTTACAGTGGGCTGCAAAATGGTGAGTCGATATATATATATATATATATATATATATATATATATATATATATATATATATATATATATATATATATATATATATATATATATATATATATATATATATATATATATATATATATATATATATATGTACTCTGTACAATATACATATTCCCAGCATCTACAACATCCTTTAGAGGTCCACGTGCGGAAATCTTGCAAAGACCATTGCAAAATTCCCTAGATAATCTGTCCATCTGGGCCAGAAATTTGGGGATCGAGTTTTCACCGCATAAAACCGAATTGGTAGTGTTTACTAGAAAGCGGTTCCCTGCCCAACTGCGTCTCAAGCTGTTGGGAAGAGACATTACCCAATCTTTGACCTTCAAATACCTTGGAGTCATGTTTGATTCAAAATGCACTTGGAGTTATCACTTTGCGTATTTAAAACAGAAATGTCAACAAAGGATCAATTTTCTAAGATCAATATCAGGGACATGTTGGGGTGCTCACCCGGAAGACCTTATTAAACTCTATAAAACAACTATTCTTTCAGTTCTCGAATATGGCTCTTTTTGTTTCCTCTCGGCAAGAAATAGCCACCTCATCAAATTGGAACGCATTTAATATCGTTGTCTACGTATTGCCCTTGGCTGTATGCATTCAACGCATAATATGAGCCTGGAGGTTCTGGCAGGAGTAAAACCCTTACAGTACCGCTTCTGGGAGCTCTCATCTAGAATACTGATCAAGTGTGGAATCAGTAACAACCTTGTGATTGAAAACTTCGAAGAAATGCTCGAATTGAGAACCCAGTCTAGATTCTTACGAATCTATATTAACTATATGTCATCCGATATTAGTCTTCCATGCTATAACCCTCCTAGTGTACGCTTTCCTTATCACAGTTCCTCCATTGATTATGATCTCTCCATGAAACAGGCTATTCAAGGAGTTCCAGATCAACTTCGACCTATTTTAATTCCCCATATTTTCATCGAGAAGTACCAACATGTCAATTGCAATAGAAGAATTTTCACTGATGGGTCGCGCATTGATGGATCCACTGGTTTCGGTGTTTACAATGAATACTCATCTGCCTTCCGGAAACTTCAGGAACCTTGTTCCGTATATGTTGCTGAGCTGGCAGCAATCAATTTCGCATTGAGGATAATTTCCGGCATGCCCATAGACCATTATTTCATCTTCTCGGATAGTCTCAGTTCTATTGAGGCCCTCCAGTCGATGAAAACAGGGAAGCACTCATCTTACTTTCTTTCAAAAATAAGGGAGCAGATGTGTGCGTTGGTCGAAAGATCATTTAGAATTACCTTTGCATGGGTCCCCTCATATTGCTCAATTCCAGGCAATGAGAAGGCGGACTCTCTAGCAAAGGTGGGCGCAAAAGAAGGTGAGATTTTTTAAAGAAGTATTTCACATGATGAATTTTTCCCATTAGTACGTCAGAGTTCTCTTCAAAGTTGGCAAAACGATTGGACAAGTAATTCTCTTGGGCGGTGGTTACATTCCATTATTCCAAATGTTTCGCCGAGATCGTGGTTCAAAGGTCTGGATGTAAGTCGCGGTTTCATTCGTGTGATGTCAAGACTTATGTCCAACCACTACTCGCTAGACGCACATCTCTACAGAATTAACCTCGTCGATAGCAACATATGTAGGTGCGGAACCGGTTATGATGACATCGCTCACGCAGTTTCGCATTGCCCGGATAATGATGCCTCCAGAGCACGACTATTGCATACCCTTGTGGCCCGAGGGAGACAACCCTTCCGCGAAGTAAGAGATGTTTTGGGAATGCGTGATCTTCCCTACATGCAAGCGATTTACAAATTTCTTTGTTTGTCTGATCTAAGAGTGTAATTTCATTACCACCTCCCTTTCACTCTAGTAAATTCCCTGCCATTGTGTCCCAGTTATATTATCCTTTTGTTTCCGTGCTACTTGTACCTGCCCAGCAAGCTGTGGTCACCCATCTGCAGCTTAGTTCCTGTAAGGGACTACAGGGACCGAGGATCTGGTAGATGTCGCAACCATGAGCAGTAACAAATACCTGAAATAAGTTACCTGCCTAACCCCTTCAAAACAATAATGTGACCCATTAACCTCGAGCTAGCCACGAGTAATTGGCACCCCACTTTACTAAAATCGGAAAAAAAAATGTTAACTACAATATTGAATATCGGCTCCGCAAAGTGTTACACACGCCTGAGCCTAATAAATAAACGAACTGATATATATATATATATATATATATATATATATATATATATATATATATATATATATATATATATATATATATATATATATATATATATATATATATATATATATATATATATATATATATATATATATATATATATATATATATATATATATATATATATATATATATATATATATATATATATATATATATATATATATATATATATATATATATATATATATATATATTTTATTTTACTCAAAACATGCTATGTCACAGCTTTTTTTCGTGTTTTTTTTTTATCACAAAGCTTATTATAAACGAAAAGTGGATCTTTGGCAATATTGGCCCCTCCCGGAACCACCGGAACGACCCCGGGGGAACCTGTAGTAGGGGCCAATTACGATTTTACTCGAAAGCATGCCGTGCAGCAGCTCTATCTTCATGATTTTTCATAAATATGATTTTTATACACTTGAGAAGGACATTGGCTACATTAGCCCCTCCCGGAACCACCGGAATGACCCCGGGGGAACCTGTAGTAGGGGCTAATTACGATTTTACTCGAAAGCATGCCGTGCAGCAGCTCTATCTTCATGATTTTTCATAAGTATGATTTTTATACACTTGAGAAGGCTATTGGCTACATTGGCCACTCCCTGGACCGCCAGAACGACCCCGGGGGAACCTGTAGTAGGGGCCAATTAAGATTTTACTCCAAAACATGTAAACAAGCTACCTTAACTGTCAAATGATGTCATGATGCAATGTTCTACACCAAATCCTTTTAACACGTATTTTTTTGCTCATTTTTTACGCGAGTTTTCGAAATAACAAAACATGTAAACAAGCTACCTGAACTGTCAAATGACGTCATGATGCAACGTTCTACACCAAATCCTTTTTACACGTATTTTTTTGCTCATATTTTACGCAAGTTTTCGAAATAACAAAACATGTAAACAAGCTACCTGAACTGTCATTTTTTTGCGCTCATTTTTTACGCGAGTTTTCGAAATAACACAGTTCACGATGGCTACGATTCTTACCGAGTTTCAACGTGGCCGGATCGTTGGTGCGCGAGAAGCAGGAGCTTCGATTGCCGAAACGTGCAAAATAGTCGGCGTTTCGAAAACCACCGTTTGTCGAATCATGGCGGAGTATGAGGCCGGAAAAATTTCACCCGGTAAAAGTACTGGACGGAGACGAAAGCTTGGTAGTCGACAGCAACGGGCGTTGAAACGGATTGTTAAGGCGGATAGAAGGATTTCGGCTTTTAAAGCAACAGCAGCCTTGAACGACTCAATTGAAGAACCTGTATCAACAAGGACTGTCCGGAGGGAGCTGCACAGGATGAACCTGCGAGGGCGGGCAGCAATTGCCAAGCCGCTTATAAAGCCAGCGAATGCAGCGAAGAGGAAGCGCTGGTGTAAGCTCTATGCCGCTCGGACAGAAGCCCAGTGGAGGAATGTAGTCTATTCAGATGAATCCTCTTTCACGCTCTTCCCAACAACCGGGTGGGTGTACGTGTGGCGTTCTCCTGGAGAGGAGTACGACAAAGCTTGCCTGCTTCCCACTGTGAAGCATGGTGGGGGATCGGTAATGGTCTGGGGCGCGATTTCCTGGCATGGGGTTGGTCCAATTGTCGCTGTAAAAGGCAAAATGAAGGCTGACCACTACAGGACTATATTGGATGAGCCGGTATTTCAACTGTTGGTGACATATGTACACTACAAAGAGTTATTATTTTTAAATTTCAACTAGGTGCTTCCCATGATGCGATCCATTTACCCAGAAAGGAACGGCGTCTCCCATCCACACAGCGAAGTCCATCAAGAAGTGGTATGAGGATCACGCAAGTGATTTCGATCACCTTGAGTGGCCTGCTCAGTCACCGGACATTAATATTATTGAACCATTGTGGTCAACATTGGAAGCAAGGGTGCGAAATGTTTTCCCACCACCTTCGTCTTTGAAGGAACTGGAGAAAACTTTGATCGACGAGTGGTATAAAATACCTGTAGACGTGATCCAAAACCTCTACAGCTCCATCTCAAGGCGGATTGAAGCCGTTCTTGATGCGGACGGAGGACCCACTCGCTACTAATAAAACCCACTCTTCCCTATACTTCATCAAACTATTTCTTGCATATCCGAACCAAAGCTAAATAAATTGATCCTTGAAGCTACCAGGAAGCTGGTTCAGGCTAGCTAGTGAATCTTATAGTTCACATTTTGGAGTAAAATCGTTATTGGCCCCTGCTACAGGTTCTCCCGAGGGCCGCTCCAGCGATCCAGGGAATGGCTAATGTAGCCAATGGCCTTCCCAAAACCATCGAAACCATGTTTACGAGAAATCATGAAGATAGAGCTGCTGTACGGCATGCTCTGGAGTAAAATCTTAATTGGCCCCTACTACAGCCTCCCCCGGGGTCTTTCCGGTGGTCCAGGGAGTGGCTAATGTAGCCAATGTCCTTCTCAAGTGTATAAAAATCATATTTATGAAAAATCATGAAGATAGAGCTGCTGCACGGCATGCTTTGGAGTAAAATCGTAATTGGCCCCTACTCCCCCGCCCGCCCCCGGGCCATCCCACCCCCTCAAGTGTAAAAAAATCATAATTATGAAAAATCATCAAGATAGAGCTGCTACACGGCATGCTTTTGAGTAAAATCGTAATTGGCCCCTGTTCGCGCACGTATTTGCTGATTTCGGACACAGCAGAAAAAACTCGCGGTTTCACAACACATAACATTTATTGAACAGAAACTACACTTATTCTATGCGAACAGAAAACAGATATATTTTACGGACTTAATGCAACGATGTACACGTCGCGACGGTTTTATTTTATCTACTTTGCTATGGTCTCGATCAGCTGGTAGTCTGATCGATCGAGAAGCGATCGGGAGAAAAAGCCTATTCCGAACACAAAACGAAATAGACTGTCTAACTGTGTAGGGTGAGGCGAGACCGTTCTACCAACGAGTGTTGTGGAACATGTTGGGGCACTCACGGTTCATTTGACCGTCGGCATTCTGTTTCGCTTCAACATTAGCCGGCCGCCTTGAAATACTCTGATTTCAACAGTAACTACTCTAGCTGCCTATTCTCTAATTTGTTTTGCTACCACTATACTAGAATCTGTAAAACTAAAGATAAACAAAACAACTCTATTGTTTGGCTCCTGCTGATGTGCTCGAGCAATCGATCGGGTGAAGTGTATGTGCCTTGCTGCTGCTGCGGAGACGACCTTGACACACATTCGAATCAGCTGATCAGCTGAGATGTTTGTTGAGCAGATGACATCATCGATGGTTGCTTCTTGTGCTGGGTTTTTGGCCCTTGGTGTGGTTTAGTCGTCGGAGTGCGTTTGACGTCGTGATGTTTGCTCGAAGAAGGTTAATTCGACTATGTAGTGTCATGGTGGAGTGCAGTATAAAAATGGAACAACTTACCTGGCAGACCAGGTTTGGCTGCTCAAAGAATTTGTGCTGCCTGCCAGGATTGCTCGCTAGTGATGCTTAAGCTGACTTTTTAAGTTGCTGAACGTTACGTTGCTTTTTTCGTTGTAGAATACGATCCGGACGAACGAACGAATGAAAGGATGGACTGACTATCTGATTAACTTATTGGTGACGAGCGGACTGTTCTTGGCTGACGAATTTTGTTCACGATTGCTTTCTGCTGCTTCCGTGTCAGAATGGACAAAACGGTGTGAAAAGATGATAGGTGGTGGCTTTATTGAACTGGAACGGAGGCCCTCGTGGCCTCCGCGGACGCCCTGTAGCGTCGATGAACTCCCGCTCAACACGATTTTTCGATGATACACCTTCATCTTGGCTGCTATGGTTCGGTTGGCTTCACGCTAATTCGACTATTCGGACGAACTGGCCATGTTCGCCAAAGGCCGCTACGTTATGCCTGGGGTTGAATTGTACACCTTCTTCCCCGGTGTGCAGTGTTCGTTGAAGTTACCTCGAAAAGTTGAAACGGGTACGAATTTAGCTTACGATTGACGGAGACGGAGCACTGCCGTGCAGTGCAAGCGCTTAGCGCCGCTGTGGTTTGCAGTCAAGTCGGACAGAAACTGATACACACGCCTCATGCATATAAAATTCAACCACCACCGGACAACACATATTACCTCGTG
Source organism: Aedes koreicus (assembly GCA_024533555.2). Classification (NCBI taxonomy): domain Eukaryota; kingdom Metazoa; phylum Arthropoda; class Insecta; order Diptera; family Culicidae; genus Aedes; species Aedes koreicus. The sequence goes on along the minus strand of JAHHFK020002522.1, from coordinate 63,288 downwards.
CGAACAGAGATTACTTGAGATTCAGAATTTAGCTTGTGAATCGTTCAGACCAAGGGGAATATGGGCGGACAGTGACTGCGAAAAAAAATGACGGATTAACTTTTTGAAAGTTTAAAAAATGCATAACTTAACTGGTATGCGGAGGCCAGTTGGCCTCCGCTGTTGGAGGAGTCCTAGTTCTCCTCAGCTGAGAGAGCAACATTTTCTCGGATCGGTAGAATGCAAATTTTTGAAATCGCTCTGCGATAACTACCGTCTTTGGTTCGCACTGTCACGACATGGACATTCCCATCCACGCCTGCGTGAATTTCGGTTACACCCGCCAATGGCCACTTGAGAGGTGGAAGATTGTCTTCTTTCAAGATCACCATTGTCCCGACTTTGATGTTGTCTTTACGCTTCGTCCACTTTGTTCGATTGTTTAGATCCGACAAGTACTGAGTGGACCACTTCTGCCAAATCCGCTGCATAACTTGTTCGATCCGTTGCCATGTCGAAAGTCGATTCTCCGGAACTCCATCCAGGTCAGGTTCTGGGAGTGCTGTTAGCGGTCGCTGAATCAGGAAGTGTCCTGGAGTCAACGCCTCGAAATCTTTGGGATCGTTGCTGAGGGGTGTTAACGGTCTCGAATTCAGTACTGCTTCAATTTGCACGATCATCGTCTGCATTTCATCGTACGTAAGGACTCGCAAGCCAATGCTCCGTTTTAGTAGTGTTTTGAATGATTTGACTGCTGATTCCCAAAGTCCTCGAAAATTTGGCGATCGTGCCGGAATGAATTTAAAGTTGATTTGTTCCTCAGCCACTTGTTGAATTACGGAACTCTGAAAGTCCTTTGATTTCACAAGGTTATACATTTCAGCAATCTCTCGCCTGGCACCGACGAAGTTTTTCGCATTGTCGCACATAACAATTTGTGGCTTACCTCGACGTGCCACAAAGCGCTTGAATGTCGTGAGGAACCCTTGAGTGGACAGATCCGCCGCCCACTCTAGATGCATCGCTTTAGTCACCAGACAGACGTAAATTGCTACAAAGCATTTGATTGGTTGCGAGCGACGTTTTTGGTTCTTGATTGTGAACGGCCCACAGTAGTCAACTCCGACCCGTTGGAAAGGGTGGCAGGGAGTGACTCTTTCTGGAGGTAAGTCTGCCATCAGCTGCTCGTGGACTTGAGGGCGAACTCGGAAGCACGGAACACATTCGTGTAGCACAGAACGAACTAAATTTCGGACGTTAGTGATCCAAAATTGCTCCCTCATTGCGGAGATCACCAACTGCTGTCCCGCATGAAGATGCTTCCGGTGGTAGTATACAACAATCAGTCTAGCTAATGGATGTCGGTGATCAATGATATACGGATGTTTACGACTTGTTGATATGCCAGCGTGCCTGAGCCGGCCGCCAACGCAGAGTATACCATCAATCAGGTCAGGGCACAACCTGATGATTTTCGATGAGTCTCGTACCGCTCGTTCTCTGGCCAGATCAGAGATTTCCTGCGAGAAGCTTTCCTTCTGAGAGACCCGTACTAATGTTTTAAGGGTGGAGTCAATCTCATGGGATGTGACAACACCGATTCGTCGATTACTTCGGTTCTCTCGACGTGCGTTCGAACAGAACCGATCAATATAGACGACAATCCGAACGAGATCCATCAGTGATGATTTCGATCCAAAGATATCACTAGGTGTAACTGCTGAAAGTGCCGCTGTTACACTTTTCTCCTCAAGAACTACCTTCTGAATTACGTCCTCTTTCACTTGTTGATCGTTCGGCCAGTGTTCCTCTTTGAGCTGCAACCAGCATGGACCATGAAACCATAGTTTCTCATACTGCAACTGCGCTGGTGTCATTCCGCGGGAGATGATGTCTGCTGGATTCTCTAGTCCTGCTACATGACTCCATATTCCTCCACTCGTGATGTGTTGGATTTCGGAGACTCGATTGGCGACAAATTGTTTCCATCTTGACGGTGACGACGACAGCCAACATTTCACTATCATCGAATCTGTCCAAAAAAAATTACGAGCCTTTAGATGGAATGCGTTACTGACCTTCTCGTAGAGGTGCGCGAGCAAGAGCGCAGATGAGAGTTCCAACCGAGGCGTAGTCTCGTGCCTTTCAGCTTTCTTCAGGTTATTCAGAGGGGCCACTCGAGATTTGGCGATCAATAGGTGTACGGAGACTTCGCCAGTTTTCGATACACAGCGCAGATAGTTACAGGCACCGTAGGCCTTGTTAGACGCGTCGCAGAATCCATGGAGCTCGGTAGTAGCAACACCTCGACTGGATTCGACCCAACGAGGGATAGCCAAGGTATCAAGACCAGCAAGGTTCTGTCGATACTCCCGCCATTGCTCCTGGAGATTTCCGTCCAGTGGCTCATCCCATGCGCATTCTTTCCGCCATAGGTCTTGGATGAAGATTTTTGCTTGAATGATTACTGGTCCAACGAGGCCGAGTGGATCAAACAAACGGGAAACATCTGAGAGCACCGAACGCTTGGTGATTGTTGACGACGAATTCCAAGTCGGTGTGCTGAATTTGAACTGATCAGGGCCAGGTTCCCACACCAACCCCAGCGTTTTCACTGTAGTGTTTGTCGATTCTAGCTCCAATATTGATCGACCATCCCTAGCGTAGTAGCGTGATCATCTCTCGAATCATTATTTTGCCTTCCTGGACACTATCTGCACCGGAAAGCATGTTTCCACGTAAAAATCCTTCCTTAACACCCGTGCAGCTGCAGGGAACGCGGACTGTCCGTCTTCCGATAGGCGCTGAAGACATTTCGTTGCCAGATAGGGTGCGGATGCTGTACCATAAGTGACCGTCGTAAGTTGATAAGTACAGAGTGGTTCACTGGGGTTGTTTCTCCATACGATTTTCAAAAAACGTCGATCATCGTCGTGATGCAGGACCATTCGATACATTTTAGCAACGTCACCAACAAGAGCGTAACGATGCAACCGAAAGCGTAATGTGATGTCCTGGATGTCGTCCTGTACCACCGGCCCCACCATCAACGCATCGTTGAGGAAAACTCCACTTGACGTACAGCAGGAAGCATCAAACACTACTCGTAACTTAGTAGTGGTACTGTCAGGTTTCAGGACCGCATGATGTGGCAAATAATACTCCTCTCCGGTTGCTTTATCGCTTATATTCTCCATGTGACCCATAGCTTCCTATTCACTGATAAATTTCGTGTACTCCTCCTTCAGCGTGATATTCGATGCAAAACGTCGTTCTATTCCGATGAATCGTCTGATAGCGGTCGATCTGGACTCGCCAAGCTGATTAATTACGTCTTCTTTCTTCGGGAGACTGACAACAAATTGCCATTTCTCATTCCGAACTGTAGTCTTGTCGAAGATCTCTTCACAAGCTGATTCCTCTGTTGAATGCGTACTGGTGGTTCTGCAGGTCTCTAGTTCCCAGAATCTGGTAAGCTGATCGTGGATCTCAGCCGTTGAACAGATATAGGCTACAGATACTGAGCTGTGAAACGGATTATCTGAAACTCGGCCGGAAACAACCCATCCAAATACAGTGTTCTGCAAAGTTGGGCCGTCACTCGTTGCTTTCTGTCGCTAATCACAAAGCAATTCAATAAAATGCTCACCTCCGATGATCAAGTCTATTGGACCGGGCTCATAAAAACGTGGGTCAGCAAGTACCATTACCTTTTCCATCTCGACGGGTCGACGGCGGCAGTTGGTAAAGACACGGTCAGCTTCGGCAAAACATGAAAGACCATCTCTTCAACATATTTCGATACTGTACTGGATCTAGGTCCCACCAACGCTGTAACAGACTTCGTGGAGACCGACTGAGAAGGCCCGATACCTTGGACCGAAAGAAAAGACGCACTTTCTCGGAAACATAGCTTATTCGAGAAATTTTTGGTCATGAGGCAATGTTGGGAACAAGAGTCCAACAAGGCTCGCGCTATCATTGACTTGCCAAATCTATCGTAGACTTTGACAAGTGCCGTAGACAGAAGTATGTTTTGAGTAGGAATTACGGGCAATGAAACAAGATTTTGGCTAGTGGTGGCTGTTTGTTCTGTGGTTGGTCTGGTGTATGTGTTTTGCGAGTTGGTAGAGGTAGCTGTGTTGGTATTGTGTGTCTGTTGTGCTGGTCGAAATGAACTGGATTGTGGCTGTTGCTGTCGTTGAGGTTGCATCGGTGATCGTGGTTGGGAGTTTGGAACGGAGGATCTGAATTCTCCGCCATGCAACATGGAGTGATGCTTTTGATGGCAGTGACGACATAAACCTCGCCCGCAAGCCCTTGCATAGTGCCCCGGATTGAGGCAAGTTCGACACAGTTTCGCTTTTGTAACAGCTTCATTCCTTTCAGCAACCTTCATCCTCTGAAACCTGGCGCACTGGAATGGAGAATGCCACGTTTCGTTGCAGAACATGCATTTACCAGCTGACTTGACGATTGCTTGGCAAACTCCTTGCTTGAACGTTCGCTGATCTGTGTAGGTGGACTTGGATGGTGCCACCGATTGGAGAACTGCACAGTGGTTGCGAAGAAACTCGATGAGGTTCTGGTAGGTAGGGACGTTTTTAGAATTGTGCTGTGTTTCCCAGTTTCTCAAAGTGGCAGGATCTAGTCGACTGCACACCATATGCACCAGCAAAGTGCTCCATTCAGTTGTCTTCTCACCGATTTTATCGAGCATTTGAAGATTTTTCTCGAATTCGCTGATAAGATTGTTGAGGCCGTCATAACTCTCTTTTTTCAGACCATCGACTGCAAATAAAGCATCAATGTGAGCTTTCACAATAAGCTTTTTGTTTTCGTAGCGTAGTTGAAGTGCTTGCCACGCTACACTGTAGTTTGCTGCAGAAAGTTCCACTGAATTGATCTCCTGTAGAGCTTCGCCAGATAGAGATGAACGCAGATAGTTGAATTTATCCATTTCCAAAAGCTGAGAGTTACTGTCGATCAGGCTCCAAAAGCTATCGCGGAAGGTGATCCAGTCACGAACCTTCCCACTGAACGTCGGAAGTTTGATTTCTGGCAGCTTGACCTTTGGGTACGCTCCTCCCTGGATTGAATAACCACCTTCTGTTGAGGTTTGAGCCGCACTTTTCTCCAACTACGTCAGTAGATCTGCCTTTAATTGGAAGAAACGATCCTCGAAATCGCTGAGAACTTGAAGATTCTTCTTTTGCTGCTCTTCTTCTGCTTCAGGCTTCACTTCTGGGGATCCATCCACTGCAATTTCATCCAAAAGCAGTTCAGTTTTTCTTCGCACTTCAAAAATTCGCTGTACAACGAATCGAGACATTGCAAGCGAATTTTTTTTGCTGCTCATCCTTGGATGCATCGTAGTTCGCCAAGAAACGTTCCGTACCATCCAGAGAATTTAGCAGTTGACGTTCACGTTTCACCAAACTTCGTTACTCATTCGTCATCTTCGAAAACATTCTTATCTGATGCGAAAAATGGCACACACTTCACTGCACTGCGACCAGTATCGATCCAATTCGATCCTGATCAAACTAAAACACTGCCAATAAATCACCAAAGCACTTCAACTTTCGATCAACTCAACGTTCGTCAAACTCGATTTCGCGACGCTAAACGAAATGACTTGCAACCCAACAAATTGACAGAAATAAAGGTAGCCAACCAAAAATTAATCAAACGAACCAACAAACCAGCGGAACAAATGAGACCAACAATCATTTATGGACACAGGGAATGCTACTTGCCAATAAAGTATACTCGCATGCAATTCATAATATTTATTTATTTACTCAGACCAACCAACATGCCACCGTTTCATGCACACTGTACTTCCCAGTTTCAGCAAATCCCTTCCTCCGTCAGCGGTATATTGATTCAGCCAAGATGTCTCCTCCGTATCGGCTTTCCTGCTTGGCGATGGCGAATTCAAAGACGCGAGTGATTGCGCGATGGCGCGATGGCACGATGGCGACGAACGCACAGTGTTAGCACACAAAATGGCAACGCGAACAATACCGCGATCGACACAACGCTGCAGGATGATTTTTCACGCGCTCCTTTGCACAATTTTGACCGGTTGCGCTCACCAAGAACATTTATCAGTTTGTGCCCACCGTGGGGGGACGGTAACCATGAACCGTCGAAACAGTTCATAAAACAAAAACACTAACAGTTTGTGACTACTGTCCACACAACACTTTGTCCGGTTTAATGTGTCCGAAAGTCAACTGTCGGATCCGGTTCGAAGGACCATATGTTCGCGCACGTATTTGCTGATTTCGGACACAGCAGAAAAAACTCGCGGTTTCACAACACATAACATTTATTGAACAGAAACTACACTTATTCTACGCGAACAGAAAACAGATATATTTTACGGACTGAATGCAACGATGTACACGTCGCGACGGTTTTATTTTATCTACTTTGCTATGGTCTCGATCAGCTGGTAGTCTGATCGATCGAGAAGCGATCGGGAGAAAAAGCCTATTCCGAACACAAAACGAAATAGACTGTCTAACTGTGTAGGGTGAGGCGAGACCGTTCTACCAACGAGTGTTGTGGAACATGTTGGAGCACTCACGGTTCATTTGACCGTCGGCATTCTGTTTCGCTTCAACACCCCCCCCCCCGCCAAAAAAAATAAAAAAATAAAAAAAACCCCCCCCCCCCCCCCCCCCCCCGCCGGCCCCCCCCCAAAAAAAAAAACATATAAAAAAAAAAAAAAAAAAAAAGCGCCCCCCCTTCCAAAACAATCCCCCCCCCCCATCCCCCCCGGCTCTTCCCGTTTTCCCCCGGAGGGGCCAATGTAGCCAATGTCCTTCTCAAGTGTATAAAAATCATATTTATGAAAAATCATGAAGATAGAGCTGCTGCACGGCATGCTTTCGATTAAAATCGTAATTGGTCCCTACTACAGGTTTCCCCGGGGTCGTTCCGGTTGTTCCGGGAGGGGCCAATATTGCCAAAGATCCACTTTTCGTTTATAATAAGCTTTGTGATAAAAAAAAAACAAGAAAAAAAGCTGTTTTGAGTAAAATAAAGAACTGACCGCATCCACGACCCTTCATCAGAACCTGTTTCACGGAAATGGCCATATTTCGGTCAATTTGCGGCCGATTCCTGGGATCGACCTTTCATTCGCTTGGGAAATGTTTCGTTTTTTCGTGTGTTTACTGAAAAAAAAAGTTTGACAACGTCATCTTGTACGAAAATTCATCGCAAAGTCAACATGTAAAATAGCCCCTCCGGAAACCCGGAACAACTCCGGTATCCGGTGACCATGGCCAATTTTGTTACCGAGACATAAAATAACATTGAATTCCCCGTCGAATGCTTCTTGGACAATTGAAATCGGATAATATTTCATGAAGTTAGAGCACTGCAAAATTGATCAAAAATTTGCCTGTCCCGATCATTTTGTCTATCCCCTGTATATATATATGTCATGAATACATACATATTTTTTTATTGTTTTGTGTGTAATTAAATATTTTATGGATATTTATACTTCATTTTATTGCGTAATGACCTTCACATTCCGGAGTTACATTCATCTACCAATGATTGAGCTGTTAAGAGGCACCAAGCAGCATATTATTATCATATGCCTATTACTACTATTTTAATTATTTCATCATATTATTTTATTTATGACAATCTTTAAATTACAGGATGACGAATTTCAACTATGACATACTTTCATTAATAATTCTTGTATATTTCATTGCTGTATTACATACTACATTTATTGCATATTATGACATATTTTTTACATTATATATAATAAATACTGGATTGGGAGGGAGCATTACGGTATCATTCAAGCTGAAACTGGATGATGGTTTGATTGACTGCCTGAGTCTAGGAGGGAATGAACACTATCATTTTCTTTATTTTACCGATTCGATTGTGATGCTGTGAATTTTAATCCAACGGTTTCAGTGAGGGTGACGCGCCCTTCTTAACAAGCCATCCTGTAGAAAGCTTAATAAGTATTGCGAATTGGGTTATTCGTTTTGTTGGATCGTATCGTTGGAAGGAGATTCTTAATTTCCCGTGGATTTCGCGTGAGTGTCTCTGCTTACGGGTCCACCCCTCCCTTCCTTTGGCCCTTCATACAGCGATATTGTGAATTCATATCGGTGGCTCAATTTGATCTTGCTATTAAGTGGAGCTGCATCCAAGCCAAGCGCTAGCAGGGATGGTGCCTACCTTACATACATGCATACATACATAAGGTTACGATATGTATTCAAGCATATTGAATAAACCTTTTGGAAGGTCAACAGTCATTATTTGATAACTTTATGATGTTCTAGGTCATCCAAATTGTCGTTGAGTACAGAACTTAAGATCTACAGTAGTAACCATAGTTCTTTGGGCTATACCAAGTTAAGCTACGTATTCAACCATATTCAGTGAATATTTTCGAAAATAAAAAAACATTATGACATAAACGGAGATGATCTAGGTTATCCAAACTGTCCTTGAGTTTAGAAAATAACATTTATAAAGGGCGATACGGTCAAAATTTGGTCAATATCAACTTGACGTATTTCTTTCAATTTTGCATTTAAAAAACCTGAACACCCCTCATTTTGAAGGTGTGTGTATGTAGAATGTTGCTCCTATTTTGATTTTGGAATTCACTCTTCAGTTGTCAAAATGCCGTCCAAGCAAGAAGAGCAGCGTATCAAAATTTTGCTCGCGCATCGCGAAAATCCGAGCTACTCGCACGCAAAGTTGGCAAAATCGCTAAAAGTTGCCAAATCAACCGTTACAAATGTAATTAAAGTGTTTGGGGAACGTTTGGCGACAGCCAGGAAGTCTGGATCGGGGGGAAATCGAAAACCGGAAGCCGCTGAGACGACAAAGAGAGTTGCCGGTAGTTTCAAGCGAAACCCTAACCTATCTCTCCGAGATGCCGCAAATAAGCTGGGTGTATCGTCTACAACCGTGCATCGAGCCAAAAAATGAGCCGGACTATCGACTTACAAGAAGGTAGTGACTCCAAATCGCGATGATAAACAAAATACGACGGCCAAAGCGCGATCCCGGAGGCTGTACACGACGATGCTGACGAAGTTTGACTGCGTGGTAATGGACGACGAAACCTACGTCAAAGCCGACTACAAGCAGCTTCCGGGACAGGAGTTTTATACGGCAAAAGGAAGGGGAAAGGTAGCAGATATTTTCAAGCACACGAAACTGTCAAAGTTCGCAAAGAAATATCTGGTTTGGCAAGCCATCTGTACCTGTGGTTTGAAAAGCAGCATTTTCATAGCTTCCGGGACTGTCAACCAAGAAATTTACGTGAAAGAGTGTTTGAATAAACGGCTGCTGCCTTTCCTGAAGAAACACGGTTGTTCCGTACTGTTTTGGCCGGATTTGGCATCTTGCCATTACGGTAAAAAGGCCATGGAGTGGTACGCCGCCAACAACGTGCAGGTGGTTCCCAAGGACAAGAACCCTCCCAACACGCCAGAGCTCCGCCCAATTGAGAAATACTGGGCTATTGTCAAGCGGAACCTAAAGAAGACCAAAAAAACTGCTAAGGACGAGCAGCAGTTCAAGGCAAACTGGCTTTCTGCGGCGAAGAAGGTGGACAAGGTGGCTGTACAAAATCTGATGGCAGGGGTCAAGCGTAAGGCCCGGCCATTCGGATTTGGAAAAGCGGAAGCCTAACTGAATATTTTTCCTGAATTTTATACTAATTGAACTTGAAAAAGAAATTTAATTTGATTTTTTAAATAAACGATTTCACCGATTTACACGCGTTTTCCCTTGACCAAATTTTGACCGTATCACCCTTTAGTAGTAACAGTAGGTGTTTAGAGTGCGCAAAGGGACAATATGTATTTAACAAAATTGATTGAACAGTGTGGAAGGCCAACATACATAATGCGACAGTCTTGAGATATTCTAGGTACTCCAAACTGTCCTTAAGTTCAAAAAATAAGATCTACAGTTGTAACAGTAGTTTTTTGAGCTATTTGTGGCGACCATATGTATTTAAATATATTCAATAATCTTTTGGAAGGTCAAAAGTCATTATTTTATAACTTAGAGATCCTCTAGGTAATCCGAACCGTCCTGTAGTTCAGAACTTGGAATCTACGGTAGTAACAGTAGTTTTTTGGGTTATACAAAGTTACGTCACGTATTCAAGTATATTCAGTGAATATTTTCGAACGTAAAAATACACAAGATGATAATCTTGGGATGGTCTAGGTCATCCAAAATGTCTTGGCGTTCAGAACTTAAGATTTACAGTTTAACAGTACATTTTAGTCAATACAAAGTTACAATTAATATTCAAACATATTCAATTAACATTCTTAAATTGAACATTTTAATGCAACTTGACATATTCTAGATCATCCAAACTATCCTAGAGATCAGAAAATAGGACCTAAAGTTGTAACAAAAGCTTTCCGGGATATACAATGCTACGATGTGTATTGAAACATATTCATTGAATATTTCGGAATAACAACAGACATTATGAGATAATCTACGGATGTTCCTATATCCAAACTTTCCTGGAATTCAAAACTGAAAATCAACTGCTGTAGATTTTAAGTTTTGAATTGTAGCTTAAAATCTGCAGCTTTTTGGACTAAACAAAGTAACAATATGTATTTGACTAAATTAAGTGAGTCTTTTGGAAGGTCAACCGATATAATGAGATATCTTGGGATGTTCTAGGTCATCAAAACTGCCCTTGAGTTCAGAATTTAGGATCTATAGTCGTAAAGTTAGCTTTATAATCTATGAAAGGTTGCGATATGCATTCAAACACATTCAGTGAAGCTACTGTAAGCTCACCAGTTATTATCAGATTATCTCGGGATGTTCAGGTTCATATAAACTGACCTTGAGTTCAGAACTTAAGACATACGGTAGTAACCGTAGCCTTTTGGGCTATACAAAGCTACGATAAATATTCAATATTCTGAAACGTCCACAGACATCATAGGATAACTTTGTTTGTTTTAGGTCATTCTGACTGTCCTTCAAAACTTAAGGTCTACAATTGTAACAATAGCTTTATAGGCTATACAAAGTTAAGTTAGTTGGGCTTCAAATGGTGAGTTGACAACTTCGAAGGAGTGTGCGACCGACCTCCCGTCCTCACAAGTTCCTACCTCACGCCTCCACGAGTCATATGATCACAAAAGACTGCCAGCTGAAACATGGAGACGCTGGTCGGCGTAGCCTGGGCAATGTTGTAAATCTGACAATAGCGAAGTGAGGGGGTGCGACTGAAGATCGTGTACCTTTAAATCATATTGTATATTTTCCATTCTCAATTTATTAATAATTTCAGCACGCTTTAGAATCATCGGCGTCGAAAGCTTTCAATTAATAACTGTGGAAGTGCATTTAGAACACTAAGTTGAGAGCAAGCAATAAGCAATTGTGAAAGCAATAAGCTTGATATGCTAAATATAATAACGCGTTAGAATCATCTTTGCATTCTTCAACTACTATATTCATAAAAGACTGGCATGTGCTGGCAAGCAATGAAGGATTATATTTTAATATTATGTTTAGTGGTATTATGGTAAGATACGCAATTTATTTCAGAAATCATCTAACCAGATTCTTCGACCACTCCAATTGTTATCTTTGAAATGTTACTAGAAAGTATAAAGAAAAAATATTACAACATGTCTTATAAAATAATATCTTTTATTGAAATTTTATCTTTGATATTTGGAATGATCTATTCTGTTTTCAGCTGTTCCAGGACTAGTCGGAAATTAATACATATCTAATTTTTATTTATTTTTCAGTAACAATCCATTGGTAGTATCATTCAAGTTTGAAATTTGAATAAATTAGCATTTTTGTCTACAATGATATCTTTTTTTTTGTACAAAATGTACTCAATATTAAATAACATGTAACGGGGAAAGGGAGGGACCATCAGGGCACCCAAGTAAAACGATTTGGATAGGGAGCATGGGACTGCCTCCTCCCCATTGTTAACATTTCGCGGAACGAGGGCGGGCACTTCGACCCCATCTATTGGGTTTATTCTGTCAATCGAGGGCTCGATTCTAGTGCTGTGAGTGTGAACTTGCTTTTGGAAGGAGATTCTTTTCCCTATAGTCGCGGGTTTCGCGTAAGTGTCTCTGCTTACGGGCCTGCCCAAACGTTTTTGGCCATTCATACAGGAGCTTGATGATCACAAACAATAATAGAATCCTGATCAAATCGTTTTCAGATTATTCAACTGCTATGGAAAGTTACCTTGCTACAATAGATGGTAGTATTATATCATCATATACAAATTTATGTTAGTTTGTTTGGCATAGAATATCTCAAGATTATCTCATAATGTCAGTTGGTCTTCCAGGACATTCATTGAGTATGTTTGAACACATATCATACTGTTACAACTGTAGATCTTAAGTTCTGAACTCTTGGGCAGTTTGGACGACTCAGCACATCTAAAAAAATATTTCTTACTTTTTTCAATCATTTCTATGTTACTGAGCACCAAATCAATCAGAATTCACCAAATTGCTAGTATAAATCTCAGACATAATTTAAGGGTAAATTCAAAGAGCATTGCATTGTACCATCAAAATGGCTTACATTTAGTATCGTAGTCCTACGTCATCATTTCGAACAACCCAATGGGGCTGTACATTGTAGTTTTTGATTACGTGCTTACAGTAGCAACGTAATGCTTGTTTGCATTGTTGAAAAAGTGGAGTTTGTCGATCTCCTTTAATTTGACCAGCTCTGCCATTGCTCCCCCCCCCCCCCCCCCCCACATACTCTTTTCCCACAGATAGCAAGTTCTCAATAATTTCCAAAATATCTGAAAATCTGAAAGTCTGAAAGTGACGTATTCGAGGGCCACACATTGAGCTTACAAACTCGACCGACGATGGTTCGCACCCACCTTTCCAGATCACCGTACATTACATGTATGAGTGGTTCTTCCCTCTAGAAGAATCTTTAGAAAATAGCATTGAAAAGACCAGTATGCTTAGCAATAGCTCATAGACTTTATCAAACAAATTTAGATCAAATTCTACCTAACAAGTTTTACAACTTTGCCAAAAAAAACAATCGGTTTAACAGCAGTCAATCAAAGTCAGAATAAATTTAAATAATTGATCAATTATGATTTTTTTAAATCTTTTGTATCATTAACTAAGATTATTTGTCTCATAAATTTCCTAGAAAAAACATAAAATTTCAATGTACGAGTTTTAATGGAACTTTGAAATCATAACGCTTTAATAAACTGGTCGAATTGCACTGTATCCCGATTTTTTTTTTTTTAATCGGTTCGTTTATTTGTTAGGCTCAGGCGTGTGTAACACTTTACTGAGCCGATATTCACTATTGTTATTTACAATGTATAATTTTTCAATTTTAGTAAAATGGGGTGCCAATTACTCGTGGCTAGCTCGAGGTTAATGGGTCACATTATCGTTTGGAAGGGGCTAGGCAGGTAACTTATTGAAGGTATTATTTGCTGCTCAAGGTTGCGACATCTACCAAATCCACGGTCCCTGTAGTCCCTTTCAGGAAGTAAGCCGCAGATGGGTGACCACTGCTTGCTGGGCAGGTACAAGTAGCACGGAAACAAAAGGATAGTATAACTGGGACAAAAGGGCAAGGAATTTACTAGACTGGATGGGAGGGGGTGATGACATTACACTCTTAGGTCAGACAAACAAAGGAATTCGTAATTCGCTTGCATGTAGGGGAGATCACGCATTCCCAAAACATCTCTTACCTCGCGGGTGGGTTGTCTACCTCGGGCCACTAGGGTATCCAATAGTCGTGCTCTGGAGGCATCTTTACCCGGGCAATGCCAACTGCGTGATCGATGTCATCATAACCGGTTCCGCACCTACACATGTTGCTATCGACGAGGTTAATTCTGAAGAGATGTGCGTCTAGCGAGTAGTGGTTGGACATAAGTCTTGACATCACACGAATGGAACCGCGACTTACATCCAGACCTTTGAACCACGATCTCGGCGAAACATTTGGAATAATGTAATGTAACCACCGCCCAAGAGAATTACTTGTCCAATCGTTTTGCCAACTTTGAAGAGAACTCTGACGTACTAATGGAAAAAATTCATCGTGTGAAATTCTTCTTTCAAAAATCTCGCCTTCTTTTGCGCCCACCTTTGCTAGAGAGTCCGCCTTCTCATTGCCTGGAATTGAGCAATGTGAGGGGACCCATGCAAAGGTAATTCTAAATGATCTTTCGACCAACGCACACATCTGCTCCCTTATTTTTGAAAGAAAGTAAGATGGGTGCCTCACTGTTTTCATCGACCGGAGGGCCTCAATAGAACTGAGACTATCCGAGAAGATGAAATAATGGTGTATGGGCATGTCGGAAATTATCCCCAATGCGAAATTGATTGCTGCCAGCTCAGCAACATATACGGAACAAGGTTCCTGAAGTTTCCGGAAGGCAGATGAGTATTCATTATAAACACCGAAACCAGTGGATCCATCAATGCGCGACCCATCAGTGAAAATTCTTCTATTGTAATTGACATGTTGGTACTTTTTAATAAAAATATGGGGAATTAAAATAAGTCGAAGTTGATCTGGAACTCCATGAATAGCCTGTTTCATGGAGAGATCATAGTCAATGGAGGAATTGTGATAAGGGAAGCGTACACTAGGAGAATTGTAGCATGGAAGACTAATATCGGATGACATGTAGTTAATATAGATTCGTAAGAATCTAGACTGGGTACTCAATTCGAGCATTTCTTCGAAGTTTTCAATCACAAGGTTGTTACTGATTCCACACTTGATCAGTATTCTAGATGAGAGCTCCCAGAAGCGGTTCTGTAAGGGTTTTACTCCTGCCAGAACCTCCAGGCTCATATTATGCGTTGAATGCATACAGCCAAGGGCAATACGTAAACAACGATATTTGTATCCCGATTTCACCTATGATCGAATTGAGTTCGCTTGGCTGTCGGGATACGAACAATCAAATCTAGATTCAGAATTACTAAGTGTAATAGAAAATAAGTCCTTTATCTGATTTACAATTCGTAACCCACCTTTCTCGACTATATATACCAAAGAGTAGTCCGCTTCTGAAAAAACTGAATCCAAAAAAATATTTTTGAAAAATAGTGAGTTTAAATAAAAAATTACGTAATTCATTTATGTAGTTTCTTCAATGGACATTTTATTTGCATATTGGATAAACGTTTTAAGTATTTTACTCCTATCCCTTTCGATTCGTAATGGAGTTCACTGGGTTTATATGTATAGAAATATGAAAAATTATTATGAAATAGCTGGAAAATTGTAAACATAATGACCAATAAAATTATTTAAATTAACCATCGCTATGTGATATTAATTTAAATAATTTGTGATTTATAACAATCACATTTATTTTTTAGCTAAAATAATTAATTTATTGCCTCAACAAAATATTTGTTCACTCTAAGAAATCACTCTGTTTTGAATCAACAAAATGATATGTTACTTTTCAATACACGGTGTCTATTTGTTTCAATTCATAAAAAAGTTTCAAATCAATTCAAAATTTCATTCAACTTAAACCAATTATATTATTTAAGGTTATCACCGCTGTGAGATATTAATTAAAATGATATTTGATTTATAACAATCACATTCACTTAAACTAAAGTGGTAAATTTATTATTTTAACAAAAGACTTTTATGAGCGCACATTTCATACTGTATCTGCCTCTGCTCTTCTAATGTAAGTTTAAACATACTCAAAAATAATTTTTAAAACAGATTATCAACGAGTTATTCTCTTTGCAGATAACTGGCCTTCCTAATCGGCCCCAAAAAAAAAAAAAAAAAAAAAAAAAAAAACAAAAAAACACACACACACAAAAAAAATAAAAATAAAATATTATTTTATTTCCCAAACCCAAACAAAACAAACAATAAAAACATAACACGCTTCAAATATAACAAGATCCGTTATTTTTTTTACCCGAAAAATAAAAAAATCCACCCAAACCCCGAAAACCGAATACCCACCCCCCACCTTAAAAAAATACGAAAAAAAAAACCAAAAAGTAACAAAAAAATTTCTAAATGTGTATAAAACATAAAGTTTTATTCCAAATAAATGGTTTTGTTGTATTAGTTCAATCAATGTTTATTATTTCAGCAAATGCGTTTACAGGGTGGCCACACTATTTTCATTTTCAAATTCCCGGTTTTTTCCCGGTTTTCTCGGACCAAATGTTAAAAATTCCCCGGTTTAGGACTGGTATCCAGGTCTGCACAAGCGTCACGGAATGTGTGCGCCTGTGTGTTTTAAATGGAGCTTTTTTTGACGGAAACAAAACATTTCGATTTGTTGTCGTGTGGATTTTGCAAGTTTGAGTTCGAATAAAAAAAAAACATGTCAAAAGGAGAGCCGATTTCCAAAACAGTTTTTTTTTCGATGTTGATGTGCTCGAAGCCAAAACGACAAAACAGGATAACGAGATTGATACTTGCGCTTTGCGAAGAAATTTGGACACATCCTTGCTTGTACCAAATAACAAGAAAGGAGAATTCCAACAAGATATCTAAATACGCTATTTGGCAACAAACCAGTTGTTCAAATTGGTTTAAAACCGTTTTCGGGTAATGCTCAACTGGTATCGCGCCACTTATAATTTGAAAAAAAAACGGCTGTCGAAATACGATGAGTGTTAATTCGCAAATAAAATAGTTGAAGTGTGGCATCAAGGCTGGTTTACAATTCGGGAAAGGCATCACGGGATTTTGAACGGGATTTGGCTCAGGAAATTTCCCAGTTGACGCTTCTCCATATTTTTCCACACTCAATGACAAGTTAGTTTTGCGTATTAGGTTCTGCATATTGTTTACATTCGGAAAGTTTTTTTCTTTCAGAAAGCATTGAATTTCGAAATAAATTCTAGAAATTTATGAAATATTTTATTAAACTTTATTTTAAAGATGTGTTTTTTACCTTGCCGTTTTCCTCAAAGAATCCCAGTATATCCGGAACTCCTGGATACTGGCAGATTTATTCAGGGACAATGAAAAAAAAAACTGATTTGTTGCCAAATTGCATCTATAGAAGTCTTGTTGGACTACTCCTTGCTTGTAATTTGGTACAAGCATGGATGTTTCGAAATTTCTTCGCAAATTGCAACCAATATTTCTACCTGGGTTAGCTGGTCATTAAATTTATCGTGACTGTCAAAACCATCAAAATCATCGAGTACATCAATGTCGAGAAAAAACTGTTTCGGAACTCGGCTCTCCTTCTGATATTTAATTTTTTTTTTTTAAATCAATTGACACACTCTAAAATTTCACGGATCGTTATGGATGAACACGCTAAGAAACACGGAATACCTAGAGGTTGATGATAATCACAGACAATCTAAATATGAATAATCATGTGAACATAAATTCCCGGTTTTTTAGAATTCCAGGGTAATTCCCGGTTTTCCCGGTTCTGTGGCCACCCTGCGTTTAATTAGCTCAAGGAAATATTTTGTTTTGAACAATAAATACGATGTTCAATTCTATAAAGCATTAAGTTTTATTTCAATTCAATGGTTTTCTTGAATTACTTCATCATTGTTTATTATTTCAACAAAAACATTTAGTTGGCTTAACAAAAAATTTTGTTTTGAGCTATAAAACACGATGTTCAATTCTATAAAGCATGAAGTTTTATTTCAACTCAAAGGTTTTGTTGAATTAGTTCATCAGTTTTATTGGTCCATTTTCAAACCAAAATTTTAGTTGAATTGATTCCTATTTTGTATTGGTATAACTACGAATTTTTTTTTGCGTGAATACGGGGCCACGTGCGCCGCATGCAAGCTAATCTAGAGTGCTGTGACCGACCAGCGCTCTGCATTTGACAAGTTCAATTGAGGGCGGAACAGCGTCCGCCACGGCATCTAGGTTTTTGGTGTATATTTTCGACATTTATATAGTGACCAGATCACTTAATTTGGTTGACTCTTATACAACAGCTAAAAGTGATTTTTTTTTTAAAACTCGATGTTTTGACATGTTTTCTGATGCCAGTAGAAATTGTATTTATACTTTTTAGTGAAGCTGGGTAAAATTTAAGAAAGTTCTCAGGGCTGGGTAAATGATGTTTTTCGTGTACGAGCAAGAAAATGAAAACATCAAAATTTCAGAAGAAAATGATGTTTTGAACAGAACATAACTAAAATTCACGATAACAAATACCAGATGGGAAAACAGATGCAGTTGTTGTTGTTATTGCTAGTTTCAATCTAATCCAAGCCAACTCCGGATACAATATGTAAAAAAATAGAATGGTTTCTGAACATGGCTATTTAGCTATGGAACTCTCGACAATTTTCTAATTGTTATCTAATTTCGTAAAAAATAAAAGATTAAAAGAATATTCGCTTAGCCACCATCAAGGTTCTTGTTAACGTTGGAATGCTAAGATTTGAGAAATTATCGTTTGAATCTTTGTTTACTAACTCTTATACGTCATTTTGAATACTTTGTCGTGTATTAATTAACCGATTATTTTAATTGTATTTTGTTGTTCGTCTTGGCTCCGCAAGGGAGTATTGTAGGTCGGTTCAGCTTCAGAAAACTAAATTACGTTACCTTTTTAACTCCTCGATACGCATAAACGTACAATTCTTTTCCATAGTTGAAGCATATTCTATCACCTCCAAGTGCAGAACTGTTTGATGCTAAACCACTATTGATGTTTTGGGTCTGTTCAAGACCATTAGTAATGCCCAATCCTGCAGAGCCTCCGGAAATTTATTTTTTTATTTTTTTTATTTTTTTTCCGGAGGAGGGAAAAGCTTATTTCAGGGGAGCTTAAGCTTTTTTTTCTAAAATGGGCATAAAACCTCCTCATCTTTAGGTACCAACAGATTACATTCCAAATGATACAATCAGCTCTTAAAACTAACATAGAATATTCTTAATTTCTAATCACTATACTATACTATCCTAACCTATCTGAGCAATTCAAGAAATCTACTTTTGTTACCAGAACGAGACAAGTGAAAGTCGAAGACATTATAACAGCGATTGAACACACGACACATACTACTAATCGGCTCATTATAACCATAATTAGTACGGAAAGTAGAAATACGAAAAAACTGATGTGTGCGGAGAGGGCGACGACGAATATCAAAGTTCAACTCAGCTAGCACAGAAGGGCAATCTATATGACACAGAAAAACATCGGACACGAATGAAGCCTTTGTTGCAATTCTGCGAGTTTCGAGAAGATCGAGGCCGATGAGTTTACAACGATCTTCATAACTGGGAAGGTTAAAAGGATCATTCCAGGGTAATCGCCGCAGAGCATAGCGGACAAACTTGCGTTGAATTGCCTCTATTTGCCGTATGTCGTTTTGGTAGTATGGAGCCCATACAACTACTGCATATTCTAGTATAGAGCGGACCAGTGAACAATATAGTGTCTTTAGGCAATGAATATCGGAGAAGTATTTTGCAGCACGGAAAATGAAGCCCAGGCATTTTGAGGCTTTGGAGGTAATGTAAGCCACATGGTACTTAAAAGTTAAACGCGAATCCAGAAGAATGCCTAAATCCTTAACTGTGTCCTCACGTTTTAGGGATGTTCCTGCGATAGTGTAGTTAAATAACTCCATAGAGCGTTTTCTGGTGAAGGAGATTACCGAGCATTTTCCAGCATTCAGGCTCATATGGTTTGTTAAGCACCATGTAGAAAAACTGTCAAGTTCCCGTTGTAAAAACTGTGCGTCTTCAGGGCAGGTTATTACGTAGTATAGTTTGAAGTCATCGGCATATGAGAGCTTGAAACACTTAAGTACTAGGTTAACATCATTCAAGTATAGCAGGAATAAGAAAGGTCCAATATGACTGCCCTGTGGAACACCAGATGTGACAGGGAACGGTTCCGATGTTGTGTTTCCAATTTTGACTGCCATAGAACGACCAACTAGGTAGGAACTAAGCCAATCTAGTAACGTACTGGAGAAACCAAGACGATCGAGTTTAGCTATCAAGATTTCATGGTTAATTTTATCAAACGCTGCAGAAAAATCGGTGTAGATTGCATCGACCTGTTTATGAGCTTCTATAGTTCTGATGATGAAGGATGTGTAGGAAACCAGATTAGTGCAGGTGGATCTTTTTGGCATGAATCCATGTTGAGTCTCGGAAACATAACTGAGACAATGGTGCTTCAGAAAGTCGAGAACTATTAGCTCAAAAAGTTTAGACGTGGCACACAAAGCGGCGATTCCTCTGTAGTTGGACACTTGTCGTTTATCGCCTTTTTTATGCACAGGGAAAACAAATGATTCCTTCCAAATACTTGGAAAGGATCCAGATGAAAGAGAGCGGTTGAAAATAACTGTCAAAGGAATCGAGAGTGCAGCACTACACCTTTTCAACACAATGGATGGTATGCCGTCAGGACCGGGATTTGAAGAACATTTCAAGCGAGCACAAGCGGATACAATAGTATCAAGTGTTATTAGTGGATGAGGACCAATGGCAGGACGTGGAGGTACATTGGCTACAGCTTCGGACAACTGATGCTGGTCAAGCGTTTCGTCTGTAAATACTGCTGAGAACTGTTCCCTGAAGAGGTCGCTTATGGACGACAGAGAGGAAGCTTCTTTCTCGCCAAACTTCATGATTGTGGGTAGTCCTATCTCCTTCCGTTGTTCGTCGATGTAAGACCAAAATTTTCGAGGGTTGAGTTTTAGATTTCGTTGAGTCTGCTGCAAGTAGCTACGAAACAATTCCTTGTTGAGCTGTTTGTATCTGTTGTTGCAAGCGATGTAGTATGACCGCGTGTAGGAGTTACGGTTCTTTGAGAATTGTTTAAGAGCAGATCTTTTAGCTGACTTCAGACCTCTAAGAGTTCTATTTGACCAGGGAGGATACTTCGGAGTTTTGCAGACGATTTTTGGTGTAAATTGATCTATGGCGAAGTGTACAACGAAAGTATAAACTTCGACCGTTGTTTCAATTGTTAAGTTTTGAAACATATCATCCCAGTTAATTGAAGATAAAAAGAGGCTCATTTTGGTGAAGTCCGTTTTCCTGAAGTTATAACGAATCACTTCAGAGGTAGAGACGAATTCGTATGGCATGCATTCATTCACAAACAAGTGAAGGGCTGGATGATGCTGACATGTTTTCACCAATGGGGATGGGACTTCGGCAACAGTAATGTCTCGGCTGAGATCTTGGGTAACAAAGCAGAGGTCAAGCATACGACCGTTAGAGTTATAGACGGAGTTGAGTTGGATGAGTCCTGCCGTACTGTAATCATCCAAAAGCTGTTTCTGAACTGAGCTCATCGATGAGTGAGCAAGGTTGGGATAGAGATATACCGATGGACCTTGAGTCCAGCTGACGGAGCGCATGTTGAAATCACCCATGATGAGTATCTTATCTGCTAGAGTCATACGAGAAGTAATCCATTCCAATGATTCGCAATGTTGGGATGCCAATGTTGCATCGTTGACACGGTCAGGAGGCAGGTAGATAACACAGATGAATAAACTATAGCCTGAGACAAACAGTTCTACCCAAGCCTGTTCGACTGAACTGCTGTTTGGAGGTTGCAATGAACGACATTTATAATTGGAGCGGACAGCCAATAGCACACCACCACCGGTGCTTTTTGTACTGGAGAGTCTTGAGCGATCAGAACGGAAAACAGTATATTCACTTCCAAATATTTGAGTGGAAAGTGTATTGCAGTTGAGCCAGGTCTCAGTAAATGCATAAACATCATATGCAGCATCAGAGCAAGCAAGAGAGTAGTCTGAAATAGTAGTATTCATGCCACCTAAGTTTTGATAATAGCATGCTAAGCCAATTACACTAGAGTTTCGTTGATTTTGGGGAGCATGAGATTCAGCGGTGAGGGCAATGTTGACTTGGGAGCTGACGGTCTGATAGGTCTCGAGAGTTGATAACATGGAGCTTGTTGCGGTCTGGACAAAGGAGTTGGTTGATTGTTCAGAATGGATGTCGAGGGATTCGAACGTGTTCGTGTCTGATTGCCAGTCGGTCTGCGGCTGTTGGACCTCCGGTCTAAAAAAGGAGTTATTAAAACACCATTTGGCCAAAATCCATCCGAAAGCAGTAGCTCTTCAACAGAGGAAGGTACATTAAGTTTGAAAGACAAAAATGTTAATGGTCTAACTATACCGCTTGTACGGACTAGCTTATGGCAAGTTATTAAAGAGGGATCACAATTGGCACGTTGGGCGATATAATTAATTATGTTCGTTTCAGTTTCGTGAGGTTTGAATCTAGCGAGGTAAAACCAATTCCTACTCCTATTATTACTAGCTGCTGGTGGTGCGACTGCCAAACTAGGTCCAGTGTTGTTTGTGCTTACCATGCTAGTTCCGAAACCTGATGTTGAAAACTCCGCTACGGGTATATCGATTGGACTTTGAGTTGGTTGGCTGATACATTCAGGTAGTACGTTTGGAATCGTCATTGAAGAAATGCGATGAGTGGGCACGTTGGAGGTGTTGTCGTTATTGCTAATGTCAGGATACTGTAGTACGATTTGACCGGAGGATGTTGGCTTGGAACTGGGCGTATTGGTTGGATTCCTTCGTTCCTCGGTGCTTGTTTGTACGGTGCTTGACAGTGGGTAATGTGGCATGACAGTTGCCGATGAGGTACTAATAATGCTGATGTTGGCGCAAGAGGTAGACGTTGTTTTTGATACTTTGGCGGTGGATGAATACTCTGGTGTGGTGAGCATGATGGAGTCATTGAGGTTAGAAGAAGCAGAATGGCTAGAGGTAGTGATGGTTTCGTTGGTGGTGGTTGAGCTGATTGAGGCGGTGGTGGAGGAATTAGCCGTAACATTGGTGGCGATGAGGCTTGTAATGATGGATCCGTTTGAAGGGGTGGTACTGATGGAAGCACCGATGTTAGCAGTAGTTTGAATACAGCTGATAGGTGCACCCACGGGTTGAACAGCGGCAGTTGTGATCATGTGATCAGTAGATGCAAGAGTTTTATTCATACCGACGACAGTAACGGATTTGCTACTGATAGGTGGCACAGGGATCCCCGTGGAAGAATCGCCTGGAATAGAGTAGACTGTAATGCTTGGAATATCAGATGTATCAACTGAAACGTTAGCTCTCATTTTCTTGCCGAGTCTGGATGATGTGACATTCGATGAAGACAAGCTGCTGCTACGATCTCGTTTTGCATCTGAGATGTTCGCCGTGTCCGCAATAAAGGAGCCAAATATATTCGAAAACTCGAACTGCATATTGTTGAGTGCGTCTTCAAAATTCCTTGAATCTCCGGCGGGTGTGGGTTGCGAAGGACGCGGCTCATGCATACAACTACTTGAGCGACGGTTGCTGTCGTTCAGAGCACGACAAAGTGTGCGAGTGACATCGATTTGACTCCCTATTAAACGAAAAATCGATGATAGGCGAGCCAGAATCAGGTTCAGCGCAGGGTTGATTGAAGATTGGTCGAAATCAAACGGTGAATTCCGGCAAGCAGGGCAGAACCATTCAGCTCCAGGCACATCGCGTACAGCTTTAAAATGCGCTGCTGACAATCCCATGCATTTCAAATGGAATGATTCTCTGCATTTCGCACATGAAATTTTACTGCTACGAGTTGACGCGGTGATGCAGTGAGAAGCAGAACATTTCTTCGTCATTGTTTTCTACTTGACTTGAATCGTCATGCAAGGCAAACGAAAATATATCGCTTTGTATGGCGCTCCGTTTAGGGTTACAACAAAATAGCAGACAATGGCAGCTGCTTGGATAGGACGGCGAGAATTGAATTGTATTTTTATCACTACCGAGTTGCAAATTGTTAAATGAACAAATTAACACTGGGAAATGAAGCGCGAGACACTTAACTAAATTCTGGCACACAAATTAGAAATTTAGAAGTCGTATCGAATCCACGAAAAGATGATTTAGCAGAGCAAAGGTAAATGCGAACTGGGTCGATTGTTGTTCATAGTTTTAAGTAATTTTTATTTATTATATTACGTGTCATTAATGGTTGATGTTAACCTTTTTTGTAGAAAATCAAAGAGCAAGTTAAGAGATACGGAGAGAGTACTGCGGCCAGGTGGATTTTCTCCGACGAATGTACCGTTGGGCGGTGGTTAGCAAATTCCCGGTGAAGTGGAGTGGAGTGAATTGTGCTGCTCTCAGTAAAAATGATGTTTTATGCTATGCGTTGATGTTATCGTTGTTATTCTTGCTGTGATCCAATGATTATTCTTAAAACTATCAAGGTTAATTGTTTTTATTGATTCTTTATTGAATTGGTTGATAATCATAAAAATCATATTTTACAGGTGCATACCAGTGTTGATACAAACGAAGAGCTACAAGATGCGTACAACCAGTAGAAGAATTAACACGAAAGCACTGCAATGAAATCTGTCATGGATATTGTGAATTGTGAAAATATAGACAATAAGAAAGATTAGAATACGAACAGCATGACGACCACGTTTTTTAAAAAACCGCGCCCCCCACCGAAAAAAAAAATTCTTCTTCAAGATGATGGGATTTTATTTGCCCCACGGTTTTTTTTTTTTTTAAAAAAAAAAAAAAAAGAAAACCCTTGAAAATGAATGTGTAATGTCTTCATGACAAATTATTCAAAAACTGTAGTGGTAACTATGGAAATAAACTTAAGAAAAACCTTAATATTTCTGCTGGAAGCGTGCACGCTAAGACTCAATTACCCATAAAAAGGTAATTGTTTCACCCATATATGGGTAATTGATGCAATACTCATAATATGGGTAAATTGTACTCACAAAAGTGGGTACATTTGACGTACAATGTGAGTAAAGTGATTTTACCTTAACATGAGTAAAAGCACTTTACCCATATTTGGATGAAAAAATAAACATTTATGATTGGATCGAGTTGGTTATCAGTCTTGCGAATAATTTTTTTTTTATACATGTTCTGAATTTGGATTTTGTCGTGAGTTAATGGTAAGTGAAGAAAATTGTTTATGCAAACACATTACATTAATTCTGTTAATACAATTAAATTTACAAATATCTTTGCAGCCAAAAGAAGGATGGAAAAATCATCTCGTCCCGGACATGAGCCCACATATTATTTGTCTGGCACCACCACTGACTTACGTAGGGAGAAAATTACGTACATTTGTATGGCAGGCTAATATTTTGTGGACTGCATGCAGCACGCACCGTTAACTTTTTAGTAAAAAGTTCAACTGTGCTTGGATGAAAACCACGCCATGGATTGGACAAAATTGTAAACTTCCTGGAGATTTATTCCTATGAGAATATTATCTATAGTACTCGATCAAGGGGTAGTTCTTTTGTGAAACTATTGGAAGAAATGGAAGAAGTAGAAGAGGAAACCGACAGCTTTGTAGAAGCTTTTTTTATTAAATTTACCTAAATATGTGTGAAATTTACATTAAATTGGTTACCCATAAATAGGTAAACATTACCTATATTGTTGGTTAACCATGTGTACTCATATAAGGGTAAAGCGATTTAACCCATAAAATGAGTATGTGCACTTTTCTGCGATTATGGGTAAAGTTCACTCATATTTAGGTAAACTGATCTTAGCGTGTAATTACTATTAAATAAAAATATTTTTGGGAAATTTACACGTTTTTATACACCCCCCCCAAAAAAAAAAAAACACCCCCTTTCAAAACTCCCCCCCCCCCCACAAAAAGGGGGAACTCCCACAAACAAAAAAAAAAAAAAAACACCCCACAGAAAAACCCCCACCAAAAACAAAAAGGAAAAATTTTTCCCCAATAATGGGAGAAAAAAAAATCAAAGTTGGGGGAGCAAGAAAAAAACAACAAGGAGGAACTAAAAAAGATAGAAGAACTTAGAAGTTGGTCGCAGATTCATACGAAAAGCTGAAGGGTAAGGATTTTTATTCTGATTTGTTCGAAACCCTGATATTTTATCTGCCCAGTTGATGGCTGTACATCGAAGAAAATACTTGGGGTGATTTGAACCAGCACATCAAATTTGCGCATAACCTTAATACAAGCCGGTAGAATGCTCTTCCGTTTATATGCGAAATTGTAGATAACTATCAACATTTTGGAACCTCAGCCGGCACATTTTTTCATGTATACAGCCAAATAACGTGGAATTGGAAGCTCGATTGGAGGATTCATTGATGGATTCGTCGTTTCCATACGTATACCAGAAAAGACATGTATGAAAACAAGTAAAAGTATTTATTTTTTTATTTATTGCATTAAATGATTAAGTACCATGAAAACCATGAATTTACAATCTACCAAACTGCTACATAATCTACATGCAAAAATGGGTAATTTTTTACCCATTTTGGAAAAAACCTTCCTTCTTGTCAATGCACGGAAAGAAATTACGGAGGATTGAAATAACAATATCGATAGTTGATACCTATAACAAACACTATTTTGTTTCAACCACAAAATATGTTCAGATCAAAGAAATTTTTGAATTGAATCAACCATACTTCATAGTTAAAATAGCCAGCACTTTCACACAGCTGTCATAGGGTTAAATCAAAACAAAAACGTTATAATTCCAAATAGTGTGTATGCTAGAAGCAACTATATAAAAACTAAAAACAACAATGGTAGTTTTCGGTTTGCTTTCAAGTCCATCATGGCGCGTGACATTGAAGTTCTTATTGAGTTTGTGTTGGGTGAGGAATTAGTTGAATTATTGAACTAATCATTCCAGGTAACAGAAATTGAGGTTTTCATTTGTGAGTATTTTTTTAATAATGCGATCATTGTACTAAGAAGTTTTGATGTTTTTTCAGCAAATTCTACGATGTTTAAACATGTGGCGCTGTTCTTCTAAACATAAACTACGAATGAAAATTTACCAGATTGAATCAATACTGAAAAAAATACTGTAACAGTACTATTATTGGAACAATAAAAATATAAAACAAAATCGGTCATAAACTTATCCCAAATTATGTGATAAATTTAATTGCATTCTCATTCATATTTTGGAACTGAAAATCTCATTCAGTAAAAAAATTGAACTGACCCCAAGCATATTCAAATTAACTTTTGTTATTCAGTTGGTTCAACTATAATCATGGTTGAATTTACTGGCACTGTAATCCAACTGTCAAAATATCAACAATATTTTTTTTTCGACACAAGCATTGTATAGTTGAATCAACCATATTTTACTGAAGTTTATTCAAGCATACAATAGTTAAATCAACTTGAAATGGGTGATTGAAACAATTATGCACATGGGTTATCGAAAAATCAATGCAACAATATAGTTGATTTTAGATGAAATATTATTGATTGAATTGTACTTTTTTCTCCGTGTGGGTGAATAAATACCCATTTTGTGACATACACTGCTTTTACCCATTGATGGGTAAAAAGGGGTTTACCCATTAAACGGGGAGAGGCACTTCTAGCGGAAATGGGTGTTTTTTCACCCATTAATGGGTTTTTGCAAACGACCGTGTATATTACCGTCCTTTTGAAAAATGCAAAATGCATACACGCAAAAAAAACCGCAGTAGAAACTACCATTTTGAGGGTTAAATTAAGCGCAAACACCAACAATTTTCAGCTGACTATAAATGCGTTTGATTTTACCATGCCTGCGATTAGATGAACAATGGTGCGGTTGATATCAATATGAGGTCTGTCAAATATACCACAAATGCTGAAGGTTTTACCACAAACGTAGTAAATTTTACTGAAATTTCATGGCAGTTTTGAAGATAGGCATAGTCGGGTAAAATGGTAGTTTCTACTATAAGAATTTTTTTTTCTTTTTACTCCTTTTGAGAACATGAAAGATGTGTACACTCAGAAAATTTTACAGCATTCGATAATTTTTTACCGGACTTTCAACAGCTGAACGTTCGGTAATCCGGTTTAACGGATTTCGGTCAAATTTGACAAGTTCCGGTAATTTGTTTTACCGGAATATGGTCGGGTAAAATGGTAGTTTCTACTATAAGAATTTTTTTTTCTTTTTACTCCTTTTGAGAACATGAAAGATGTGTACACTCAGAAAATTTTACAGTATTCGATAATTTTTTACCGGACTTTCAACAGCTGAACGTTCGGTAATCCGGTTTAACGGATTTCGGTCAAATTTGACAAGTTCCGGTAATTTGTTTCACTGAAATCCGGTAAATCGGATTACTGAACGTTCAGCTGTTGAAAGTTCGGTAAAAAATTACCGAATACTGTAAAATTTTCTGAGTGCACACAAAGAATAATGATTGTTAGAATTAAAAAAACCATTGCTAAAATTGAAAAGTTGCGTTGGTTCTTTTTCGTAGAAAACGGGTTGCTTTCACAACAAAAACGTTCAAACTGTCAAATAAAAATTTTCCTGCTTGGTACATTTAAAAGTTGAAACTTTCAAAACGAATTGTAGAACTGTCAAATCGAAACCGTGGCAGCGTTGAAAATGAAAGCAAATTGTTTTTATTCCAAAATAAACTTTCAACGAAAAAGTGTCGTGTGATAAAATAAAAATATGCCATTTGTATTGAAATAAAAAATAGTTTTAACATTAAAAGGTTTATTTTTCAGATATAGTGTAGAATTTTCAAAGCGAAAGCGTGGCATAAAAGCAAACTATGTTTATTCCAAAATGAAGTTTCAAGATGATAATGCCGTGCAATTAAAATGATGTTTGGAATGAAATAAAACGAATTGTGTCATAAAAAGCTTCCTTTTTAAATGAATCTTTATAACTTTCACGGCATGCCTTAGACAAACTGCAGGTAGTCTGCCTGACCGATTCTTTCTAGCACATAATTATGAAGGATTCTTATATGTTAGTCGTAGAATTTCATCAGCATTCGTCCACTCGAATGGCAATCCGCATTCGTCCATCCTCACGCAGTTCTGCTCCGGAGGTACTCCCAAATCACGAACGAATTCCTTCAATGTTTATTCCATGCGCAGTCAAATGTGATCGACCAGCGATTCCATTATCACCCTCTGCCTGGAAATAATGGAAGCAAAAGAATTACTCACTTTCCGGAACTACTGAAATCAAAAACACACACACTTAAATTCGATTTTGCTGTTCGGTAAAAAAATTGACGAAACATTGCGGTAAACATAACATCTTACCGATTTTTCGGTAAACATAAAAAATGCTACCGTAATTTTGTAACACTTTACCGAACGATCTGTAATGTTGAATTTTATTTACCGTATACGGTAGAAAAAAATACAATCCATACGGTAAAAAAAACAATCACTGAATACGGTAAGAACTTTACCGAACAAAACGTAAAACGAACTCTGAATAACCGAAGCCCGGTAAAGTATTATTAACTGTCAAACTGTCAGCCATTTTCTATGAAGCCTCGTGGTTCCAGTGATCGGTTGTCCAGAAGGTGGTTTGAATATTGATTGATTTTAATTATTCCATGTATGTATGTAGAAAATAAACCAGCGTTAATTAGAGCTTTCATCCGGCTAGCTATAAATATTTCAAATGTGCTGATTACACGCTAAACAATCAATAGGTTCGATGTAAAAAGGGATTATTATTGTAAATGAAACACATGCAAAATATATTTGCAGCATTGTATCCATCTACAGGTAGAACACAACTTCACTGACCAGCATCCGATGCAGTCGACACGCATCGTTCGTAGTATTTCGTTGACTGCGCCATATGCTGGAAAGACCTCACAGTCCCGGTCGGAATAACAACAAATATAGTTTTGTTTAATATATTCAATTAACCAATAACATCCAAATATTTTGGTGTTTAACGATAAAAACAAAAACAAAATACCGAAACGGTTCGGCACCAGACTACACAAATTACCGAACTGTACGGTAATTTTTGACAGATCATCAAATCTTCTATTACCGAACTGTACGGTAGTTTTTGACAGTTCATCAAAAAAATTGAGTACCGAACGTTCGGTAATTGATTTAATTACCGAACAGATTACCGAACGTTCAGCTGTTGAAAGTTCGGTAAAAAATTACCGAATACTGTAAAATTTTCTAAGTGTGCAGCCGAAGTACTGTTTTTTTTTATAAAAAACGAACACGAACAAACCATTTTCCTCGCAATTTTCACCCAACTCGCATGACACTGGACGGTAGCAACGAAGAACGCAGTAGATGCGTACGCGGACAACAACATTGAGAAATTGCAAACGACGACGACGATGATTTGCTTTGTGTTGGTGGATTTGACAGTTCTACAATTTTCATTGTAAAAATAAACACTTTTAAATTTACACATTTTAACATGAGACCATGTCCCATTAAATTAAATGTCCTAAAAATTGTATTTGTTTGCATGTTAGGAGTTAGGAATAGAAATTATATTATTTATAAAAATTCGCCCATTTACGCGCCGTCCGCTACCAAACTGCTCGACTACACTCGAGCAACCTCTTCCACCCATTCTCATGGGTTGGTCACCGTGGGCAAGAGGAAATGCTCTCGGTCGATAGCGAGAGAGCGAGAGGATAAATAGGCCGCCTGCCTCATGGTGGGGGCTCTTTAGTATATGAGAATTAAAAGTGTTCGGACGCGCGGAAAACAAGTCGAGTGTTAGGGAAAAAATAAATAAAGATAAGCTTCGCGAGTGAAGTGTGGCCAGTGGAAGAGGCTAATCGACCAGCCGGCCAGAAGGAAAATCCGGGTTCGGAAGTGCGGGAATCGGAGTTCAGGGACCATCATCCCCCGAATCCCACACGCGGCGCCAGTGTCAATTGCCGTCCAACCGGTCCCCAATCCCCTCCGATAGATAATGTGTCTCGACCGCGTGGGATTGGTGGTTTGCGCGTGTCCGACGGTCATGTGGTAGCCGAAGGAGTGAAGTTGTGCCACCTTCATGCTTCAAGCGTGTGGCCGTGGACCAGAACGGCCCCGCTAGTGCGAATTTCTAAAGAAAAAACCCAAAAAGTGTGCCCCGACCAAAAAACCCTATTCCGCGTGTGTCGGAATCGAAATCCCGAAGGAAGTCCAAAACCTCCATGCTTACCTCAACCCCGGTGACGACGCTCAATCCAGTTAGCGACGGCGCGGGCCAACGTAACTCCCGAGACGACAGAGCAGGCAGCCCCTGTGGGTCTTTTAAGGTAAGTTGTATTACCCTCTTTGTTATAACATTTGACCGAAACATAACACTTTCAAATCAAAGAATAACTTTCGTTGTAGATAATTTTACTTTCAATTTAATGAAAAATAAACACTTTTCAGAAGTAAAGTGCAAAACTTTTAATAAAACAAGATTTATTTTGTGTGTGTGTACTTTTACGGATTTCGAAAAATCAATATTGCTCGAGTATGGCTACAAAAGACTCAATTCTGAAATTCAAATAGGAAAGTGAAAAAGACATCAAAAAATTACGCAGCCGTGTTTATTAATTGAAAAAATAAAATAAAAAATACCTATCTAGAGGTTTTGCGTAAAATATGACTCACGCATTTTGTTATAGAGTTGATTAAACGACGTTTTGGGACTATTTATTTTAACCTTATAGTGGGTGATAGTCCAGAAGAAAGTGGATATAGTTTTTGGCTCAAGAAGTACCACCCAAGTAACCACGAGGCTGTAATAGCCTGCATATATAGGGCATATGTATTACGTCTAGTGCATCACTGAAGTTGGATTAAAGCTGAAAAGGGCCCCACTAAGATCGAACTAATGCTATATCTTTTGTAATGCCATAAGACATTGCTAAAGTAGCATTATTGCATTGGTAATGCATCACTACATTCTTAAGCTAATCTAACGCTTCATTACTTGACAAACGTTGAACTGATGCGATCCCGCATAACCGATGTTGATTTTGGGTTGAATAAGTGCAATAATATAATGCTTCTGATTACTTGGGCAGCATATCGGCTCCAAGCTCGGTCCAAAGTTCAACGCGTTGATTCGTCCCTAATAATGTAGGCATTTTTTTGTCACAGTTGACATACTTGAAAAGGCGTAAAACGTACTCTTCATTAGTGTATAAAAACTAGTGACTTTTTGACGTATCAACTATAATCTTGAAAATGTGCAAAATATAGTCATAAAATGATTTTTCCAGATAAACCGTGTAAAGAGAAGACGATGGTTTTCTTTTTCTGCTTAAAATAGCCTCTCTTACATTTGTATTACTGTCTCTTTTTTTCTCACGGAAAAGTTACTCAATATTCGTAAAAAATGGAAGAACTCATAAATTGAGTTGTTCCACTTTTTACAAAAATTGATATCGAATTCGTTTTTGAACCTACACTGAACCCAAACATCCTTCTTTTATCGAGTGAATCCTCCGTCGGTTGATATCGAAACATTGAAATCGCATTTTCGAATGATAGATGAAGGATTTTCTAGAAACCAGATGATTATCCTTCTAATGTTGAACAACTAATAATACGCGAAGTGAATTGACCTCCCGTTCAAATTCGAATGCACGCTATATGAAAAATCGTCATCCCAAAGTGGAATGCGTATTGCATTGGAAAAGACCTATAACGCAAATCATTTGAAATGAGGATGACAAACATTCCATTTTACATCATTTGGTAAAAACCTATCAATCGCTATCAGAAATGGTACCATCACGAATAAAGGATTGAAATCCGCTCGTTCCTCACAGAGTCAAGGAAACATTTCCTGACTTCTTCAATTTTTGTGATCCCGTTGCAATATTTGCTCAACGGTTGAGGAAGTGTAATAAGAATAAAATTTATGTCGTTGAATTGTTTCAAACTATTCATAAATCACTAATGATCCACACCGTTTTAAAACAAACATCATATTAAATTGTGTTGATTGTCATACAAAGCATGGATGATCGTTATACGGATGTAACCATAAGACAATCATCCGATTTCCGAATGCTTTTCATTAAAGGGCGCAATCGAACTACTTTTCAGGCGATCTTGGGATGATATTTGGGTTCAGTGTACACTCCTTTTTAAAAAAAGGATTCCCCAAAAAAAAAGGAAACCCCTTTTTTACCAAAAATTCCAACCACCAAACTTGTAACATAATACAAGGGTGTTTCGAAAACTATCTACAAGAAAAATGTCATCAAGATAGTCTTGTATTAGAGCATCTTCAACGGCGATCCAAATCTTGGATTGGATTTATTTTTTTGGACCAAACGCAAAAACATCGCTGCACTGGTGTTGTAAATTTTGTTTTATACTGGATCTATTTTGCATCATTTCAAAACTGGTATATGTTTTGATCTATTCTTGCAGCAATTTGGAACAAGAAAAATACCGTTCCAAAACACTACACGCTACATGATAATACCAATTATTGAGTAAAACTTCAGCTTTTAATAACAATAACTCAATTTTATTGAGTATATTCTGAGGTATATTTGTGAGCCGAAAAGTAACCGTGTTTGCTGCGTGTGATGCTGGTTGCTAGCAGGCTGATAATTACCTCAAGTTGCTCCCGGTGCTAGTGAAATGCCTTTTCGTTTCATTCCTAAATAACGAATGCTTGTCTTGGTTTTTTTTACAGCCACTGCATTTTCTGGAAAATGCTGACTAGATCGAAATGCGGAGGTTCCGAGATTCCGAATAGCATTTCGATTGATCAGAAATGAAAAGAAATGAAGTCTTCAAAGTAAACATTGATAGATTGGTCCTGATAAGCACTTGCAAATAGCTCATACAGATAAATTTTGAAGAAGCCTCTAGTTGACTCTAGTTTTCGCATAATGTCCACGAACACCTCCCTTGGCATGCGGCAACGCAGAAAGTGCTTCTCGTTGTAGGTTTGCGTGTCGATAAGGTAGTCCTGGAACAGCTTCTGATGACCGTAACGGAAATCGCGGTCGACGTTGGGGCGTCATCCAGGACGTGACCCTCTCCGTTTCGACTCTTGTTTATCCGCTTCCAAACTACAAATCAGCATTATCTAATATTGTTTTAATGAAATGCATGCATTCACACACTGACCTTCAGCTAAACGAAAGAACAAGTATTCCTTGTCGTCAGTTAACGACACACTACTGGCATTAAAAATTATTTGGTCAAACCAATCAATGGCAATATGTTTGTGAAAAATCTGCGATCTCTGAAAAAAAAAACTCCTGATCTCTGATGTTGAATGATCGGCAGAATGACAGGTGTTGGCGGGTTTAACAACAAGAAATACAACACCGGTGCGGGGAACGCAAAGTTGGTCTGTTTTAGCTACTTCTATTCAAGTTTCACTGATTCAAATCAGGTATAAAGTTGATCTAAAAATAGACCACCGCTGAAGATGCCCTTTTACAACACCTATATTAACCAAAGGGATTTTTAATTTTTCACGTGGTCCCAATATTTTATATGAAAATTTCACCCATGTTTAAATGCATACTAATACGATCCATATCAAGTAAAATACTGGTCTGGCATACTGAAGTTGTCTCCTTTACACCTATGCAACAGTGCCTGTGATGTCAAACTCGCAGTTCCATTTTAAACCAAACGAGTAAAGGAGATGATTAGTTTCACAATGCCAGGCCTATGTTCTATGCCATGGGATATAAAGCGTTAGGCTGGAAGGTTTGTTAACCAATATTTCGGGGGAAAAGTGCACGTGCTAAGAGCATCTCCAGGAGTGTTGTAGTTCTAGATTCATTTTATATGTCAGTTATAAATTTTTCTCTTGGGAAAATAAATAACAAACATACCCTCTCTTCAGCAGCAGTTCCAAATGTTGTTCTAAACCTAAAGACTTGAATGTGTGTGTAAAATTGATTCTCAAAACTTCTGTGGGCATATTCTCAGAATTCCTTAGGAATTCAACTCAAATTTCCGCTGTAATTTCTCTCAGAACTCCTTTGGAATTTCGCTCAGAATTACTATCCCCTTCGAATTTCTCTAGAAATCTCAGAAATTGTCTGGAATTTTCCTCAGAATTCCCTTAGAATTTTTTTTTAGAATGCCCCTAGAATTCTTCATAGGATTTTTTCTGGAATTCTCCCTTTAATTCATTCGCAGTTTTTCTAAGAATTCCTCTGGAGTTCTCCTCAGTGTTCTTCTGCAATTCTCATCAGAATTCCTGTGGAATTAATCATGGAATTACACTGAAATTCTTAAAATTCCACTCAAACTGTCTTCAAAAGTCCTGCGGAATTCTCCAGAAGTCCAATGGAATTCTTCTCAGAATTTCTCAGGAATTCTTACTAGAACTTCTCTAGTACTCTCCTCAGGATTCTTATTAAACTCTCATCAGAATTCCTCTGGAATTCCTCTCAAAATTCCGCTGGAATTTCTCCAGTATTCCTCTGGAATTTTCCATCATAATTCCTATGAGATTCCTCTCAGAACTTCTCTGGAATTCCCCTTGATATTCGTCTAAATCATTTTCGGTTCTATACCTAATTTAAATATTTCACAATATGGAGAAATTCTCGAAAATAATTTAAAAACAAAGAAATAGGGAAATGATGGTAATAACGAGTAATCAGCGAGTTTAGACTTGTTTATGCAACTGGAGATTCAAACAGATGCACGACCGGACGTTGGTTCAACGTTTGACTTGATTCCATACACACTACCACAATGACAAAAAAAATATATAACTTGGATGAAACGCGTTTCAAATTTGAATAAAAATAGAACAACGTAGTATTCCAGTTTTAAATTTTAACATGAAACTGTTCGAAATTATCCAACTAGAACGCCTTGCTGAAGTTGCCTTTGTTATAAATCCAGTTCTATTTTGTAACGACCATACACTCCTGGAGATGCCCTAATGTGTGTAAACAAAACGTTTAGTCCATACCGTTTACATAAATATATAACTCTTCACTCTTACGCAAAAATGCAATCAACAACTGTCATTATGTGCGTAATACAGTATTGAGTATTCCTTACTCTTTCGCTCCACTGCTAAATCTCATTTGATACCCCGCTACTTCACCCGTCTTACCCACCAACTGAAGAAAATAGACCACCTGAGATATTAAATTCACCTTGGTATGAACAAGGCATAACATTTCCGTGAGAGAAAAAGAGATAGTATACAATTGTAATAAAAAATTGAGTAAAATGAAACGGGAGCGTAGGTTGGAGATACACTCCCGTTTCATTTTACTCAATTTTTTATGACAATTGTATACTATATCTTTTTCTCTCACGGAAATGTTACGCAATTTTCGTTAAAAAGTGGATCTACTCAATTTATGACTAGATCTACTTTTTACGAAAATTGAGTAACATATCCGTGAGAGAAAAAGAGATAGTATAAGACCAGTATCGACCTTAAAAGTAAAGAGGTTACGGAATTTTGTTCAATATTACCAAGCGGAATTTTGACAATTGTTCTGCATGGAACGAAATGTCACCTTCACTGACGGAATAATCAAGCCGGAAATTTTTCCGAAAGTAAAAGTGACAGCTCCTATTAGTTTGCGTGGAAACCTTACAAATTCCAATTTTATTTTTCGTTCTTTTCAGGTCGGTACTGCTGCAGAAATTTCTTTTCAATTCTTTACTTTTCCGTTTCAGTAAACGGAATTTAACATGGGTTTGGGATAGAAAAAGAAATTTCTTTCGAACACGATACCGACCTATACAATTGTAATAAAAATTGAGTAAAATGAAACGGGAGTGTAGTTCCAAAATGAGATACCCGAACTTATTGTCATGGCTGGCCCACAATTAATACGTTGCGGATGCGTTTGCGTGAATTTGACAGTTTTCCTATAGGTTTTCTGTCAAATTAACGTCAACGCATCCGCAACGTATCAATTGTGGGTCAGCCTTCAGAGCGGACGCCCATCCGTTAAATAAAAACCATACACACTGATGTTCAACACACAACAAGCCGACCCAATTTCGATACCCGATCCACGTGGGAACTGAGGCTGTGTTTCATTTGGCGATTTTTTACTTAAATTTGACAGCTGAGTTTTTTTTCCCTCCTTCGAAACACTCAAGTGTCAAGAATAGGTTTTTCCTGGTCCAATTGAAGTGATGCTTGGTTGACTTTATCGGAAGGTTTGTTGCGGTTCGCTGTTTGATACCGCGTAATCGTGTCCGTTCCCCGTTTTGGCCGGGAGATTTGATCCCTTGCTCTTTCGCAGTATTGGGTAAGTTGCTTAACACTTCAAACCGATGCAACAGGAATTTATTCATTTTTTTGTGGGCTTGCCCTTGCACAGTGGCTGTATCCGGGTGTTTATTTCTGGATCAATCTGTTGATTGCGTTGTTGTCATCATGATATCAGATACCGAGTTATTGGTTATGGTCCTCCAAGTAATTTATTTTTACGTTTATAAGCTATGTGAAGATGACTCCGAGTTTTTGAAAATAAGTTTGGTTTCTTCAAACACGGTAAGAACACTTACGAAGAATCTGAGATGTAATCAGAGAAATCCTTTCGTAATCCAAAATGGATTCATAATTTAAAAAAAAACTTACGTCCACGCTGCTTTCCTGTTGAAAACTTTCGTCGTGAAAAAACTATTGCACTCTACCCGGGCGGCAATCAAGCGTCTCACTTCTTCGTCGGACACTACAATGTGAAAATTAAGAATAAATAACAAGACTACCATAATTTCAATATTAACTTACTTTTACTGCTTTTTGAGTTACTGTCCATCTTTATCTTCGATCAGGTCTACGATGGTAATTTCGGTGATAAAACTGACGGAATTTAAATTAATATTCCACGAAAATAACAACATCGATAACTGCCCGTGAGAAAACAATCCACAGAAAAAACAACAAAAGCTAAAAACAATCCATATGTCAAAAATAAGTCTCCTACGGAGCACGCTTATTTTTGACAGATTGAAATTTGAGGGGAAAAAAATCTCATCTATCACGTTTAAGTAAAAATTCGCCAAATGGAACAGAGCCTAACTACACCGTCTTATTTCCGTCGTAACCGGTTCCTGCCGGTGATTGCCAGGTTCATCCAAACACTAGGGCCGCTCGACTTTCGTCGTCGAGATAACCCACGAGAAACCTGCGGTGCGAGCTCGGCTTCGAGTACCAGATCTATAGAAAGGAAACAAATAATCATCAATCACTACCCGCATAACGAAAAACAATTTAATATATAGTCAAAACTGTACTTTTTTTTTAAATCAGTTCGTTTATTTATTAGGCTCAGGCGTGTGTAACACTTTGCGGAGCCGATATTCAATATTGTAGTTAAAAAAATTTCTTTTTCGATTTAAGTAAAGTGGGGTGCCAATTACTCGTGGCTAGCTCGAGGTTAATGGGTCACATTATTGTTTGGAAGGGAGTAGGCAGGTAACTTATTGAAGGTATTTGTTGCTGCTCATGGTTGCGACATCTACCAAATCCTCGGTCTCTGTAGTCCCTTACAGGAACTAAGCTGCAGATGGGTGACCACAGCTTGCTGGGCAGGTACAAGTAGCACGGAAACAAAAGGATAATATAACTGGGACACAATGGCAGGGAATTTACTAGGCTGGAGGAGAGGGGGTGATGACATTACACTCTTAGATCAGACAAACAAAGGAATTCGTAAATCGCTTGCATGTAGGGAAGATCACGCATTCCCAAAACATCTCTTACTTCGCGGAAGGGTTGTCTACCTCGGGCCAAAAGGGTATCCAATAGTCGTGCTCTGGAGGCATCATTACCCGGGCAATGCCAAACTGCGTGATCGATGTCATCATAACCGGTTCCGCACCTACATACATTGCTATCGACGAGGTTAATTCTGTAGACATGTGCGTCTAGCGAGTAGTGGTTGGACATAAGTCTTGACATCACACGAATGAAACCGCGACTTACATCCAGACCTTTGAACCACGATCTCGACGAAACATTTGGAATAATGGAATGTAACCACCGCCCAAGAGAATTACTTGTCCAATCGTTTTGCCAACTTTGAAGAGAACTCTGACGTACTAATGGGAAAAATTCATCATGTGAAATTCTTCTTTCAAAATCTCGCATTCTTGTGCGCCCACCTTTGCTAGAGAGTCCGCCTTCTCATTGCCTGGAATTGAGCAATGTGAGGGGACCCATGCAAAGTTAATTCTAAATGATCTTTCGACCAACGCACACATCTGCTCCCTTATTTTTGAAAGAAAGTAAGATGAGTGCTTAACTGTTTTCATCGACTCGAGGGCCTCAATAGAACTGAGACTATCCGAGAAGATGAAATAATGGTCTATAGGCATATCGGATATTATCCCCATTGCGAAATTGATTGCTGCCAGCTCAGCAACATATACGGAACAAGGTTCCTGAAGTTTCCGGAAGGCAGATGAGTATTCATTGTAAACACCGAAACCAGTGGATCCATCAATGCGCGACCCATCGGTGAAAATTCTTCTATTGCAATTGACATGTTGGTACTTTTCGATGAAAATATGGGGAATTAAAATAGGTCGAAGTT
The DNA here is from genome assembly GCA_024533555.2 of Aedes koreicus. Taxonomy (NCBI): domain Eukaryota; kingdom Metazoa; phylum Arthropoda; class Insecta; order Diptera; family Culicidae; genus Aedes; species Aedes koreicus. The sequence goes on along the minus strand of JAHHFK020002522.1, from coordinate 23,905 downwards.
GATCTGGAATTCCTTGAATAGCCTGTTTCATGGAGAGATCATAATCAATGTAGGAACTGAGATAAGGAAAGCGTACACTAGGAGGATTATAGCATGGAAGACTAATATCGGATGACATATAGTTAATATAGATTCGTAAGAATCGTGACTGGGTACTCATTTCGAGCATTTCTTCGAAGTTTTCAATCACAAGGTTGTTACTGATTCCACACTTGATCAGTATTCTAGATGAGAGCTCCCAGAAGCGGTACTGTAAGGGTTTTACTCCTGCCAGAACCTCTAGGCTCATATTATGCGTTGAATGCATACAGCCAAGGGCAATACGTAGACAACGACATTGAATGCGTTCCAATTTGATGAGGTGGCTGTTTCTTTCCGAGAGGAAGCAAAAAGAGCCATATTCTAGAACTGAAAGAATAGTTGTTTTATAGAGTTTTATTAGGTCTTCCTGGTGAGCACCCCACCATGTCCCGGAAATTGATCTTAGAAAATTGATCCTCTCTTGACATTTCTGTTTTAAATACGCAAAGTGATTACTCCAAGTGCATTTTGAATCAAACATGACTCAAAGGTATTTGAAGGTCAAAGATTGGGTAATGTCTCTTCCCAACAGCTTGAGACGCAGTTGGGCAGGGAACCGCTTTCTAGTAAACACTACCAATTCGGTTTTATGCGGTGAAAACTCGATCCCCAAATTTCTGGCCCAGATGGACAGATTATCTAGGGAATGCCAGAACCTCTAGGCTCATATTATGCGTTGAATGCATACAGCCAAGGGCAATACGTAGACAACGATATTGAATGCGTTCCAATTTGATGAGGTGGCTGTTTCTTGCCGAGAGGAAGCAAAAAGAGCCATATTCTAGAACTGAAAGAATAGTTGTTTTATAGAGTTTTATTAGGTCTTCCTGGTGAGCACCCCACCATGTCCCGGAAATTGATCTTAGAAAATTGATCCTCTCTTGACATTTCTGTTTTAAATACGCAAAGTGATTACTCCAAGTGCATTTTGAATCAAACATGACTCCAAGGTATTTGAAGGTCAAAGATTGGGTAATGTCTCTTCCCAACAGCTTGAGACGCAGTTGGGCAGGGAACCGCTTTCTAGTAAACACTACCAATTCGGTTTTATGCGGTGAAAACTCGATCCCCAAATTTCTGGCCCAGATGGACAGATTATCTAGGGAATTTTGCAATGGTCTTTGCAAGATTTCCGCACGTGGACCTCTAAAGGAGATCACAGCATCGTCTGCAAGTTGTCTTAGCGTGCATCTATTTTCCAAGCAGTTATCAATATCTTTAACATAAAAATTATAAAACAAGGGACTTAAACATGAGCCTTGGGGTAAGCCCATGTAGCTATTTCTGGAAGTTGCCAGTTGACCTAGATTGAAGGTCATTTGTTTTTCTGACAGTAAATTATACAAAAAGTTGTTTAAAATTCCTGGTAAACCACTACTGTGCAGACTATCTGCCAGTATATCTATGGAAACTGAATCAAATGCGCCCTTAATATCCAGAAATACTGAAGCCAATTGCTCCTTGTGTGCAAAGGCCAGTTGTATATCAGATGAAAGCAACGCTAAACAATTGTTTGTTCCTTTGCTCTTTCGGAAACCAAATTGCGTATTTGATAGTAGGTTGTTTGATTCAACCCAACGGTCAAGTCTTGATAGGATCATTTTTTCTAACAATTTCCTTAAACATGATAGCATAGAGATCGGACGGTAAGAATTGTAATCAGACGCTGGTTTCCCAGTCTTTTGAATAGCTATTACTTTAACCTGCCTCCATGCGGGTGGAACTATATTTAATTCCATGAGAGTGTTATACAGGTTAAGTAATCGTCTTTTAGAGATATCAGGAAGATTTTTTAGAAGGTTGAATTTAATAATATCGCTTCCCGGAGCAGAGTTATTCGATGAAAGAAGTGCCATTGAAAATTCCAACATTGAGAATGGTTCGGCCAGAGAACCGTTATTTCGGGTAGTATCCCATAAATTCGGTTGTGTTGGGACAGAGTCTGGACAAACCTTTTTAGCGAAGTCGAATATCCACTGCATGGAGTATTCTTCACTCTCATTGGAGGATGAGCGGTTTCGCATGTAACGAGCCTTTCTCCAAAGCGTTGTCATCGAGGTTTCTCTAGATAGTCCCTCTACAAACGAACGCCAGTAATTGCGTTTCTTTGCTTTGAGTAAGTTTTTAAGCTTTTTTTCAAGCATGAGGTACTTATCAAAAGGCTCACATGTTTCATGTCTACGATAATCTTTAAACGCATCGGATTTCTCAAGATACAACTTAGTGCATTCATCATCCCATCCAGGGGTGGCGGGTCTTCTTTTGAGGGATGCACTTGGAACACGTCGTTTCTGAGCTTCTAATGCACTGTTGTACATCAGTTCGGAAAGGAAACGATACTCTTCTAATGGTGGAAGAGGATCGGTAGAATCAATACCAAGGGTTACCGCCGATGCAAAATGTTGCCAATCAATATGACTCGTGAGGTCATAAGGAACATAGATTGACTGGGCTTTGTGAAAACTATTTGTGATTGAGATAATAATTGGTAAGTGATCACTACCATGAGGATCATTGAGTACCTTCCACAGACAATCTAATGATAGTGAATTAGAACACAAAGATATGTCAAGTCGACTCTCCCTGGCAGGAGGCTTTGCTATTCGTGTCGCTTCCCCATTGTTCAAGATGATCAAGTTGAAATCGTCGCATAAGTCATAGAAAATACCCACTCTATTGTCATCGTATTGTTCGCCCCAAGCAGTACCGTGGGAGTTCAGATCGCCCAGAATAAGAACTGGAGATGGAAGTAATGTAATTGAACTCCAAAGTTGACGGCGGTTTATTGATGCCCTGGGAGGGACATAGACGGAAGCTATGCACAGTTCTTTATTCTTTACATATATTTGGCAAGCGACGATTTCAATGCCTGAGATTATTGGGAGTGAGATTTTATAGAAGGGGTAGCACGTTACAGCTAGGAACGGATGCATCAGCTATTACCGGTTTATTCGGTTTTTTAAATTGACCCCCTCTACCTCCAATTTTTTGCAAGCTTTTGAGAGCAGGTTTTATTTGTTTCCGACGCACACCCGGAGAACTAGTAGGCTTTCTTTTACCGGGGGCGTGTACCTCCGGAAATCCACTCTCATCGGCTTCGTCAGAGTCCAGTTCGTCTAAAGACAAAATCAAAAAAGAATTTTCATTTTGAGCGGCTGATACAGACGATGTAGACGCTCCGTTTTGCGACTTTAACATTTCTGCATACGTCTGCTTGGAGCGTTCTTGTATGGAACGTCTCACATAACCAGTGCGCTTCTTGTACACGGGGCAGTGCTGCAGATCGTGGAGAGGCTCTTTGCCACAGTAAGCACACTTGGTTGCTTCCTTTTGGCAAGCATCCTCTAGATGCCTTTGGCCGCATTTGCCACTACGGGGCTTGTTGTCGCAAAAAGTAGCCGTATGACCCAACTGTTTGCACTTGGTACAATTAAATACCCTTGGTACAAAAAGGCGCACTGGAAAAAAAAAACTTTATCAATTTCAACAAATTTTGGGAGAACCGATCCGGCGAAGGTCACTTATAGCGAGTCCGATGGTGAATACGTCTTTTTTCCATCTACCATTGATCCTGCATGCAATTGTTTGCATTCCAGAATTTCAATGGTAGACGAAGGAGAATTGGGAAGTTGCCTCTTACCTTCCATAACGTCTTCACACGTCAGGCTCGCTGCAGAAACCACACCGTCTATCTCCACATCTCGAGATGGGATGTAGACGTAGTACTCAACATTATAACCTTCGTCACTAGCAATTTCATTTGCAATTTTATACGTAGGTGCAGTGACACGCAGTTTGTTTCGGTTGACCTGATGAAATTCGGTCCCCGGATAACGACGCGTCAAATTTCTTTTTATGCCCAAAAAGTCTAGGGCTTTCACTTTCTGCCGGAAGTAGACAACCCAAGGAGAGACAGAAGACGGCTGATAACAGCGCGCCCTAAAAACATCTTTGGGAGGCAAGTCGCCCTTTTAGAAACATCCATGTAAAATTAAATTGATTTAAAAAAAAAATGAATGAAAAAAAAATTAATAAAAAATGATGTCAGTTTTTTTTTTTGAGCCCCCCTACAGACAACGATTTAATATATGGGAGAAAAATACACAATCCACTAACAGACGAGTGGAAACAAAAACGAGAATGTGCTACTTGCCCTTCGCTGCTGTTGTGTTGGCTATTGTCTTTACCGATGTGGCTCCGTCCTCTGTTGCTTATCGACAAAGCACCGGTTGCAGACCGGCTGTGGATAGGGCGATGACCGTCACTGCTGCGATTATGCTGATGGTGATGGTGGGTACCGGCTGGTAGCTGGACAGTACATCCATCGGACTCGGCCGGGAATGTCTGCTTCCCTTAAGGAACGCTCGGCTTGGTTTCGGTGGTTGAAAATAATCCACTATTTTTCCAATAACTACCGCGTGATTTGATGCGGGTTGAAAAAAAAAACGTAGTGCGGAGTGCAAAACAAACTCGACCGAAGAAGAAGGGCATTCAAGCCAAATGTAATAAATATATAAAATGTTTATATCCTCTTATAAACAGAAAATCCAAACTTTGTTTGAAGAACAAACTTCTAATATTCAAACAAATCTTTAGACCGGCCATGCTTTATGCTGTGCCAATATGGTCTAGTTGTTGTGCTACTAGGAAAAAAGCACTTCAAAGGATTCAGAACAAAGTTCTGAAAATGATTTTGAAGCTGCCACCCTGGTTCAGTACTATTGAATTACATAGAATTTCAAACGTTGAGACTCTAGAAGAAATGTCCAACAAAATTATTCATAATTTTAGACATAAATCATTGCAGTCTTCAATTGCAATGATCAATTCTCTCTATAGATAAGAACTAGTTTTAAGAAATCAATAATTATTTACACGCAGGCAAAAGGAATCCTGTTAAAAATACTGAATAGACAAAGTAAAAATAATATTAACACAATTAGATATAAATGATAGCATATAAGGTTGAAATGTTAATTACTTAGCAGGATCACCTAGGTTAATATATGAATGTAAAATAATGTAAAATTTGGAATAAATAAAGAGTTAAAAAAAAAAAAAACTCGACCGAAGCTCTTCAGCGTTCGATGTGGAATGAAAACTATACTTAGAATGTAAGATATATTATCACATTTTATGTTATTGTAATCGAATAGTTTAATCTCATTTTCACCATACACCCTCTACATTAAGAGATATTGTTCACATTGATTGTTGTTTTTGTATTCTCCCAAGCGCGGAAGTAACGATCTTTGATGAAGTTTGTCAGAAGTAGATAATTTATCATCTCCATGCGAAGCCTAGGAGTGGACGGTAATTTATTGCTAGAACGAAAAAGACATGAAGAGAAAGTGTATTGATAGTTCCGTATAGGGCAACGGCAGGCTTTGAACTGAAAGATCAAGTTTGAAAACGAGCGGAGGGCATTATTGAACGGTAGTATCCGATCAGGCACATAACCCTTTACCATACTACCCCATGCAGGATAGGCAAGAGGAGGAAATCTACTTGAGATATTATTAATGTATGCCATATTGTCATTGAAAGGTTAATTATTGTCTGCACTCGGTCTGGATTATATACCAACTTTTTGGCATAGAGTACAGCAACAATTTTGTTCAAATATATTTTTTTTTTTTTTTATCTAACTAACCCCCCCCCCCCCCTTTTTTTTTTTTTTCTTTTTCCCTTCTAAAAAATTTTAAAAAAAAAAAAAAAGATAGCCAGTTTTTATTTGTTAACCAAAAAGGTTAATGTCGTAAGAATAAAGGAAACGGTCGTCAACAATAAGGGAAATGCTCCAGGAATGGTTTTTGATTATGCGGGTAGATATCACGGACAGAAATGATGCATGATTGATATAACTTTTGCCATAGTTATCCCAAGCTTCGAAGATATTCTTGACATAGTTAATTTAAATGGTTGTTTGAAAATGATTTGATGTTTACATCAAGCATATATTTCATTTGAATCAACGTTATTGAACATCAACCATTAAATGCTTAAATCAAGCATACATGTCATTATTTGAATCCGTGTTTATCGTTGAATCACTCATACTGGAAGGTTAAATAGGGCATATAGCAGCTCTACTGAGCCTCGTGGCTGCCATCCGCACTCAACGACAAAGCGAAGGAAAAAAAATATCATGGCGGCGGCAGATCACTCGGTTGACTTGGACGACGACCTGGTTGAAGAGTTTTATGTTGACGAAGAAGTGGTAAAATTATTAAAATCGTTTGGATTATCCGCGGCGGGCATCGAAGAGTTTGTAGAACTAAACGGTATTATCATAGGAGCGATATAAAGTCAATAAACTTGTTATATGTTAAAATACATTTAAAGTAATCATGTTTGATTGCATTGCACGAAGCACGTAATTAATTAAAATGTTTGAAAATTGGAAATATCATTCTTATCAATTGATAAGAATGATATTTCCAATTTTCAAACATTGTTATATGTTGTTTAATTTCGTAATATCCAAAGAATATGTGCTAATTGAGTAAACGTTCCTATAATGGCGGTATTTTAGTGCAAAATGTTCCAATTAGAACATATTGCACTAAAATACCAACATTATAGGAACTTTTATCGTAAATTTAATGATTTTTTTGATTTTTGGAACCAACCATAACATCATGTGAACGAATCTCTGTGTATGCTTAAACCAACCATCCGATACCATTAGTTCAACCCTCAAAATAAGGTCAAATTAAACATAAACATTATTGAATTTATCATGAGAATCAGAGAGCTGTCAAATCATCAACAATGAATATTGTTGATGTTAGCATAATATGGTTGATTCAACCCTATTTCATGCTCTAATTAGATCATCAATTCTGTTTAATTGAAGCTTCCATTATTCTTCGATCTATTGTATTATGCGTGAAACAATCTCAAAAAATTATTATATAAAAGTCAATGCACAAATATGCTTGATCGGGACCGGAATATTATTGATATGACTTTATTTTTTTCTCCGTGACCCCCCCGCCGGGGGTTTTGTTTTTTTCCCCCACCCCTTCTTTTCTGTTTTTTCTGGGATTTTGCCCATTTTCCAAAACCATCCATCCAGTAGAGGAATGATTTCTCTATGATTTGGTAGATTAGGGTTTTTTAGATTGTACATATTTTCGCGAGAAATCATCGATGGGTTTCGAAATGTTTGTTAAGAAAAGCAGACTCGGATTTCTTCAGAAGAACTCACATTTACCGGCAGGGTGCACCCTTGCCGCCGTCGACAACAGATTTCCTGCTTCCTGTCGGCGTACACGCTAAGATGAGAAAACCTAAAATTAGGTATTTATTTTACCTAAATTTAGGTATTGTTGACAACACTCAAAATATAGGTAAAATTAAACGATAACAAACAGTAATTTTCACTGAAATTTGGGTAATCTTCACTTGCCAATAAAGGACGTTATTATTTACCTAAAATTGAATAAATTTATCGCCACTGAAGCAATGCGGTTGTCATATTTTTCCAAGTGAAAACGTAATGCATTTTCTTATTCATCTCTCAATAAAGGTTTCCAGATGGGTCATTGTGGTAAATTATTCTTTTCATGCCTACCGAAGGACTCTCCAGGTGAAATCAAAAAGAAAGAGCTGTCGCTCGACGTGGTTTGGTGCAAAAACACAAATGTCCCCTCTGTAAAACTCTAATTAAAACGCAAAGTTTACGATACAACTTTCATCTTTATTTTCCGTCAGACGTCCACGAGATCCTCGTTTCCTTCCTTCCTGCTGAATCTTCTCTCTTCTTCACTCTACATCACTCTCCCTCTCTTTCTACTGTCAATCTTCCTTTCCTTCTGAATCAATGTTTGAATACTGTCTAAGGTATGTGAATCAAGGCAGAACAGGTAGAACCCTACACCCTCCTACAGGTTTCCCCGGGGCACCTCAGAGGTTCCGAGAGAGGCCAATTTGACTAATGGTTCTTTTCAGGCCTACCGAAAGTCTCATGAAGAAAAAAAAATATGAAGAAAAAACAGTCACACCGCGTGGTTTGGCGCAAAACATCTCATACAGGTTCCCCCGGGGCACCCCAGAGGTTGCCAGAGCGGCCATTGTGGCTAATAGTTCTCTTTCATGCCAACCAAAAATCTATCCAGGAGAAGTCATGAAAAAGCCATAGAACGAACCTATTGATAAAATTCTTATTATTAAACCAAATTGACTTAAAGTTGATAAAGCAATAATTTTCTTTAAATCAAATTCAAAATTTGCCCCTAATCCTGATTGCGTAAACAAAAATAAACAACAAACCAACGGCCACCGACAATTGGCAGTCGAATAGCAACCCTCTCTCGCGCCACTATCGCGTTGCTAAATTTGAGCGCCTGATGGTTTCCGATTTTCGCGCCACAATTTTGCTAGCGCTTTTAGTTGCGCCCGATGCGGTTTGAAGTGATGGCGAGGGCGATCAAACGGGTGCTCTTAAACATTTGAACATTTGTTTCTCCTTGAGTGCAGAATTTGTAAAACTAATCCTAATGGATAAATTTGTAAAACTAATCCGAATGGAATGGCCTCAGTTCTGTTACATAAAACTACAAAAAATACCCAATTTTGAGTAAAAAGTAACGATAAAAAATCGGTAATATTTAACATTTATCTTCCTTCAATACTATTACCCAATATTAGGTAAACTGTGTTTACGCATAAAGGGTGTCCACGATGAAATTGCCACACACAAAATTGATTCGCAAAATTCGAGTTTTCATCCGATTGCCATCAAATTTTCAGGGATTGAGAAATAACTACTAAACTTCATTTAACCATTTTATTCGTATTTTATTTACATTCCATACGCAAATGCCCGCACCTTGGCCTTAACCCCGGCCATAAGATTCTGCACAACCTGTGAATCAACCGTTTTTTGCATGTAAACCCATACTTTCTTCAGTTCCTCGACTGTCTTCACTACCTTAGGTCGTTTAAGAAGGTACTGCTTCATAATCGCCCAGTACTTCTCGATGGAGCGGAGCTCCGGAGTGTTGGGAGGGTTGAACATTTTCGGCACGAAATTGACCTTATTGTCCGCATACCACTTCAGCACGTCCTTGGAGTAGTGGCATGAGGCCAAATCCGGCCAGAAGATTGTTGGGACGTTGTGGGCCTTCAGGAGAGGAAGCAGCCGCTTCTGGAGGCACTCTTTTATGTACACCTGTCCGTTCATCGTGTCCTGGGTCACGAAAGGTGCACTCCGCTTCCCGCACGTGCAGATGGCTTGCCAAACCAGGAATTTCTTCGCAAATTTGGACATCTTCTGAGTGCGGACATGCTCCGGAACGCTGAACTTATCCTTGGCCGTGAAAAACAGGTTGCCGGGGATCTGTTTGAAGTCGGCCTTCACATATGTTTCGTCGTCCATGATGCAGCATTCAATTTTCGTCAGCATGTTGAGGTACAACTTCCTGGCACGGGTTTTGGCGGACTTGTTCTGCTTCTCGTCGCGATTAGGGGCCTTTTGTACCTTGAACGTTCGAAGCCCAGCCTTAGTTTTGGCCTTCTGGACAAAACGTCGGCTTAGGTGCAGCTTCTTAGCCACATCCCGAACGGAGGCGTTCGGATTTCGGTTGAAGGCCCCAACTACGCGGTTGTGATTTTTGGTGTTGTACGGAATACTTTTTCCTTCACTTCTGGGCTTCCGATCGGTGGTCAACCGTTCCTCGAACCGCTTAATCACTCGCGACACCGTGGAATTCGCGATTCCCAACGTTTTAGCAATGGAACGATGCAAGAGATCCTTGTTCTCGTGATGAATGCGCAAGATTTTATCACGCACGAGCTGTTCTTTCGACTCCATTTCCGCGAGTTTTGATCACAGGACTTTAAAACTTGCAGGATGTAAATAATGCACTATGAACTAAATCCACCCAAATTTTCATTAAATTCTACCCAACGGTAAAAATGTTAGAGCAATTTCATAGTGTGGCAATTTCATCGTGGACACCCTTTAATATAGGTATGTGCACTTTTAAGCGGTTATCGGTACTTTTTAACGATCTTTAGGTATTCTGATCTTAGCGTGTAGGACACATACCGTTGCACCAACAATCAATTACGAAGGGTGCGACACATCTAGATTGATAATGCGATGCTCTTAAAGATTTATCCTATTGATTTCGATCAGTGTGGATTGTTCAGATGCACATCTTTTTCAATCTTGCCAAAAGGCCAGTATCGACCTAAAAAGTAAAGAGGTTACGGAATTTTGTTCAATATTACCATGCGGAATTTTGACAATTGATCTGCATGGAACGAAATGTCACCTTCACTGACGGAATAATCGAGCGGAATATTTTTTCGAAAGTAAAAGTGACAGCTCCTATTAGTTTGCGTGGAAACCTTACAAATTCCAATTTTATTTTTCGTTCTTTTCAGGTCAGTACTGCTGCATAAATTTCTTTTCGATTCTTTACTTTTCCGTTTCAGTAACCGGAATTTAACATGGGTTTGGGATAGAAAAAGAAATTTCTTTTGATCACGATACCGACCTAAACGCAGCATGAGATGGGAGGCGATGCGTGTAAAGCGGCAAAGCTTGAAAGCGATGGTGACGAACGAAGTAACGAGAGGGAGCAAAAGAACCGGTTTGCTTCATCGCCATTTTGTTGTCCATAATTGGATGCAATTTATAAAGAATATAATATATGAAATTCAGGTGCTTTATTAGGACCAACCAGGACTTTGAGGATCGATTGCTTCAATACGATCGTCATATTTCAGGTAGACCATTTAATGGGGATTTGGCTTCGATTGTTACTGGATGAAAGAAGGTGTGATCCCATGTTTATAAATTACAGTTGATACAGTTGATACAGTTGATTACAGTTAACGAATCCAGCTAAAAAGACACGTAGAGATGATGTTTAGTGATTATGTTTTGCACATCTCCCAGCGACAAGTTGAAACTGCTTCAAAATTTCTAGTTCGAACATAAAATCTGCAATCTTTATTTTCGCATTGTGAATTACCCATAAGAAGAAATAAAAAAGATCACTATTTATTAGATCATAAATAGAAATAATCATAATATAAAATTAAATATTATTCACATGTACACAAATTAAAAATATTCATAAAGGTGATTAGGTCAGATTTAGGTCCATGTCATTAACAGCTTATCCCGAGGCTAATCCAACGATTACTTATCTGACTGATGTGTGAGACTATAGGCAAGGCAGACAAAATCTGACCGATTCTTTCACCCTCCCGTTTTTCTTCTCCTTTTTATCATATCGATTATTTTCATTCTGCCTTACCTATAGTTTGCCACATCGGCTGCTGAGCGTATCGTTTGCCTTTAAGATTATTGCGATCGTCATCCGATGTGCGTGAACACGATTCTGCTAGGAGCGCTGAAAGTGGATGCGAGAAGATGGCACAGATCAAAACAGATAGCACGCTGGGTTATAATGATGTAGGATGCAACAGAATCATGATGAAATCACGAGATAAACATGAAAATTAGTAAAATCTAGATGTGTCGCACCCTACGATCAATCAGGCTTTTTGATTTTTAATCACCTCACCCTTTTTGGCACATGCAGAGGAATGATGGTTTGTTTTCCTCGAAAAGATTTTCCTTCTTACTTTCACTCATGTGATCTAAATGGCGCTTTAGTGTGCGTGCGTTCAAGGTCACTAAGCCTAATATACAACTAGAGATTTGAAATTGGTTCACTGTTGTAGAACCCCCAGGTTTGAAGTTCACTTTGCAGTCTTCACCTTGTAATAATTCTTGCGCTTTTTGGTTCCTTTCGGTACCAGTATCTTTATTTTTGTTTTGATTCGCTATGTTATTTTGACAGAATATTTGAGGGTGTGTTGGTTGAGCTACGTTATTGGGGGCGAATCATTAAACTTGGGACCGAGGTTGGGACCGATGTGCTAGTACTTCCTGAGCCAAAAAATATATTCATTTTCTTTATGACTATCCAGCCGCTGGTTGCACCATGGACCCAAAGGGGAAGGAGGTAGTTGTGCCGAAGAATCATTTGAAAAATTATGGATCACTATCGTACTAGAGAACCTGCTTCTATTACTGGCAAAGTGCCATGCCGTGTATACTAGATTATTTTCAATGTTGCGTAGACGGTATTTAGTGTACATGGTACATTATGTCAGCTGATAGTATTTATTTACAAATACAACTGGAACCAATGCTGTTGTATTCAAGGAAAATGCTGCCCTATGTGATCACATTGGCCAGATCCAGGAGAGAATTTAGCTGGTGAAAGAGGACCGACAGTATCTGCTGAAAAAGCAACTGGAACACGAGAATTACCTGGAGACACAAATGGGCAGGCCATGTAGCAAATTGAAATAAAAAGCAAAAGTTAAACAAGAAAGGGTTGGGCTAGTGCTAATGCTGCAGTTACCAATAAGACAGGTCACTGAACCAATCAGGCCATCCGACTAACCCAATGGCGGTGGCAGGATTTACTGTTTATAATCTAGGAAAAATTGTGGCTGACCAACAAAGGAACAATACCAAGTATAAAATGTATCCGGCAGGTTACAGGTTAACCCGCCCATATGGTCACCTGAAAGAACCATTGTAAAAATGCATTTACGCATGCCGAGTCCTGTACAATGGCGATTCTCTGCGATTTGAAATTATTCCGAAAACTGATACCGATTGTACAATAACGAGGAACTCGGCTGATTCGTGCCACTCTACCCTGCTACAGTGTATTAATGCGTCCCTTGATCGCCGCAGCATCGACGGAAGACAGTCAGGGTACTGGCTCTCCGGGTTGTCACACCCTACCATATGCATACCTGCAAGCTTTCCCAGCTCTAAGCGATGCGTCAACTACAAGGGTATCAAGAAGGAGAATTTCACCAACATGGACAAGGAGAATGATCCGACCTTTGAACTACGAGGCACTGCAAAGGCACATAACGATATTCACATACCAAACGATACCAGAGATCAAAGAAGAATTACCGGACGAGCTACTGAACCATTCCGATGAAAATTCGTTTAGTTTTTCTTAGGAATTCCATTGCGATTAGCTGACTATCAGCCTTATTCTGCGTGGCGTGTAAGTCGAGACGACTCGCTTTCACATACGAGGTGACAATTACAGGGTGCGGCAGAAAATAATGCGAAAATGTTCAAACTTGAGTATCGGGCTAATTCGTTTAGCTGTGACTAATTTTATTTATTTATTTGTCGTCAATCAATAGTAGACCGTTTTGTTACAATAGTGCTTACATTTTATGTTTCACTTATATATACAGTACGCCTTAGAAAACTAAAACATCAGATTTGCATTTTTAATTTTTTGAATCGTTCGTCATTATCTAATTGAATTGAAGTATTGTTTTAGTTTTGTTTTGGTCATAGTAAAGTCTACATTTTCTCCATGCTTATTGTAAGTTGCCATCATCTGATTCAGAGGTACAAATTTAGCGTAATTTGTACGATGATGGCTTGTAATAAATATATTTATATTTCGTAGTTGCCGCGACGGTATGTAAAAATTAAGTTTTAACAAAAGTTCTGCTGAATCAACGCGTTGCGAAACAATGTCATTTACGAATGATACTAATGCAAATTCACGGCGCTCTTTTAATGATTGGATGCTGATGAGCATGCAGCGGGCTTCATAAGATGGAAGCGGAAACCTTGTCCAACCTAATTTACAAAGTGCATGCAGTAAAAATTGCTTCTGTGCCGATTCTAGTCGTTCTTCATGGGTGACTGAAAATGGTGACCAAACTACGCTACAATATTCCAGTATTGACCTCACATATGCAATGTACAATGTTTTTATTTTGTACGGATCATGAAAATGGTAACAAAAACGTTTTTTAAATCCAAGCATATTATTTGCTCTGTTGATGATTGAATTGTAATGTTCAATGAAAGTTAGTTTCGAGTCCATGATAACTCCTAAATCCCTTGTTCTTTTAAATTTTTCAACTGGCTGATTCCCTAGATTGATAATTATGTCTGGGGTGTTTCGTTTCCTACTAAAAGCTATCAAATTACATTTATTTACGTTCAGCTGTAAAAGACTTTTGTTGCACCAAATATAGAAATCATTTATTTCTTTCTGGAATGTCATGATATCTTCTTTGTTTCTTATTTCTAAAAATAGTTTCATGTCATCAGCGTAAATAAGAAATTTAATGTTTTTGAGAATAAAGGAAATGTCATTTACATACAAAATAAATAAAAGGGGATCTAAGTGAGAGCCTTGGGGGACTCCAGAAGTGACCTTAATAGGATTTGATTTCTTCCCTTTGAATCTAACTATTTGTTGACGGTTAGTAAGATAGGATTCGAGCCATCTGAGGATTCCTGCCTCAATTCCCATTTTTCGCAATTTGAATAGAAGCAAGGGTATGTCAATGCGATCAAAAGCCTTGCTGAAGTCTGTATAAAGAGCTTTTACATGGTTGCCATTGTCCATTGCTATCAGTTAATAGTTGACGAATTCCAATAAATTAGTGCTAGTTGATCGTCCTTTGAAGAATCCATGTTGCTTGTTAGTTAGTCTGTTTTTGATTTGAGAAAACATTTTTTCATTGATAATTGCTTCAAAAAGTTTAGGAATGCAGGAAATAATGGCAATTCCACGATAGTTACAAATGTCCGATTTTTTTCCACTTTTAAAAATAGGTACTAGATAGGAACTTTACCAAAATTTGGGGAAGATACCAGATTCCAGTGACATATTAAAAAGCCAAAATAAAGGTGCTGTAAGTTCTTCATAAATACGGGTGGTATTCCATCAGGGCCAGAACCTTTGGAGACGTCTAATTTATTCAAACCTTCCAAGATGTCTTGAAATTAGACTTGACTAACTACAATGTCCCTTGAAAATTCTGGGAAGAAATTGCGATCTTCTTCATCAAGCGTGGTATAGATTTCTTGGTAGAATGTTGCAAATAGATTGCAAATTTCTTCCGCGTTATCACCAACATTTGAGTTAAGATGCATTCTAGATGGGAAATTGTCAGATTTCAGCTTAGTTTTAACATAATTGAAGAATTTTTTTGGACAAAACTTAATTTCAAGTTCGGTTATTGAATTATGCTCATCATATGCATTACTAATAGCTAGATTCAGCTCATCGCAAACCTTCAAATAGTATGTCAGATTATTACTGTTACCATCTCTTTTATACATTTGGGGGGCCTTTTGCTTCCGATTTTTTAATTTTTTTTATTCCTTTATTATACCAAACTGGGTGGTTCGAATTACCTTGTCGCCTATTTTTTTTGAAACGAACTACTATTTCAAACAATAATTTATAGAAAACTTCAACAGAAGTTTCAACATTTGCTTTATTCTTAAAGATCGTTTGCCAATCAATTCCGTTAAGTTTGTGTCTTATGATATCATAATTTGCTAAATGATATTGAAAGACCTCTTCATATTCATGGTCGTTGGGTTTTTCGTATTCATGAACAAATAAGGAAAACTCAATTGCTGTGTGAAAAGCTTCATTTTTCCATAATGGAAAAATAGATTTACTTACACAGAAATCTTCCTGAATATTTGTCAATAAAAAATCTAAATAGCAATTTTGTTGGTTTTTTACATGGTTTAATTGATTGAGCCCCAAGCCTGCAGTTTTGTCGAAAATAAGCTGCAATGTTTCATTCTCCCCAACGACTGGTAGTAAGATGCACTCGTTTTCATTGTCTAGAATGAAGTCAGCACTACGTTGATTAAAATCACCGTATATGTGAACTTTCACTTCTGGGGAAATTTCAGACATAATTTCATCAGCAATTTGAAAAAAATGGGCATATGCTTCTTTGCGAGCGTTATTTGGGGGAAAATACACTGTGGAAAATACATGTATTTCACCTGCCATGTGTACTTTCACCCATACATGTTCGAATTCCTTAACTGTAGATGTATCAATGATTTCTGAATTAAATTTGGTAGAAATAGCTATTAAAACACCCCCACCTGACTTCTTTTCAGAAATTTCCAAATTGCGGTCATTTCTAAAAACATTATAAAAATTTCCGAAGACTTCTTCACCCCTAACGCTTTGATCCCAACTGGTTTCAGTTCCCATTATTATTGGGAATGAGCAACCCAAAATTTTATTATGAATTTCTTGAATTTTTACCGCACTTTTCATACGGTTAAAATTTTGGCAATAAACTATAATTTCGGTACTTAATTGAGTTTTAGGTGGAGTTGGATAATTAAAGTAGTCGAAAAAAAAAAATTAAAAAAAATAATTACCCCCCCTTTAACTAAAGATGTCCGCAAATTTTCTTTTTCCCTCCCCCCCTCAAAAACAATATCCCCCTCCAAGGGTTTCGTCACTACCGATGGAAAATCGAATGCCCATGCGAGCATGAACATGACTCACATGGTGCATGAGCATGAGCATGAGCATGAGCATGATTGACCGCCCACGGATGCAATTCTGTTATTGCCAGATCAGCTGTATTTACACAAAGAACCAACAGATGATGTTTGGGACTAACATTCATCTTCAATGTGTAAAAACTGGTGACCCATTATAAAGCAATACCGGCGCCGGCCGTGCCCGAATGCTGGTCAAGTATGGAATGGGAAGGAACGTGTTGACATGATACTCGCTTTGAAGGAAGCCGAGAAATCCTCTGCACTTCCACGAGAAATCACTGGGATGTTGGATAGTTGGGGAAAGGTTAGCAGCAGGGTTCATTTTGGTTGACGATACGCTGAAAGTATGTTGCACTATCCGACAAAAGCAATGGACCGCTCCAATGTGACTGAAAAGAGACAAGCGTAACGAAAAACAAAACAAACAAAAATAGAAAAATAAAAAAAATTAAACAAGATATCTTCAAAATATGGTAGAAATAAATTATTTGTTGCTTTGCAAACCAGCTCTCCTCGATGTCATAGATCCCAGCCAAGTTCTGCTGGACCCGCAGCTGCTGCAGTCGGCACTCGTTCACATCAAGCCGGTCGTCGCCGAAGTGTCGGAAACCTTCCGGTTGTAACATGATTTCTGTGTCTAATACGCTCTTCTTGCACCGAATAATTTGCAAACTAAGCCTGCACACCTAATCAAAATTCACTTTGGCACAGTTTTAGTTGCAGCAAACAGAATCAATGAGAAAAATAAACTCGCTTATGACCTCTTACTTTACACGGTTGCTACTAGACAGGATACGTAAATATTTCGATAAATCCTTCAGCGACTCTTATTTTAATTTCCAAGGCAACCTTCAATGTAAACACACTGGTCGTCGTTGTCGTACACTTTACCGTGACTCTGCTTCGGTTGCGAAAACATTGGGCATACGGCCGATTCCGTACACTGTGAAACTCGCGGTTTTTTGGATAGTTTGGAAAGGTACTGCAAGAAGACTCTCCATTGCGCTATCTGTTAAGACGTTCAGTAACAATCTGCGACCGTATTTTCCTGAACATGACTCACATGGTGCAGCTGAAAAACTCCCCGGAGCCAGCCAGTTGGGTAAGTGTGCAGGAGCTATGCGTGAAGATTCATCAGATGCCGGGTAAGGGTGTAGGATTTCGCCTCGTTGAAATTGTATCGGTTAATAGTTAGGTGGCGGCCTGGAAAAACGATACTTCGCTGCCGCTAGTAGATCTTGATCATGTGATAGTGGATTGTGTGGATTGCCGATGGTGTTGAGATTATTGTTGTTGTTGTTGAGATTATTGTTGTTGTTGTTGCATTTATTGTAGAAAACAGTAGAGTGTGTACGGTAGCTATTGTTGTTGTTGTTGTTGTTGTTGTTGTTGTTGTTGTTGTTGTTGTTGTTGTTGTTGTTACTGCTATTTTTTGCTAGATTTGCTAGATACTGTTTCTGCTTCTTTTTAGCCTTTTCAGCCAATTTCTGCTGATTCAAACGACGCAATTTTCGAGCATCATATTCACTCCAATCCGCTTTCCAAACCTTCCTCATTCCCAAAAGTCGCCAACCTGAGTCGTCGGTGTCGTGTTTGTTGTTATGATTCAATTCTTTTGCCAGGCTGGGATTTGAATTGAGTGACGGAGTTAAATGTCCATTGGTGTGTGCTTCCCCATGTCTTGGTATTGCGTTTATGTTCGCAGTCAGTGCTTTTAGCTCGTCCAAGATATCGAGCTCTAGCATAGAGTTGCTTTGCATATTAAAACTGGCTGCCGTTTCTATGCTCAGCTTATTGAGCTGACTTATCTCATTGTTAATATTTAGCAGCTCATTTTTTAGATCATCTGCTAGAGTATGCATTGTTGAAGTCATTGCTGTGTCAACTAAAGAAGTTTAATGATTTTTCAGCATCGTAGTACTTCCGGTCAAACTACTGTTTCTGTGAATGGAAGACAGCTCATTCTTTATGCTAGTGAGAATGACTTCCATACTCCCAATAGCTTCCGAAACTAAATTTGGCTTTTCCTGGTGGAGAGCAAGTCGATGCATAACCTCCGTGTTTTCACTAATTTGCTTAGCCAGGACCTTTTGTTGTTGTGTGAGAACGTTGAACTCAAATGTTGCGGTTACCAGAGTTTGGCATGAGCCACAACATGGTAGCCCAAATGACGACGGATCAACAACTTTTCTGTCTTTTTTTAGGTTCCGAAGTGAGCCTCGGGGAACCGTCACACCTACACAGGCGGCGTGAAACTTGCGTGTTCATCCAATACACGTCCACATATTGGAATCGACAGACGAGTCCAATAAGCACACTTCACAATTAATTTGACTCATGTTTGAATATGGCACCGGCAAAAAGCATTCAAGAATAAAACGAAATGTAAGCAAAAATTAATAAAACAAAACGCGCGTGGTCGCGAGCGATTTAAAGTGCGTCCAAACTGATTGACGATCAGTATATCAAAAAAATTTCTGTCGAAAGTGTATTTGTTTATGTTTACTTTCAAGTGCTGATCCAAACATTCTATTTGTTTAATTGCAAATTCATCAAAATGTTCGAGAAAGAAGTGATCACCAGTTTGTTGCTCGCCCAGAAAAAGCCGAAAGAGATTACCTAGCTGGTAGGGTGCCATTTGGCAACAGTTTATCGCATAAAAAAGTCCATGCAGGATGGTCCTAAGCAGCGGAAGCCGGGAAACGGACGTCCGCGCTTTGCACGCACGCCGAACGTGATCAAATCGGTCCGTGCAAAAATTGCTCGCAACCCGGTGCGTTCCATAAGAAAACTTGCAAAGGAAGCCAATATTTCGGAGAAATCCATGAGGAGAATCATCAAAGAAGACCTGCATGCATCTTCCAGAGCCAGAGTGAAACGCCAGTTGATTACGGACCGGGTCAAGGAACTACGAGTGACCCGTTCCAAGAGATTGCTTTCCTGGTTGAAGAAGGAAAAAATGATAATCCTGTTCTCCGACGAAAAGCTTTTCAGCATCGATGCTGTGGCCAACAGCCGCACGGACCGGTTCATTTCACCGCAGAAAATGGAGAAAATTCCGGAAAAAGTGAAATTCAAATTTCAAACCAAACATCCGGATGGTGTCATGATGTTTGGCTTAGTGGCGTCCAACGGTTTGAAAATGCCGCCAGTTTTCATTGATGCTGGAGTTAAAATCAATACCGAAGTGTATATCGGTATTTTAAAGGACCAAGTGCTTCCCTGGGTGAAGCCAACATCTCCGAGGACCAAAACGTTGTCCTACAGCAGGATGGAGCACCGTGTCACACGTCCAATCGAACCCAACAATGGTTGAACGATAACATGAAGTTTTGGCCGAAGGATTTGTGGCCCCCTAGCAGTCCAGATCTTAATCCGTTGGATTAATCGATTTGGGCATATGTTGAAGCACGAGCCTGCAAAACATCACACCCTAGTGTGAGAACCCTGAAGTCAACCATAACACGCACATGGCAGTCAATGTCGGAGGACTGCGTCCGGAAGGCATGCTCTGGCTTCCGGCGTCGGCTCGAGGATGTTATTAATAAAAATGGAGGACACATTGAATAAATTAGTTTAAAAGGACATTATAAAGATAACTGCAATCAAAAAAGTTGATATTATTGCTTTAATTAGAAATAGAACAAATTTTCGCATTATATTAAAATATTTGACAGTTCGTACAACGGTCAGCGTTGTATGTCTGTTTTAAGTATTAAGTTAAAATAAACTACACTCAGCGAAATAAACTTTCGATATTCATAAGATTGCTTTATGATTATTTGCCAAAAGAAATCATTACACGGCAAATAATCCACACATATTTATTGGCAAAAATCCATATAAAATTCCACATAATATTCATTTGTTCACACGTAGACAGAACCTTCTGAGAAGCACAAATGAAGCTTATGTAGCAAATGAAAAGTATGTGCGGCCACACATAGTGGTTATGTCACAGAGAACAGACATTGATGTCCATATACCTTTTCTTGAAAAACGTGTGTAAAAGTACATGGGGGGACAGCCGGTATAATAAGCAATTGCAGATGAAAACAAACAGAACTATTCAGGTTATGTGCTAGGCTTTTTATTGATAAACATTGACATGACAGTTATCGCACAACTGCAGCGCCGCCTGCCAGGAGCATAACGACATACATTTGAAATTTCGGTTTAAAGTTTTACACAAGTAGCAGACCGAAAATGAACGTCTGTTCTCTGTGGTTATGTGTACATATAGGAAGTATGTGTGGTTACAAATAGATGCACAGAAAAAAATGTTGTAGTAAAAACTACCATTTTACCCGACTAGCATAGCATAGCATAAACCAGGTTGCACAATATCGTAGGTGGTACAAGCTCTGAACTGTTGTTAAGAGGGAGACGCACCTTCATCGGTTGCTGTTAGATAGTGATTTGGTAGTAATCCCTATCTCTTAGATAAAGGATGTGTCGCCTTCCAACAGACCAGAGCTGTCCTGGCCACGTCCTTGCAACTGGTGGGAATAAGGAAAGAATGTTAGTCCGACACTTACTTAAGAGAGATGCGGAGATCTCCACGACCCCTCATAAGTGTCACGGGAAGGGTGGAATTGTGTTAGTTGGGAGGGTAAGTTTCAGGATACGCTCAGCAAGCTGTATGGCAATCTACATATTTGCACATTTAAGAAGTTAAGTTGGTGATTAGTTTATCCGCTGTTGGTTATCGCCGTCCGTTACCTAAACATATTGTACGAAAATCTCTTCAAAATCAGCGCTCGTGTTGAAAGTTCTTTATAGAATATAGTTGCTCTCCGTCACTCCTGAAACTTTTCCTGATAGTTCCAATGTTAAGAATATATATACCATTTGTTCTGTCCGGTAGGATGTTATCCTCAATTGAATATTATATTATGAACAACGTTTGTAAATAATAATTATCAAAACAGTTTAGAATGACGGTTCGTCCGTGGGAGTTTCGGCGTTGAGGTAAAACTATTCGGAGACTCTGAATATGCTTTACGATTTCATTTTATTTTTTTATATGGTGAAGGAAAACCCGCGGGAGTGAAAATTGTGAAATCTCTTCTCCCGTAGGCACAAAACCTTCTCGTCTTTTCATATCCAATAAAATATACACATAGTTATCATTTGGTGATGAAATAACAGGAAGCAGATATTTTAGTGATGAAAGTAATATACAATAAATAATTAATGTTATGAAAATTAACAGAATATAAATTAGGCTTCAGCAGTAGTTTTCATTCATAGTTTATCATAAGTCGGGCATCAGAGCTTTGTGCGGTCTGGGAGAAAATAAAAAATAAAAAAAAACAATAAGGATTTTGATGACATCTCAAATTGCTTTAGCAGTATAAGAATCGTTAGGTTTTGTAGAAAAAAAGTATCTCCTTCGTCTATGGTCATCAGGATCAGAAGCAGGCTATGAGGGGTTTATCTGAAATAGAATCTTAATGGTATCTAGTTATCAACGTTATGTTAAGATTAATTTTGGGAATGATTATGAACTTCAACATATGTAATTAATAGGTATAGTAGGATTTAGATGCTTATTGGTTGCTCAAAATATACAGTATTAGACAATAAAATCGCGGAAAACTATAATCCTCTTCTAAAAGGATCAATTTCAGTGATCAGGGTCCCACGACCCTATGAGTGTGAATGGAGTTCCCCCCGGATCCCGAACCCATATTGAATCCCAACACATTCCTACACGGGCCGTCCCGAGCTTTTTAAAAGGATATAGCGGTCATTCCATCATAAACCTTCTTCCGTTTTTACCTCGTTAAGACTCAGGACGCCGAATGGTTCAACGATACGGAGGCTCACTCTCCGCCACGATACAGTGACAGTCCAAGCAAAGACATTCCTAAACTCAAGACAACAAACCGCCTGCATAAATTCCATCCTGACCAACTTAAAAATGTCTGACACTCAGCCCTCTAAAGTTCACAATTTATTTCATTTATTTTATAAAGATTAACAAATGGAAGAGAGTTTATGTGGTTACAGCAATTTTATGAATTAATTATGTGTGAGTGAGAAAAACGGGCGATTCAGTGCAAATCAACATTGACAGTGACAGATGACAGATGACAGAATCGGTGTTTGGCAGGACTCCTCGAACATTACCATTGACATTGACAGAAACCTGTATCCCTTGACCAAACGAGAAACATTATGAAACAAACTAATATGCGGCGATAACTAATTATCACGAATTCGGAAATAAAACATCTACAGTGGAAGATCGTCTTCACGCTTGTTTGACTTTAGTATTGGTTTTCAAATACCATCACTCCTTTAGTTACTATAAGTGCTCACAGTTCACTGCCTAAGCCTAATTTCATCTTATTCTACTTAGATTCTTACTCATCATCTGATCCTGATTCAGGTAATTTGTGTAGTTCTTGGATTGTCTTTTCAAGTTCTTCCCTATTGTCAACGATATCATACCAATCATCCGCCGACATGTTTTCAAATCTCCACATGTTCTGGGCTATGGTGTCCCACCATGTGAAAGCAGGTCGACCGCGTTTTTTGTAAGGCAACCTGTATTCAGCCGCCAATTTTAAGAGGTGATTATCCGGTCTTCGAACAACATGACCCCAATATCTCAACTGTAGCGTTTTTGATCCATTTGGTAATTGATTTAGGTTCACAATTGGAGTTACTACCTATATCGGGTTGGCATAATGCCTTAATCTGTCTCGTATATTTGATTTTGGTACCTCCTCAGGGACTTTCTAGATTTTTTCGTGAGTACTGTGGCTTGAGTGCCGTACATCATAGTGGGAGCAATAAACGTCTCACTACAGAACCGTGCCTATCTTGACTGGTGGTCTCCTCTCCTTTAGAAAATCTAGTATGATTCTTGAGGCAATAACTGCATCCCGTGAGCGCTTGCGAGTGGTTATATTCCGGTCTAATCGCTCGGTAATCGGTAATCCAAGGTAGAATAACGAAGATGTTGTTTTGTAAACATGCCCAGTTATAGTTATTTCTGGAGGAGACATTCCCGTAGGTGATCTTATCATTACTTGACATTTTTGCTCATTCAATTTCAGTTTCGCTTCCCCCAAGTAATTTTGGAGCACTGGTAGAAGCCTATCTAAGTCCTCTACTGTTTCTTGCAGTTATTAAAATAAAGTCCGCGTACTTTAGAATAATCGGAAACTTGAGTTTGCCAGACTGGTTGAGTTTAAGTAGTCCATTCAGTTATCAGTTATCAGTTACCATCGGTAATCAAAACTTCTTCCATGATAAGATCAAAAATATACAGAGAGAGGGGGCATCCTTGTTTCACCCCTCTTGTACGTTGCATTGAAACTGTCTTTTGACCATTCCAGAGGACCTGTTGTTCCTCCTTGTTGATACATCGTGTTATTCTGTTGGCTAGACCTTTTGATGCTCCTTTGCCCATTAGAACGTCTGTTCAGTGCCGTCAGGCTG
>JAHHFK020002521.1:0-310748 GCA_024533555.2 Aedes koreicus | reverse complement strand
TAAAGACTGATAAGTAAGAGATAAAATAGCTTTTAGTTCCTCTAGTTTTGTTAATCATCTGACAGATACGTGTATTATAGTGTTTAGTACTTATTCCGCCTGGATGTCAAAGATTTCGCAAAATTTGTGAAATTAAAATGTATTTAATCTCTTATTTATCGGTCTTTACTGGTATTCCAATAATCAAGCTCCCCAAATCAACCACTCTAATAGATGTTTTACACAGTCTCGTCAATGAAATATGAAAAAAATCTTTCATCGTTCGTCATTGCGATTCATACAACGCACAATAAGAATTCCGAAGGATTGTGAACATTAAATAATTGATATACTTGTATCGGCCTTATTTTCGCAAATGATTATCGTTTAGATCAGAGATCATGCTGGATCTTGGACTGTTACCTTGTGTTGTAATCTATTGACATAACGGCACCTTTTTTTTTTTTGAAATAACTGTATTTTAATATTACCTGATTGAACCTGTAAACATAAACTCGAGAAGGAGAGCGCGTATTGAATGATCGCGCACTAGTGAGAGCCAAGCTCAAGCTCAGCGTCGCTCATGTTTTCGTGAAGACTGACGCAAATCATTTGAAATGAGGATGACAAACATTCCATTTAATCATTCGGTAAAAACCTATCAATCGCTATCAGAACTGGTATCATCACGAATAAAGGATCGAAACCCGCTCGCTTCCTAATTCCGCTTATTTTTGTTTTGGAACTCGGTTCTCTTTTTGACATATTGTTTTTCTATTCGAATTCAAACTTGCAAAATCCGCTCGAAAGCAAATCGAAATGTTTTGTTCCCGCCGAAGAAGTAGTATGTAGAGATGAATTTTATTTCCCAGAGTAAAATTGGGTTTACACTTCAAGAAAACTGTAATTTTTGTGTAGACTTAATCCCGCCACGGGAATTTAAGTCCCGGACTCCATTTAAAATACACAAGCGCACACATCTCGTGACGCTTTTCCCCCGACCAGTAAACCGTTCTCAAACGGGAAATTTTTAACATTTGGTCCGAGAAAACCGGGAACGAACCGGGAATTTGAAAATAAAATTGAGTGGCCACCCTGCTATTGGAAAATCATTCGTAATTCGACACAGTCATCGTCCTCACAAGCACACCATTTAATCAGAGTAAGAAATCATAAAACTTATCAGAACCGAAACGCAAATCTATGCAACGATTTTCTCTCAGTGTAGTCTTTCCATTCAATAGAACATTCCACCCTCCAAACGCCACAGCATGCTTCGATGGGGACGATTGATGGTTGTCAGCAGTAACAGTACCGTAGGCTGAAAACAGGAAGCCTTCTACTCGTATGAAGACGTGCGACGGTTTTTGCGGTTTTCGTAGGAAAATCTAAACATTCATCCCTACACTACACGTGTATGATTTTGCGAAACCATGCTGTAGTTAATTATAATCTCATCAAATGACGTGATGACGTGGGAGGCTATACAAACATCACTTGGTTCTTTGAAACGGTGTGCCGAGCGAGTTTTCCTTACCGCGTTTCCACCGAAAACGAGTGGAAGACGAAATTTGAACACCCATAAATGATGCAGGAAAATAGGTCCAAAAACCATAACGAAATAGCTACCAAATCACCATTGTTATTGACTTCCACTGAATGCTTGCAGAACCAAATCGACACATTGGCTTTTAGTCAGAAAGAAAGCCCAACTTCCGACAAAGGCAACCCGAAAGAATGGGTTTCTTTCGAATGGAAATGTATTCACACTCTACTGACTAAGTGGCCAACCGCTCAGCTCGGTGGGCTTTATGGTCTGCGTAACAGTATGATAGGGAAATTTACAACGCGGTCATAAGCTCCGACGGATTATAGCGTACGTATCCGAACAAAAGATGCCGATGGTCCACAAAAGTCATGAAGTGATGTGATTTCTCAACTTCTATCCGAATTTAACGACCACCGAGTTGTAGGCCGTAAACGAAAATTTGCCATAAACATTCAACGCTGGGTCACTGAGAAACAAGCAATGGACCAGTGAAAAAAATGATGTCGTTCCGTCAGAAGATTCTCATAAATCAGGCGACCTTAGGCAAACCCGTTATCAAAACAAGTCAAATATCAAGTTTGCGCATCACTAGGTAGCGATAACTCAAAATGAAATCACCATTATATCTAACAAAATAGATCCCTACCTCCCATCGGCCAACCATGCACATATTATCCTGGTGAAAGGACGAAATGGAGAAGCGAATCTAAGCTTTTTTAAAAGACCCTCCCGTAAAAAAAAAACGCAAATCCGCCGGCCTTTCCCATGATGTTTTCGTCCATAAATATTCAATTTGGCTCGGGCAAAGTGAAACTCCCGCCGTCATCGTAAAGTATATCGTACCATCAGCATCACAGCATCAGCATGATGTTGGGCAAACTGTTCGATCGATTGATCCTGAATACCGGTCGCTTGCTGTCTGGCACCGAAGTAGGCACTGAAATGGCCCCTAACGAGAATTCGATCCGAATCACACCCGCCAAGCCTGCTGTGATAAACCCCAATCGGGGCTTTGCTTTTTCACTTTCTTCCGTACTGCAGTGTCCGTACTGGTGCTCCTTACCATATGGGGCGAGTTTGAAATAATCTGATATGCCATACCGTCCATCGTACGGCATTTTCTTGCATTAGCTTTAGGGATCAATACACTGAGATTTACAACTAGGGAGAATGATAGAAAACTATCCGCCTTTTTTTTTCGCTACAAAGTAAACATCTAGAATTTCGCATTCTCCATGCAAACCCGGCAAATCAAAACAAAACTGATTCCATACCTTGTTCGGAAATAACTTCCCCACCGAACGCATTAAAAATTTACCACCCACGAGAGTCACGTAAAGCATTTCTCCTGACTGACTTTTCGACAGTTAAAATTCATACTCTCAGAGGGAAATCCACTTCTTTCGGATTTCCCGTGACTGTCTCATTTGGAATTCCGAAATCGCGCGCGCGTGTTCCGAACGGATCCGGTTTCTCTTTTAAGTGCCCTTCCGAGCTGACCGACCGCCGATGGGCAAAGTTGGCCCGAAGTGTCCGTAATTGATTCTCAATTTATAACTCTTTGGGACGTAAAAGTTTCGACTAGGTTCTGTCTGTCTGTCCGCCGAATGTGGAACCGAATTGAAATGCTATGCTCAATTCGATGTGGTCCGGCTCCGAAATGAACTGACTCTTCACCACCCCAGGGGTGGTTATTTATTATGCCAATCGTGTAGTCGTTCGGAGGACCCTTTGAGAGATACTGAACTGGAGCTGGTTTCTGCGATTGGATGAGTAGATATCATTGCTAATATTTGAACTTATTACGATGATCGCTATGAAATTTTTACACGTATCGATGTTTGTCATCTCATCTTGAAGTTTGATGCCTAGAATATTGATGAGTAGTTGTCTAATGAATTTAAATTGGAAATACGAATGACATCTCACGCAGCTTCTCGTCACCCCACTTGAAAAGCTGATGAATTTTTTAAGTCGCTCTTGACAACCTCTTTCTCTAAACTTCACTTTCCTCTGTGTACGTACACAAGAGAGCCAATCCCTTCATTCGATTCGTCACTTAGTCACAATAGCTCTAGGCCCTTGAAACGAGAAATAATAGAAAAGGATGGTTTTCCCTCCTGAATTTCGAGAACCACATCGAATCGAATTTCCTTCCAATCATTCACTGACTCGTATGCCCACATTCATTCCTGTGTTATTTTTCTTCTTCCATTCACAGATGCCGGGTGGATTTTCAAAAGTCGCCAACGAAGAACTGCCGGATAGACCTGGACGTACTAGGTAAGTGTGTTTCGTCGTCGTCGTCGTCGTCGTTGAATCGCGTTACCCCCAATCGGGACAATGGCAATAACTCCATCTGCCTCCTCCACATGCTGTTCTTTCTGTTTATGTGTGCGAGCGTGCATGAGTCCTGGGTGCCTAATTCAATTGTGTGAGTCAGGCCTACTTCGACCACAATGGCGAAACATAAAACGGAGGGACGGAGGCGAAGATCCTAGTAGGCCAAGCCAATAGATAGTCATGGAAACAGAGGAACGGAAATTGAATTGGCAAACATTGGCCCAGGCCATAAACGTGAGATGGAAAGGAAATTTACATCAAGCTGAAAGCTTCCGGGATGGGCGACTGGCCGTCGGCGGTGGAGTCTTAACAGGCGGACACGGGCCGTGATGAGTGGGTTCCTGCCGTCATTTATCTCTCCGTACCTGTTTGGAGGTATCGTGAATTATGACTGCTAGGACGTTTAGGTGTTTATTTGCAAAACACAAAATGTATGCTTCTGGTAGAAGGAAATTATGTTATGGTTTTTGAGAGACAAGCCAGCTATGAATTATGAAAAACCAAAAAACCGATGCTTTTCAATTAGAGTCAATTTTTCCGTACTTTATATTTAATTGTTTTTTGTTTGTCTTCAATTTTGATGTACAGACTGTAACTTAAACTGGATTCTGAATCCTTTTAAGATGGGACAAACGGGTTGGGAAAGATGTTAAGAAGTTTCGGTGATATCATGTTTCAGAGATCAATAACGACACAGCCCAATCACTTCCAGCAGAGGCCTACTTTGAAGCTTTCAAAAATCATATTTGTTATTAATGATATTTGCGGATTGATTTATGGTTAAAAATAATTGTGTGTTGCCGAAAAAAGGAAGAGTGTAAGATAAATGTAGTGTAACAAGGCAAAAAATAAAAACTAATATCACTTCAAAATGATTTATACATGTAGCTGATGGGGATTTTTTTTATTATTATCGTACAGGTTTGGGCCGAAGGGTCTCAGATTGTTACGAAACTTTGTCCACGCCTAGGGTTCATTGATACAAGAACAAATAACATTATTTAAAAAATCAGGGTTGCCAGTTTTCCTGGCAAACGCCAATTGAAGTTTTCCGATTTTCAATCCGAACATCACCAATGTTCAACATGTGCCCCAATATTGCCAGGGAATCCTGTATTCAATTTAAGTTAACTAAATATTATATTCAAATGTGTTTCTTTCATAGCGATTATACTTCTCCTTGTCCGACGCTTGGAGGCGTCTATGGTCAAAATAAATTAAAACATATTTGTTGTTTTACTTTCTACTTATTTCCTAGTTTTACAATCATTTTTTATGTCGTGAACTTCGTGTTGGATTCATACTTTTGAAAGATTTCCATTTCGAGAATTGATTTACATAAATGCTGTATTCGTCTTTTGGAATAAACGCATGATATTTTTGCGTCTCTGAAATTGGAAAAAGATTATTAAACCTTTCCAGCAACAGTTTTTCAGCGTCTATGTAATCTTTATCGTTTGCATATATTAATTGCCAGTCTTTTTTTAATTGTTCTTCAGATGTCGCCCAGTCATAGAATTGTTTTATTTCTGCAGTCTTTCTAAGACATGCGTCCTTAGCCATTCGATTTATGATGCTACCTATACCATCACATGGACCTTTCCCAAGAGACGTTGGAGAAAAAGTGCCATCCTGCTAAAAATTTATCAATCAAAAAAGTGTTAAGACTTGTATCAAAATCAGACTTCCGATTAAAATTCGGTCAAACAGTTATGTGTGTGAGTCCATCAAAGTTTTTATCAATAAGTCAAATTATTTTGCTTTTTCAAGTTCAGTTAATACAGAATACAGGAGAAATATTCAGCTAAGCTTTCTTTTTACCGAATGCGAATTGCCGGGTCTTTCGTTTAACACCTGCCATAAGATTTTGTACAGTATCCTTGTCCACTTTATTCGCCGCAGAACGCCAATTTGCCTTGAACTGTTTCTCGCTCGCAACAGCTTTTTGAGTCTTCTTAAGGTTCCGCTTGACGATGGCCCAATATTGTTCGATTGGGCGGAGCTCTGGCGTGTTGGGAGGGTTCTTGTCCTTGGGCACCACTCGAACGTTGTTGGCAGCATACCACTCCATGGCCTTTTTCCGTAATGGCAAGATGCCAAATCCGGCCAAACAATTGTGCCGCTTCAGGAAAGGCAGTAGACGTTTTTGTAGGCACTCGCTCAGATAAATTTCCTGGTTGACGGTTCCGGTCGCAAAGTAAACGTTGCTCTTCAAGCCACAGGTACAGATGGCCTGCCACACCAAATATTTCTGCCACCTTTCCCCGTCCGGTTGCCGTATAAAATTCCTGTCCAGGAAGCTGTTTAGTAAGTTTCATCGTCCTCTACCACGCAATCAAACGTCGCCAGCATCGTCGTATACAACTTTTGCGATCGTGCTTTGGCCGACGTCTTTTGTTTATCGTCGCGATTTGGAGTCACCACTTTCTTGTAAGTCGACAGTCCAACTCGTTTTTTAGCTCTATCCACGGTTGAAGGCGCCACTCCCAGCTTCTTTGCGACATCTCGGACGGAGAAGTTGGGGTTCCGCTCGAAACAGCGGGCAACTCTTTTTGTCGTCGCTGTGGCCTCCCGCTTTCGATATCCCCCCCCCATCCAGCTTTCCTGGCTGTCGACAAACGTTCACCGAAAACTTTTAATACGTTGGTAACAGTTAATTAAGCCACATTCAACAATTTCGCTAACTTGGCGTGTTGTTGAGATTTTCTCCATGCACGTGCCAAATTTGTATGCGTTGCTTCTCCTTCCTTCGACGACATTTTGATAACTGAAGTGCTAATCTCAAAATCAAAATAGAGGCATGATGCTACACGCATACATCTTCAAAATGAGGGAAGTGCAAAAAAATTTAATACACGATGAAAGGAAATGCGTCAAGTTCAAGTCGACCAAATTTTGATCGGAACACCCTTTACTGCTGACCTGCTGTCGCCTTTTTATATACAGGGCACCGGTAGACCCCTGTCATGTAGTCTTTTGCGTCCTCTTTTTTTTTTGCAAAGCATGCATCTCGGTTGCTTTGTGAAGACTCTTGAAAGGGACCCTTCTCCCCGCATTTCCTGCACACATCAGATCTGTCAGGACCATTGCAGTTCCTACTGGTGACCAAAACCCATGCACTTAAAGCATCTCTCCAATTCCTTTGGAACTCGAGGGACGACTCTCAGTGAGCAAACCAACCACCCGACCTTTACTTGACCCGACTCCAACAGCTCGGTGGCTGCATCTGTCGGCAGACGTTCCTCAACCGGATTGTCATCGGTGCATCTCCAAGATCGGAGTGACCCTTCAGCGCCCTCCTCAGCTCGTCTTCTGTTGTGATCTCGTCAAGATCCTTGCACTCTATCACAGTCTCCTGTGAGAGAGCTCTAACTATCGCCTGCTCACCAAGAGACTTTTCGACGAGCATCTCACCTTTCTGGGTGCGCCTGGTTTTTACCACCTGCTTCCCTAATTCCTTCAACTGCGGATCAGCTCTCACTTTTCGGAGAAGTTCAGTGTACTTCGTTCCACTTTTTACCTCAACAATTAGAGCGTCACCCTTACTTCGCTCCCGACGAGGCCTAAGCATCTGCTTCTTCTTCTCTCCTGACGTATTCAATTGCTGCTGATTTGTCGTCGTTTTTGAGCTTTTTCAGCTCCTCCTCATCTCCTGGTGTGTCCCTTTTCCTTTTCTCCGAGTGTGGATTCTGGGGTTCCTTTTGCGTCTGCAATAGATCAAGCGTTGCCTTTTGGCTGTCCTCAATAACCTTTTCGGCAGTCTCCGCTCTCATCCTCAGTGCGCCATGTTCGCGTTTGGCTGCAATCCCGGCCAATTTGACACGCGTCACCATCTCTTTGATTTCCTTGTGGACGTTGTGCCTGTCCTTTACATAATCATGGAGTTCGTCGATCCGGCTTCTGACTACCTCCATCGTGTCTTTCTTCCCAACAGGTGAACAGCTGGGTCAGGAACCCCTGTGACTTGCTTTTTTTTCCGTCGGCCTATTTTTCCACTTGGTGACAATCACCGACGCCAGGAAGACTACTCCAGCACCTGGACCCTACCTAACGACTCATGAATATGAGCCGGGACCAACGGCTTTACTTCCCTTCCGAAGGAAGACGTGACCAGATTTTTTCGCCTCAGAAAAACCACCGACGTCGACTGGGATTGAACCCAGACCCACTGGAGTGCAAAGTAGCAGTCACGCTTACCGCTACACCACCGACGCCGGCTCTGTGACTTGCTATAGCTGGTAATTGCAGTGGCCTCCAATTTGGGCACCGGTGACCTCTGTAGCTTTCCGCTTCTTGCGATCTATCGCACCTCCGTCTCCGTTGTCTGACGTGTTGCCATCGTCGTTTAATTTTTTTTTGTTTTTTTCTTTTTCATATTTTTTTTGTTTTTTCCTCCATTGTCCTCCATTTTGTTGCCCCCCCCCCCCCCCCGAACCGCTATCTCCACACGTTGTAGATAGTCACCTATCTTGATCCCATGGTTATCTTTGATTCAGGGAGGCCATGCTAGGGTTGACACGGTTCTTGATGGGGACCGTGTTCAGAGCCGGATCGGCGTAAGTCAGGAATGTAACATCTGAGCCTACTACCCACTACTTGAGGTGACAAGCTTCGAACGTATCCGGAGGCCTGCCAAGGTTTAACCGGGAATGGGGCCAGCCGCACCATTAGCCCACTTGCCATTTCTGGTAGGGGTCTCTCTTCCGTACTGAGTAACCACAATAGCCTGACTACCAGGCCTGCGCGTCAAGTCAAATCCGTTGATCCAAGTCGTATCGTTATTCGAAGCTATGATCAGTATACCGTAATTTAGAATCTGTCTGGCTTTAATCCTAATTAAATGTGGGAAGGGGGGGGGGGTCGTTAAGCCCCTGGACGCGCCCTCGCAATCCCTGCAGTCCCCCCCCATGTGTATGTGTGTGGGGGGGGAGAGAAAGAGAGAGAAAGAGAGAGAGAGAGAGAGAGAGAGAGAGAGAGAGAGAGAGAGAGAGATATCCAACGCCCACCGTCCAGTGTTTTTATGGAAGAAAAATGTTTGCAGTTAAACGAACTGTTGTCAACTCGACAAACATTTTTTGCCCGGGGGTTGGAAGATGATAGCTCTGTTGCGTTCCAGTGACCCTTTCCAGAATGCCTGGCTACTCACGTCCATTCCGAGGACACTTTCATTTACAACAAGCCCCGCATGGACACAGTACAAACATCAAATGGATATAGGTACTGTGCATACACTTCCATCATCAAATCATTTTGTTTTGAGGATAGCGCGTATTTAGCAGTATCGTTTCAAATTTAGTTATAATCAGGTAGATCTCACCGGAAATTGTTGCTGATGTACAGTTTTCATTTGGAGGGCTGTGAAAGGATGCATTTATATCTCTACAGAAGTAGCACTCCGCTATTCGGCAAATATTTTCACAGCATCCTTTTCGAAAGGAACAGCCCGAATACAATTGGTACTGTGCGCACAAATACAATGAAAATCACAGGTAAAATACATTTTTGCGAAGAAATTCTACTTGAAAAATCACAATCATTGTGCAACGAAAGAAAAAAAAAAATCACAGCTCTCCATCTGTACACCACGTGAAGAGTGCATCTGAAATTATATGCCAGCCACTCATGCGCGCATGCGTGTAGGCTTCGTTCGTTGCTTCTGACCAGCAAATGGCCGGTTTCTAGATTGTCCGGTTTTGTTTTTTTCTTCTCCACACTCTGCCCATTATCAAAATCCCTGCTATGAGGCTACTCTATATCGACTTCTAAACTTGATACATGGCGGACGCAACATTCTTTAAATTTTCCATTACCGATTGATGAATTGTACGCAAAATATATTCATCTTTTTTTTTGTAAAATTTCAAATACTTGAGTAAATAAAATGGCAATCGTAAAAACCTCTAGTTGATCAGAGCGAAAACCTCTAAAACAAATCCATCAAGAAACGATCGAGTTATTATCGTACGGTGTTTAAATTTTTCCTGACGGCAGCCATTTGAAAAATGTACAAAATGGTTAAGATATGCAACGAAGAGGGAACTTAAATTGTGTTAGCCACCGCTGGCTGTCAATTGGTAAGAACTTGGATAGTAATGTTGAGTAAATTCCAATCAAACATACCCTTTCAAAATTCAATTAGTCGTCCTGAAAAGAATGGATTTGAAATTGTACGCATAGTAACTAGCTAAAACCTTCTCGGTCTTTTGAAGAAGCAGGTTATTTCAGCCCTCGCACGTTGCGTCTTACCAAAGACGGCTACCAACAAGATCACACACACAAAAGCACCTTATTTCGCTTCCTCGTGGTTGCGAACACCACTGCATAATTAATGGCTGCCTAGCAATGGTTGCCACGCCAGCAGCCAAATCCAATGTTGGTGCCTTGCCGCTCCGCACTGCCGAATGAAGCTAGCGCACCCTCCAGGGTACATGCCATTGCCAGCTGCCAATGAATACTGGCTCGTTGTTCCGCAAAGCTCAAGTACAGCAACACGAATGTGAAAATTCGCGTTTATATTGCTTAGTGCTGGATATGAGACCTCCATGGCTCACATTTGAAATCTGTGATAGGAAAGTACTGTGAATTTATGAAATTCAGCCTGCAAAACAAAATTATAAGACATCACCTTTCATTTTCGTTACTTGCAATAGTTTCAAATTGCAAACGCATAATGTTTGATATTTGAATTGATACGCGGGAAAATTTCCAACCGATTGATGTAAACATTTTGAAAATCTATTGAGAATTTATGAAGTTATATTTGAAAATCTATTGAGTATTTATGAAGTTATAAGCGTTTAATTTGTAACGATATTTTGTGACGGTCGATTATTTTTCGATTTTCAATTGACAATTCAATTTTTCATGACGGCAGCGATTTGTTAATTGTGCCCAATGCTCAAGGTATGTAACGGAGAGAAAATTAAAATTGTTTTAGCCACCGCTGTCTGTCATTTGGCTAGTTGTTGGATAAATTCAAATTAAACAAACTCTCTCAGATTTGGATTGGTCGTCCTGAAAATGACAGATTTGAATTAGTCCTTCTCGGTGGCTACCAAGAAGATCATACACTCAAGCACGTTATTTTGCTTCTCGTGATGGCGCCCATCGGCTGGCTACAAATCATCACCGCAATCGACTGCCTAGCACACCACTACATATACAACGGTTGCCTAGCCAAGGGCTTGCTAGCAACAGTCTCAGAGCAATAAACAAGCTCACCACTGGTTGCTCGCCACTGCACCTTTTGTGGCTTGTTCCACTACCAGCTACGATGGCGCCTTGTTGCTCCGCACTGCAGGTTTCATGCCATCGGGGTTGCCTCCATCGTCAGCTGCTGATCCTTAATGGTTACATGATCTGCGCAGCTCCAGTACTGCGACACTAATGAATAAAATTGCGAAGGTGTACTCGTTTTACATCGTTCAATGCTGCATATGACCCCTCCCTTGCTTACATTTGAAATCTGTGATAGTAAAGTACAGTGCATTTAGTAAGTTTACTCTGAAAAATCGGCATTATAAGACATTACCTTATGTTTTGGTTATTTTCAATAGCTTAAATAGCTACCCTTCCCGTAAGACGTAGTCTACGTAAAAAAAAAGAAACAAACACACCAAACTATGTTTCCATGTTACCGGTGGGTAAGTAACTTTTGATTTTGTTTTGCCGTTACTATGGAAACTCTTCTGCTTGAAACTTTTTGCTTGCTTTCCATCTCCTGATTCTGCATTATTCCGGCGTTTTGGCTTACATTGGCTCACTACTTATCTACACAAAACTGCAATTCCAGAATGGCCAGTATCCAAGCGGCAGGAAAAATATGTCCGGATTGTTCTTTTCAGCTGAAAAATTCAGCTGCCTGGCAGAATCGCCAATGCGCAATTTCGGCAACCAAGAGACCAACCATTTTGGAGCTGTTGTACTCTTCTAATTGCGGAGCACACGTCTTACCTTTACCGCTGCCATGATGCGAAAGAGGACGAGCTCTCGGCCTACGTGATCGGGTTGGAAGGATGTAGGGTTGTATGAAACCTCAAGTGGGCGAGATGCGAGCGTCAGGGATGCGTCATATAGTTAAGGTGTATATAAAGGGTTGTTCAGGGACCATTATAATCATCATCCACACAATAGCGTATTCGTTTAACGCGTCGGTTTTCCAAGCTGGAGGTCAAGGGTCCGATTCCCGATACAGTCGAGGGTTTTTTCGATATAGCTGTGTTTTTTAGTTTCAAACACTTGAAGTGAAAATTATTCTAACCTAGAATTAATATTGGGAAAGGATTCGGTCGTGTATGTCCTCAAAGAACACTTATTTGAGCGACAGACAAAGGCCTATAGGTCGTATGGAAAACAAGCAGAAGAATGCTGGAATGTGTGACAGAAACTCGTATTTAGGATTTACCTTTGAAGATTTGATTGCCATGCTGTTTGGTGGAAGACAGGCTACAAACTAGGGTGGGTGAATGGTTCTTTTATTTAGAAAGAAAAAGTTTAGTTTTGCCAGATGAACCTTAACTACAATCGATTTTCATCTCTTCTCTTTACAGTCCCTCCAACCAGGTTGACCATCCTGGACGAGCAGGGAGCGGCGGTACTGGACAGCCTGGTCGGCCCCTATCCGGAGCACGCCGATATCAATTTGACCTGCGTGTCCAGCGGGGGCATCCCGACGCCAAAAGTGACTTGGTGGAAGGAGCACGCCTTGCTGGATGATTCCTTCATGATCCTCCCGGACGGGACGGTGAAGAACGTCCTCTATCTGGAGAAGCTGACCCGCAGTGATCTAAATTCGGTAAGTAAACACACACTCACTTGCAACGCCTTCCTCATAAAGTGTATACATTTCACAATCAAAGCAGATTAAGCCCGACTTAGCCAACATTTAAGACGATAAAACGCCGCACGATGAGGTGGTGGCAACATGGTACCACTTATCGATCAAAAGAAGTCGTAAAAAACTAATAACGGTGTGGTCTCCTCGGTCAATCGCAGTCGGCGAGGTGCCAGCCAACTATAGCTTTACGTGGTGAGCTATAAACGGATTACAACTTCGTGGAAAAATACGAAAAAGAGCAGCCAATAAAAAAAAATCCACCACAAAGTTGTAACAACAAACACCTCCAATTAACCTCTCGAGAACTGTAGCGCTGCCGAGCGAGTGACCAACCATCCGCATTGAAGCAGCAGAGGCAAACCTCCGTCAG
The DNA here is from genome assembly GCA_024533555.2 of Aedes koreicus. Classification (NCBI taxonomy): domain Eukaryota; kingdom Metazoa; phylum Arthropoda; class Insecta; order Diptera; family Culicidae; genus Aedes; species Aedes koreicus. The sequence continues at coordinate 297,671 of JAHHFK020002521.1, read as the reverse complement.
TCAATTCCCGCTGGTTTCCACCGATGCGAAGAGGCGACTTGTTATGGGATTTATTAGACACGGTTTCGCTGAGAAGACGGGAGGGGGGAGGGAGGGACGAATGAAAATCTATTTTCTATTTACTTTCATAATCCCCCTTCTCATCGTTAAACCTAGTTGGGAACTGGCGAGAAGGAGGAGGAAGGTGGGAACATAAAATCCCTGTAGAACCGGTGGTGGGCGATCGGAGCTGAGGGGGAAAAGAAAAACAATTTCAATCAATCCAGCAGTAATGTCCATAGAAGGTGGATCGTTTGGTAGGAGCTGTTAAATATAAACCGATGGATGGGGTAGTTTTTGTCGTCCAGAATCAATGCCTACCTTGATGGACCCAGCGCGAGATGACCCAATTGTCAATTGCAGGCAATAACGATCAAAGTGTGCTGCTTTAATGACTTTGTATTATCTTCCAAGGATGGTGGGTGTTGAAGGAAGACGATGATGACGGTGTGAAGGTTGCAAATTGTTGGATGTTTTTTGCCGAGACGCAAAAAAAAAACTTCCTAATGACGGGTGATTGAATGGCAAGAAAAACTACGCTTCGTTACACGCTAATGGTCATCGATCAGACGTCGACGTCGTCTGGGGCTGACCGAAAGAGCAAGAAGTGGTTTCATTCAATTAAGAGGAAAAGCATGCGTGCGAGGCGCGAAGGGAAACGGCAGTAGTGTGAACGAAGGCAGCAATAAAATCGTAAAATTCTAGCGGTTAACGATGAAAATTAAATTTTATGGTAATTTTTTCGCTTCCTTCCTGCGTCCATTGAGGCGATTCGCTGTTTAGCATTTGATTAAGAAGAAACGTGCTGGTAACAATGGCTAAATTAGAATTTATCTATACCTTGAACCGAGTCAATTTGAAAGAAACGCCGGCAAGATGTGATTCGGGAGAAAATGGGAAGTGATTTTGTGGTCCATGTTCTCGGATCAAATGAAGAAGGAGAAGAATTTGGATGGGTGGACGAAGGGGATCGAGGTTAATTTGATTTCCTAGCAGACGAAGATTTGCATAATCCTGACTATGGAAATATGTTCTGAATGGTGGGAAAGTTGATTATGCGTTTGTACCTGGTGAGGATTAGTTTTAGAGCTACGGTGTAAACTTACGATGATGAGAAAATTTCCATAACACGTTTTTTCTCAGACTTTACAGACTGCTCTGAGTTTAAAAAAATGATTAAGTTTTGGTATGGAGGCGTGTGAATTTCCCAAGTCAATCGTAAAACCACAGCCAATGATCAATCCATCTCTTCATCTTTAATAACATGGTTGTTTTGAAAAATAAAAAACAATCTACTGTATTTCTTGATTGAATTTAACTTCCTGAAAACAATTTATATTCATGTTTTCAAATAGCCCCCTTGCATAATTACCAATCCAAGATCCAGCCCACTGAGGCTCCCACAAAAAAAAACTCCACCCCAAAAGAAGAACGCCCCCTGCTCGTGTAACGAATTCCAAACTTCAATTAACGCACCCGTGGAAAAACGCCCGTCTTCTCATTTCACCTAACTAGACGAAACGAAACTGACAAGGCAACGCCAAAAGCTTACGAGATTATCCATTATTTGATTGATAAACGCCTCGTGCAAACTTTAGCCGATGGAGACGTCGGTGAAAAGTATGAAAGATTTCACCGCCATTCATTATTCCATCACGGGCTCACGGCTCACTGAACCTAACTTCCACCGAGTCTCCGCTATTTCCGGACAGCCGAAACTTTATGAACGGAATTAATCTCGCCTTTCGTCCGCTTCGTTCCTGCCCAGTAGGCGGCGGTTTCGTTTCGGCAGGAACCAAGGCAGGCGGCAGAAGGCGGAAACGGAGGGTATTTGTTTTTACGCACCGATCTGATGACGGTGTTTTCATGGCTACTTAAAACATAACATCCCCAATCCATGGCCTCCTACCACCGACTACGAGGACTGCGGGACTCGCATGCGTCGGTACAAATCTTTGGAATCTCCAACTTTTTCTTGGACTGGACAGTTGTTTTTGTTTTTGCTGCTTCGGTTTTACTGTTATGGTGGAAAAAGGACCCGAATTACACGAGCATAAAGTTTCAATGAAAAACATCATGTTTTATGGGCACCAGTTGTTTTGGGATTCGGAAGTTTAATGCTTGTTGTTCGGATTTGTTTCACGGATAAGAAAAAGAAAAAACGCTAAACCAGCTCCAACGAGTTGGAAGCAACACTCATAACCAGCTGTATTTGCAATGGGACCATTTGCTTCAGAAGACGTAATTTATGCCGCAGTCGATGTAAGTTGATAGATTCGAATATGAAAAAAAAGAAAACACACTGTTTTACTTTCACCGAAGTTTAACGATAATTTCCAGTGGATTTTTCAACGCTGGCTGGGACCTTTGGACCTTCACGTTGGCGGAACTCATAAATCAGCGTAAATTTCTCCAAAGTTTCCGAAACAAGTAGCTAACTTTGCCCGGTAAGAAAATGGTCGAAAGTGTGGTACTTCTGGCATAACGCCCTGTTTTCATCTCATTGATTTTTCCGTTAATTACACCCTTTCTTTATCAGGTTTCTTCCCGTCTTCGGCAATCATTTTCCACTCATTCCGCGTAGGTACCGAGGGCGGGCGCCTACTTCGATCGAGAGGTTGGAAATGAAATTCGCGGTTAATGTCCGGAAAAAAGTTTTTATTGTTGTAATTCACTATTGACGATGGTGTGCGTGCGTAAAAGATTGCTGCCGGGAGTGGGATCGATCGTTTCCTTTTTCCGGCTGTAAGGGGGGAAGCGATGTTTGACTGTTTCGAAAGAGAGCAAGAATAACTGCCTTTATGGTCGTGATTTTATGAAATGATAATGTTTAGATGTTTAGAGGCTCGTTTCGGCACATGTTAAGGATCAATTTTCTGCAGTCATTTTATTTTTATTTTGCTCCTTATACGTTGTGGGAAAGCTCGAGGAAATTTCACGAATCGTAAAAAAGGGTTGACGAAATTGAATTGTTTACCGATTGGGATAATTGAAAGTTATTTTCGTTGTTTGAAAACTTTCCCTTGGGAAACATTGCTGAAAATGAACCGAAATTAGGGAAATTATGCCCGAAAGGAGAACTTTTAGGCAAAACCAAACAAGTGGCGGTTGACGGGTAGAATAAGGAGGAGGAAAATATTTCTTATTTTCGTCAAAATTGGCTGACAAACGGGGTAAATGAGTTTGTTTTTCTTATCGTGATTTTCTGTTCTTTTTGTTCGCAGGTCTACACGTGCCAAGCCAGCAACGGGCATCTGGTGCCACCGCTTTCCAGCAATGTTAAATTAGTATTGAATCGTAAGTATAGTGAGATCCATAATATTTACCGTGGTACTTCTTTCTCCAAAAAAAATGACTCCATCAGTGGAGTAATGCAATTCATTTTACTGCTACATGATCGGATTCTCTTGATTAAGCTTTCAGCACTCGCGCCAACTTTTGTAACCCCGGGAACTCGCGAGTTGTACTTTGTACAACACATTCCTTTCCGGAATATCTCGTCATACGGTGCACATAGAATGTTACTTCCTTCGGCAAAGTTCTTTGGTAGGTTAAGGCCTTTTAATTGGCTGATAGTTTAAGATTCGCTCATTACGCAGCGTTGGTGGGCTAATTATTTTCAAGAATATGCTATATCTTGTTATCCCGACCAGATAGAATGTTTCTGTCTTCTACAATGTTGTTCAGTGCACAGTTCGAACAAAACCTGTAAAATTATGAGTACTTGAATGGAACACATTTACCTCTATTATATTCAATAGAAATTTACGCGTTATATTAAATTTACAGCATTGAAAAACGTTAGCTGTAAATTTACTCGTGTTGTCTATATATGAGCTGTAAATCTAAAATATGTTGTAATCTACGGTTCAGATTTTTTGAGGTTAGAAATAAAATAGATCTTTGATTTCTTTTTTAAAAAAAAAAAAAAAAAAATTCTTTTTTATTTCCCTTTCAAAAAAGTGTCATTTCAATTCCATTTTGGTGTAGAAGTTAGATGGCTTATTTACAGGTTTGAGGTTTGGAGACGAGTTCACATTTGTCAACAGGCACTTGAAATCATGCCGGTTTCGGTGTATTCGTGTGTAATCCTAAGAATCCTACATACACTCACTACGATTACCACAGCCACACACAATTTTTTCGTACGTTTTGAAAATGTTTTTCACAATTCTTCATGTTTCACTCCCGAACGTGCACAAACACAACATGGCGGTGACCACTTGATACTGGTACTGAATTGTGTGTTTATATCACGTAAATTTCAAGCGTTCAAGACGAAAAAATAAGGGCGTGTCGTACAATTATACACGGTGTTCAATAAGTTCGAATACAAGTTTTCATCATTGCGTAGGTATGCGCCATGTACATATTCTGCATTGGTATTGGTGTCAGCTTTAGCTTCATTCATACGCTACCGAATGTGCGCGGTGTTGACATTCTGTTAGTTGTTGTTTGTTTGTTACGCGCGATGAAAGAGTATCGGGACTTCGTAATTAAGCGTATTTTGAACGGTGAGCGACCCGGCGATATATTCCGGCTGCTGAAATCGCATGGGGTCAAGCGGAACTTTGTCTACACGACCATCAGGCGATACCGGGAGACGTCCTCGACCAATGACCGTGCGAGATCCGGTCGGCCGCGTTCAGCGAGGACGCCACGGGTCATCAAGATCGTGAGGGAGCGAATTCGGCGCAAAAAGAACCGCTCAATCCGGAAAACGGCTGCAGATCTCAACGTTTCCATTGGAACCGCTCACTCCATACTCACCAAGGACCTTGGTTTCAGGCCTTACAAAAAACGTAAGGTCCATGGCGTTTCGGAGGCTACCAGCAAAAAGCGGTTGGATCGAGCTAAGAGGATCCTCTCTCGGCACGCTGGTCAGGAGTTTGTTTTTTCGGACGAGAAACTGTTCGTGCGGCAGCAGCCGCACAATGTGCAAAATGACCGGGTGTGGGCGCCATCGAGGGACAGCATTCCTGAATCCAATATAAACATCCCTCGGTTCCAAAGTGCCGCGTCGGTGATGGTTTGGGGGGCAGTATGCAAACGTGGTAAGCTACCCTTGGTGTTTATTGAAAAAAACGTCAAAATCAACGCGGCGTACTACAAAACTGAGGTTTTGGAAAAGGTTGTTGCCCCCAGTCTCCGAAGCCTCTACGGCGATGAGCACTACGTGTTCCAGCAGGACGGTGCACCAGCCCATACGGCAAACATGCCTGGGGATCCTGGCCATTTGGAAAGATGTTTTCTTCGGAAAAATTTTCAGTGTAACAAGACCTTTTCATTGATAACCAGCAGTTCACAATATATCCGCTACGCGGCGCTGGTGTACAATTGAGATTTCTGATCCAGCTGTAAAATGACATTTTGACCATTAAAAAGTTTTCTGTCTTCGATAAAGTCGTTGACTAGGTCTTGTTTCTTCGGTGACTATCGTGTTCCAAATCTGTCCACCACGTGGCTCTGCACTTCAGTTCCTCACACAGCAATCAAATGACTGGCTCGGCTCTGACAGCAAATTGGGTTAAAAATCGTTATCCTGTTGTCAAGTTCAAGATCGTGCTGACTGATATACGGAATGAATAATCTGTTGTCAGGGCTGTCAGTGACTTGTATGCACGAGGTCGTGTACAGGTAGGCCGCTAGCAATGTGAGATCAGGGATGTCAGATAGTTTTTCAAAATGTCCGTAAGGAACAAAATGTCTATATTGAGGAATTTGTCAAAAATTGTAAACGTTGTATTGAAGACCGACACACAGTTTCGTGGCTAAAACGAGGCAGCCAAGACCAAGAAAGAGATGCCGAAATCCATCTGTTTATCGGCCATGGATAAGATTTCAGTCCACTGTTCTACGGCCGCTCGGCAAAGCGTCGAAGCATTTTTGTTGAGAGCTTAATAATCGTAAGATTTAAGGAAACTTGGTCTTTCATCTCTTTTCTTTTGTTTTTCCATCTCTTCTTTTTTCTTCGCGTTTTCAAGTTTTTCCATATATAGACGATAGCGAGAACTATTATATTTAACATCAGAGATTTGCTTTGGATATTTCAAGTGCAGTGCACCTGCATCATGATTGCTTTCCTCGGAGTCTTCCGGTGCTTGGGAAGTCGGATGAGATGTTTCTAAAAATATTCAAAATATTTTGAGGATATCACTTAAAACACTTATGATTCATGCTCACCCTAATCAAATCCGTGAAACAATGACTCGACTGAATTGGTTTTGGTAAGAGATGTTTCATCCAAAGCTCCTTTAGCTTTTGTCCACACTTGATAAAGATTCGTATCTATAACAGCTCCATGCCACTCTCCAACGGAACGACAGCTTTCGAATATTCTTAGTTGATCCGGTGATAAGAACGATTCGAGGCGCTTTACAAAGTAATCATTATTATGATTATGTGTTTTTCTACGCAAAGCTCTGTCGTTTGGGGGGAACGTGAAACTTATGTCCATCGAGAAAAACTATTTCAGGGAATGGTATTTTCTGCTTAACAAGCCATGGATAAAATACATCCTTGAGAAATAGGAAAAATGTGTCCCTGTTCATCCACCCTGATTCTGTTTTCCCAGCGGCCCATCCTTCAGGCAACTTCTGCCAAATCTCTGCGGGCATTCGCGATTTGTATGGATACAGCATAAGCGTTGGAGCCAACTGTCCAGCAGTGTTACCGCAGAATAGCGCAGTGTACGATTCGCATCGATTAGCATGGACGTATTTCTGGCCGGAACCACTACAACCACTTCCTTGGTGGGAATTGTTCGCACGGCTGTTTCGTCCACATTAAAAATTTGTTCAGGGATTTTCAAAACGTGGGACCAGGGCTGGTAAATGTCATTTTCAATGAAAAATGACCAACGATTTTCACCGACCTACGTCTGAAAATCTCATCGGCCGAGAAAACGATGACGAAGATTTTCTTCTAAATCTCATCGATGTTTTCGTCATAACAGCACGTGACAGTGTTTTTGTCATCGCTATAACAAGTGCATTTATTGATATAATTGTAAGTTTCATCACAAAACTTCAAATAAAATTTCCACTGTATCGATAACATATTATATTGCTTGGCTAATTTCAAGTAAATTAATTAGAAATATGTGAAACAAAATCGTATGAGAAAAAATCTCATGACTGCATGATGGTGTAAGATTGACAAGAAAACTCATGATAGTTCATTTCTACTCGTGACAGTGAGATGGCTTGTTTTTTCGTCGTCACATGATGGCCGTGAGATTTACCAGCTCTGCCCTTCTTTTCAAAATAATTATGAATTTCGCTGAACCATGACCTGATATGTGGCTCTGAAATGGGACAGCTCGATGCTTTGGCATTACGCTTGGAACCCGTCGCGGGATTTCTGGATGGCGATTAATGAACGAAATAATCCATTTTCGACCAGGTATTCCGTTCTTGAATGGATTGGGTCGTGCTGATTTCTGCACATAATGCGCTACGCCTGCCACCAACCTCTTTGTGTCCACCGGGAATTCAGTTTGTGCTCTGACCAGCAACCAATCAACAATACGCCTTTCATCTGATTCGTTGAGAACTGTTGGTTTTCCAGGATTGTGTCGGGAATACTTTTCAATCACTTTCTCGCGAAGTGTTGAATTTAGAATTCCGTGCATTTTCGCCGCTTTTCGGATTGAACATCCAGCTTTCACCATTTCAACAGCATCAATGAGTCTTCCACGTTCATAGCGCATATTTTTGTATTGCGATACAGCTGTCGAAATCTGATGATTGCAAAAAAGTGATTCGTAAAAATGAGTGCATCCTTATTCCGGTCATGTTTATTTACATCACAGCCGATATAATTTGACATTGACTAAAGGAAAATACACGAAAATCTTAATTTTATACCTTTATTTTGTCCTGTGTTTCTGCTTTTCCACCGAATCTTGCGATTTTTATCAAGAAAATTGATTTAGAAAGTGATCGAGGTTGTTACTCATTCCTCTAAGCTAGCAACAAATATGGCGTCCCACCTGACGATTAACATTATTTATTTATATTCAAACAGTAAATCATAGCATACTGAGTTGCTATTCAAGTTTTTTGAAAGCATATAATCTCACAAAACAATAGGATAACATATAGAGGAATCCAACTTGAAGAAAAAAGAAGACACCGAGGGGTGATAAATCTGACAGCTCCCATGTTTAAGTATAGGACGAAAATTTTAAAATGCTTCCAAAAAATTCAAATGAAATTCCACTTAAAAGCGGTTTGTTGTATGATGTAAGAAATATCTAAAACTTCACAATAGGGGCATTATTTTAATTTTATTTTTATTTAGCTGAAAATGTCTTAATTGGGTAGTTTTGTATTTTTCTTACATCATACAACAAACCGCTTTTAAGTAGAATTTCATTTGAATTATTTCGTGAGAAGTATGATTTAAAAGTTTCGTCCTATACTTTAACATGGGAGCTGTCAGATTTAGGTATCATCACTCGGTGTCTTCTTCATTTTTCAACCTGGATTCGTTCATTGATTAGAACTGTCCGGTCAAGTAGCTATAATTTAATCTTTTGTTTCAAGTGAACGGAATTAGGGGCTGATTGGAATAAGGGAACATCACGGTATTTAAGTCATGAAACCATGTTTTGTTTTAGTGAGTTTCATAATAAAATACGAAGTGTGCTATACCGGCCTAAAGGGGTGAAAAGCCTCTATACAAAGTAACAAAACGGTTACTTGAACTAGTTCCCGATTACGTGATTCAGTTCACGGTGTATTTTAGCTTGTTCTCGAATTCATGACTGCCGTTCAAGGATCCTGGCACGGATTTTTTTTTCGTGTAGAACTGAGACAAAATATTGGTCAGGTGTTAGTGAGGCAAGAGTTTCTAACGAAAAAAAATTTGCCGCCAATTCAGTGACAAAACTAGAACAATGAGCTAACGAGTTTCCGAAGTGCGCTATTAATTTCATTGAGGAGTTGACGGAACCTAAATCAATCAATCAATCATTGAAAAACGTTCTAGTTGAATCAACTACGTGCTACTCTGTTCTGGTCATCATCATCATCATCATCATAAATTTGTCTTTATTTCACATTACTTTGTTATTTGGAACATGTTAATTTGAAAGTGATAAATCTTAGTTTTTTAACTTTAGTTATGGCTATTTTTACAATTTTTTATAAAGTTTCTAGGCCTATCAAGCCTTTGAAAGGTTTACCACTTAGGTAAGTTTGTTTGTTTGGGAATTTTTTAAACTATACTAAACTATACTACCTAACTACCGAAGATTAATATTTACATCTTACAACTAACACTTACCTACTATTTACAATTAACCTACTATATACAATGGTACTTATTAAAGCATGTTCCGAATGTTGCTGAAGGTAGTTTCGGATGATTTTAACCAGATGAAGAGGGAATTTGAAGTTACAAAGCTTGTATACAAGCCCATCGTGCCGGACATTGTCAAACGCCTTTTCAACGTCTAACAATGCCATGGCAGTGGACTTGGATACAGCTTTGTTACCCCTTATGGTATTCATCACCCGAACTAGCTGATGAGTAGTGGAATGCCCTTTCCTGAATCCAAACTGTTCCGGTAGGAGGATGTTTTGCTCATCGACAAACTGCAGTAAACGATTGAGAATTAACTTCTCGAACAGTTTGCTCAGCGCTGAAAGAAGGCTTATTGGTCTGTAGCTTGAAGGAGATGTTGGATCCTTCCCGGGATTGCGAATCGGTATGACTTTTGCTACTTTCCAGATACTTGGAAAGTAGTGCAGTTCCAAGCATCTGTTGAAGATGTCGCTCAATAGTCTGTACTTTTTTAACCCGGGAGCCTTCATATTGTTAGTGCCTTTCAGTGCTGAGCAAATCTGTTCAGGCGTTATTCTGTCCTCCAGAGGCACGACACATGGGGACGCATTGCGCAACCTGATCTTCGAGCGGAATTTGGATCCTCGAGCCTAACAAATGCGATTTAGCAACGTGGTCACCAATCGCATTTGCCTTCTCGAGAGGGGTTATGAGAATTGAATCGACAACATTGAGCGGTGGAACAGGTTTGGGATGCGTCTTCAGGACTTTGGCTACCTTCCAGAATGGTCTAGACCGGTCATCCATGTTTTGGATGATCTTCTCGAAACTCTCGTTCCGAATGTTTTCTCATTCTGGAAGCGATCTCTCTATTCAGATCGGCCATTTCACATTTCTTATTCAGATCCCCAGTCCTCTGAAACTGGCGTCCACGAACATTTCTTAACCGAATCAATAGTTGGGTGTGGGAATCAATCGCAGTAAACTTACCCCTAACAGGAACACGGTGATAGCTCGTTGGAGTCCACTGAGTGCATCATCGATGTCTTCAACGGTGTCCAGCGGTGGATTTTCATCGATGTTTCGGTCCACCAGTCGGCCGAACCGAAACCAGTCCACATGATGATAGTCCTTTCTCAGGCACCTTGGAGTAGGGACCAAGTTGATACCGACTTCAGCCACGACCGGTTGATGATCAGAGCTGAGGTTGTTGAGTGCCTCCGGCTTTGTTAGTGAGATATCCGACAGGAAATAGTCCAGGGTAGAGGGATTTCCAGCCGGTGAGATGAACGTAGGTTCGTCCGGGTAGTGGATCGTATACAATCCATGTTGGGCGTGGTCGAACAGCAGCCTTCCGTATTGGTTTTGCCGATAGTTCCTCCAATCTTCATGACGGGCATTGAAATCGCCTCCGACGACGAAGCGGGAACTTGACCGCGTGATGATGGTGGTGAGATCGTTGATAAATTTTGTTGCCATCCCGTTGCTAGCGGTGCACTGTCTAGGACAGTAGACAGCGATGAGCCGGATGCGTCCGGATGACTATTCCACCTCCACACTAAGGGCCTCGATGGTGGTAGTGCAGATGTGCGGCAGAATGTGGTACTTGATCCCTTTCTTGAAGATCGCTGTCCACCAGAAGGGCCGGGATTTGCTTCAGGGGTAGTACCTTGCCCCCACGGGTTTCGTTGGCGACTACCACGAATTGGCGGCAAATCTCCCGCTGTAAAGGCCGGAGCCCTTTCCGTTTTCCGTCCCGGTTGGTTAGCGGTCGAGGCTTGCTTTCGGATGCGCTTGATGGCTTCGCGTTTCTGGCATTGACAATCGGATCCCTGGAGGGCACCACCACAGTATGCCATGGCTCCTTCGATGGGACAGTTGGATGTGGTGTGATTTTGGGCGCAGTTGTTGCAGCGGGTACCGTGACCAAACGGTTTTAATGGTGCGACGGCATTGTAAATGGTAGAAAAGAGTTTGGGCTACGGTACTGGGGGGAAAACAGTCGTTTATCATCAGCAGAAACGTTTCAGAAGTGGTCATGAGACAAGTTGTAGGCCATCGACATCGAAAACCGAACATCAACAAAATCAAGGAATGAATGACCGTAGACCGAAACTTGATCATAAGAGAGATGGCAGAGTAGTTGGAAATTGCTTTTGGATCCGTTCTAGACATTTTGGTTAAGGATTTGGGCCTCAGATCTGTCGCTGTACAACTGGTGTCATAAGACCTGAATTTCGTGCAAAAAAGGGACCGCGTCAATTTCGAAAAATGCCACCGCTATCCGTGAACATTTGGCAAAAAACAAAACGAATGTACTTTGAAGGGGACAATATCGATTTCGAAATATAATCTTGTATTTTAAATTTCCTGAATAAATTCCAGGAACATGTTCAAGGTAGTATATTTTCCGGAACGTTCAGTCCTACCAAATAATTCGATATGAGTAATTTGAATAGGAATTATTGGTGGAATTGGTGCAGAATATGAAAGAAAACAAACGATAATTTTTCATGAATTATTTCTGAATAATCTTCCTTGCCATGTGTTGAAAAGTGTGAATGAAAATTCAATCCATCCCAAAATCCCGTGACTTGAGAAAAAAGGATTGAAGGGGTGTTTGACCCAACGTAATGAACATTGTTACACTTTTTTTTTTTATTATTGTTACGTTTTGTGCAAACATACCTTAGCGTCACGGTAATGCATATCGTTGCCACAACGTGCAACCATGTTACACGATGATGGCGATGATGGCTTTAATGGATGACGGCCTTTAATTGAACGTGGAGGTTTTGGTTCTATAATAGCTCCCTTATCGCAGCACGCCGCAGCAAGAATCGACCTACCTCCAGTCAGGTTCGTTCAAACGCAATTTACAGCAGTTTGCCGGCGAGCGTGGAGCATCATGTTGGGTTTATGGTCCAGATGGATGGCGGAATTTATGTTGGTTCTCGGTTTGAACATGAGTTACTCTGGGGGTGTGAAATTTCCGACACTGATGATGACGGCGACGATGATGGCTCTGATGATCGGTTACATGTTAAGCACGAATCACGAACATTGTTGCACAATCCCTAGATGCATTTTATCGTGGGGGGTGTTTGGAGAGTTGATGCATTTCCTCTACACTACCAACATTATTAGTGTATGCTCCTTGGGTATGTTCATGGGTATGGCCTAGACGAGCTACAGTTAATGCGATTCTTTGTGGTTCATAAATGTCTAATGTAAATGTACCTACCGCGCTTTTTATGGTCCGCTTGTGCATCGAAAATATGCTCCCCGTTCACTCGAATTAATTTCAAATTCGGTGATTTCCAACTTAGACGTGCAGCGTGTGAACGAAAATTTCCCTCATTCAGAATGATTGCCACGAGAAATTTGATCAGCTGAGGTTGGCGTATTAAATTCTAACTGCTGCAATAAATGCGTTTACGATGCGTTAGAAAATGGCTCGTTTTGGCTTACGTTATTGCACCATGAATTCTCGAGCGACTGCTGAAATGATTTCGAACAATTTTACGGTCGTTACCAAGCGACCTCTGATCGGGTGGTACCTTCGTCGTAATTATCAGGCCAACTAGATCGACAATTTAAACATTAGAAAATAACCTCCTAGCTGAAGGCAAGCGAACTCAATTCTGCGAAAAGTCAACAAGCAGTGAAGTTATACAGTGCGAGATTCTTCTAAGAAGTTGGTGGGTTGATTTTCTCCGTTAAACTCGGTTCAAGTACTAGGTCGCCCGTCTCCATCAAAGTCATTATTCTGTAAAAGACAACGCCTGTCTCTCTTCCTCTCTTGCTCGAGATGGTGGTTCATCGTCTATTGAAAAGGCGCTTATTCACAGCAAACATCAAATCAAATTCCCCGAAATTAGATCGTTAAATATCTCGCAAACGATGCCGTAATTAATCCTCCTTCCACCCCGCAGGTTCAGCCTCGGGATCAATCGAAGAAAAACACAACGATGGGGAAGAGTGTTTTTATTATGCTTAGGCTACCGCTGGCAGCGTCTTGTGTATATTCTCGGAAAAGTCGTAAAACTTTGTTGCGATGACGGTGTCGCTGACAAGTATCCTGGAACAAATCGACCCCAACACTCTGTGTATCATATATGTGCATATGTGGCAGAAAGGATTAGTGCAGGCTTAAAATTACGACCCACTAAAATATGGGTGCTTGCGAAACGGCAAGGAGGAACTCGGTCGGAACGCATCGGCAGCAGTTAAAATGTGTCTTCGATGGCAAACAAATTAACACCTTGACTCGATTTGAGCTGAGCGATGACAGTTTGGAAGACAATCGAGATAAGACCGTACCTATCGGGCTGAACGGAAATCGGCAAGGACACGAACGTGACGAGAGCTTTTCTGGAAGCATGGCGGAATTTGGGGTTCGTTTTACGATGACATGTCGGATTTAGGCGTACTGTTTGCCTTATTTATGATGAATATATGGTATCAAAGCCATTCATTGGGACCCGGTTTTGAATAATAATCACTGATTTATAAAGAATGTGGTCGTAAAAATTCTGCGTTCGTTTCAATATGACAAAGTATAGATAGGATTATTAAATGGTAAATCTACTTTTCAACCATAAATAATCATTTCCCACCCCCCCCCCACAAATCCACCTCCCCCGCATTTAAATCCCCATAAATTTACCAACAAACCAATTAAAAAACTATTTTTTTTCATTTTTTGATTATTTATTATCATCCCACAAAATATTTAATTCATCCCTTCTCCCCCACCTTCTTTTCTATTAATTCACTCACATTTCGATCAAGCATTGATGAGAATTTTGATGGTGAATACAGGGCTGGTAGCGGATTTGTGGATAAATAGTAGTGACTTTAGTGATTAAAATAATAAAAATAGTGACCAAATAGTGACCAAATAGTGACTAAAAAGTGATTTCCCAATTTTAGTATTTTTTCAATCTTTTATAGATTTGTTGTTTAAGTACAGTAAAAATGAACAAAGTGATGAGCTCCGTTTGCAAAAATGAATAATACTGCTGCACTTTTTGGTTTTTTTTTTCTAAAGAAGCCTGTAATCAAGCGACTTTTTTTCCTCCACGACCTCCTGCCCTTGGTCCGCAGCTCGTTTTTGCGAAGACGGGTCTATACGCACGGTTGAAACACCTCCCAGCATGGCCTGTGCTAGAATAACTTCGGACATATCTTGTGTCTCAATTTCTTTTTTGAGCCGTTGCCATGTGAAGCTGTTTTCACTACCTTAATCACCTGAGGGTATTTAGGCTCACCTACAGCCGTTTTCTTAGTAAAAAAAAACTGGTTCCAATACTCCTCAATTCTGTACTCTGTACTCAAGGTCAGCACCTAGCATTTTAACAAGTTCCATTCGTCAATAAGAAGATCATAGTTGACCTGAATCGAAAGAAATTTGGCGATTTTCACAACGTACTTGGAGCTTTCACTGTATGCAACGGCTGGTGGGTTGAGGTAATGGCAATATTTTATAAACGAGTTCTGCAAACCAGACTTTAGACGTAGGACTACGTCTTTGTTTTCTATACTGGGGTACAATTTAAAAAAAAAATCGCATTGTGACCGTCACGAAAAGTGGTCAGGTTTTGAGCATTAATATCTCAGTCATTTCTCAAAAGATTTTCAAAATTTTTACACCAATCGATCGGAAGTATTTCTACGCATCAATTTCAAAAGAAAACATTGTTGATTTCTGGCTACATACTACTGAAAAATTAATAAATGTTAAGCCTTGTCTTAAAAAGTCTCTTCTTCAGGCCTAAGGGGTCATATATGACCCCAAAAGGATAATGGCTGTATAAAATCACACAGATTGAATAAAAGTGCAGTCTGTCTTTGGCAAATTTGTTTTCCATAAACTCTTCTATCTGGAAAATATAAAAAAAAAACATATGAGTTTAAGGCCAAATTGACGACCTAGAACATCCTGAATATGAAGACGTTCAGGAAGAAAAAATAAATGCCTTACTAATAGTGTAAAGCGTTGTTTTAGAATATTTTACATATGCATATGTATTATTAAATTCTCGTTGATAAACGTTTAATAGTTTTGTATCTTTCTGGGATGTTCTAGGTCATCCAAAATGTACTTGAGTTCAGAACTTCAGATCTACAGTTGTAACAGTAGCTTTTCGGGCTATATAAGGTTACGATATGTATTCAAACATATTGAATGAACCTTTTGGAAGGTCAACAGTCATTATTTGATAACTTTGTGATGTTCTAGGTCATCCAAACTGTCCTTGAGTTCATAACTTAAGATTTACAGTAGTAACTATAGCGTTTTGGGCTATACAAAGTTACGCTACGTATTCAACCATATTTAGTGAATATTTTCGAACGTAAAAAAAAACATCATGAGATGAACGGGATGATCTAGGTCATCCAAACTGTCCTTGAGTTCAGAACATAAGATCTACAGTTGTAACAGTAGGTGTTTGGAGTGTGTAAAGGGACAATATGTATTTAACAATATTGATTGAATAGTGTGGAAGGCCAACAGACATAATGCGACAATCTTGGGATATTCTAGGTACTCCAAACTGTCCTTAAGTTCAAAACATAAGATCTACAGCTGTAACAGTAGTGTTTTGAGCTATATATGTTGACCATCTGTATTCAAACATATTCAATGAATCTTTTGGAAGGTCAACAGTCATTATTTTATAACTTTAAGATCCTCTAGGTAATCCAAACCGTCCTCGAGCTCAGAACTTAAAATATACGTTAGTAACAGTAGTTTTTTGGGCTATACAAAGCTACGATAAATATTCAAACATGTTCAATGAATATTCTGAAACGTCCACAGACATCATAGGATAACCTTGTTAGTTTCAGTTCATTCAAACTGTCCTTCAAAACTTAAGGTCGACAATTGTAACAATAGCTTTATGGGTTATGCAAAGTTAAGTTAGTTAGTTTGGCATAGAATATCCCAAGATTATCTCATAATGTCAGTTGGTCTCCCAAGACATTCATTGAATATGTTTGAATACATATCATAACATTGTATAGCGGATGAAGCTACTGTTACAACTGTAGATCTTAAGTTCTGATCTTCTGGGCAGTTTGGACGACCCAGCACATCTCAAAAAAATATTTCCTACTTTTTCCAATAATTTCTATGTTATTGAGCACCAAATCAATCAGAATTCACCAAATTTCCTGTATAAATTAGGCCTGAAAGGGTTAATTCAAAGAACACTGCATTGTACCATCTAAATGGCTTACATTTAGTATCGTAGTCCTACGTCATCATTCCTAACAACCCAGCAGGGCTGTATACCTTGTAGTTTTTGATTACGTGGTTACCAGCAGCAACGTAATGCCTATTTGCATTGTTTAAAAAGTGGAGTTTGTCGATCTCCTTTAATTTGACCAGCTCTGCCATTGCTTCATCGCAAACATAAACTTTTTCCGCAGGTAGCATGTTGTCAATATTGTCGAAAAAGTCCTCTGAAAGTGAAATATTAACGGGCCACACATTGGGCTTACAAACTCGACCGACGATGGTTCGCACCAATTATTCCAGATCAGCGTACTTTAGATGTATGAGTTGTTCTTCCCTCTAGAAGAAACCTTAGAAAATTTCTATGAAATAGATCAGTATGCTTATCAATAGCTCGTAAACTTTATCAAATTTTTTAGATCAAATTATATTTAACAAATTTTACAACTTTGCCAAAAAATATTCAGTTTAACAGCAGTCAAGCAAAGTCAGCATAACCTTAATTAATTGATTAATAATGATTTTTTAAATCTACTGTATCATAAACTACGAATATTTGTCTCAGAAATTTCCTAGAAAAATATTAAATATCAATAGACGAGTTTTAATGGAACTTTGAAATCATAACGCTTTTATAAGCTGGTCGACTTGCACTGTATCCCGGTTTCACCTATGATCGAATTGAGTTCGCTTGACTTCCCGACACGAACAATCAAATCTAGATTTAGAACAACTAAGTGAGTAATCGAAAATAAGTCCTTTATCTGATTTACAATTCGTTCCCACTTTTCTCGACTATGTGGATACCAAAAGAGTAGTCTGCTTTTGAAAAATTTGAATCTAACAAAATATTTCTGAAAAATAGTAAATGTAAATAAAAAATGACATGATTCTTTTATGTAGGTTCTTCATTGGACATTTTATTTGCATATTGGATAAACGTTTTAAGTTTTTTGCTCCTATCCTGTTCGATTCGTCATGGGGTTCACTTGGTTTATATGTATAGAAATATGAAAAAATATTATGAAATAGCTGGAAAATTGTAAAAATAATGAAAGATTATGTAATATGGGACCACGTGCGTCGCGAAAATAGTGACTTTAGTGACCATTTTCCGAAAAATAGTGACTTTAGTGACTTTTAGATGCAAATAGTGACTTTTTAGTGACTAGACTCAAAATAGTGACTAAGTCACTAAAAAGTGACCAGCTACCAGCCCTGTATCGATCGAAGCTATTGTTTTATAATAATAAGTGGTAAAGATTTTCTTGATTTGTTTCTAAACATCGACTCAGCTTTTGGAAAACTAACCGGACGAACAATGCAAGTTCCCAACAATTTAAAGCTCTATAGTTCAATCTTTTAAGAAGATACTTGCCATATTCCAGAAACGTTGCAGACTCACCGGAAGACTCATTTCAAAAGATCCTTTCCATTTTTTTACAAAGGCTTCCCAAACATGAGTTGAAGGTTTTCTAAAAAAAAAAAATAGGGGCAGAATTACAGAAATTGTAAGGACTTCTGAGTAAAGTTCTACCTGTTTCCCGAAAATCATACCAGTCAGTCAGTTCGACGGATTTTTTCAGACGAACTATGAATCGTTCAGAATGATTATGGAACTTTAATGAATATTCTCTGATGTTCTATAGACAAACTGAACGGTGTAAAAGATTCAATTTTTTAAAGATTGCTCCTTAAAAGTTCAGGCTATGCAAGGATTCACGGATCACACAAGAGTTCTACAAGCTTTCGGTAAATTTAGACGCTGTCAAAAAAGTTTTTTTCTGATTGATTTAATGTGTCTCAAGTTTTCTGAACTCGCCGAAAGTTCTAAGAAGCTTCTAAAAGTACAGGTTAATTAGAAGTGTTTTGGAGTTTTCAGTTTCGCGCGTCACGGCAAGTCACAAGTTCAAATTCGTTTTCTTCCATGGTATGCATAATAGATCGAATTTCATTGCTAGAAAATGTTATGCTAGAAAATGAAAGTCTTGAAATAAGTAAAGTTTGAGGAACAGGAAAGAACTGCAAATTAAGAGTACATTCCTTGCATGCCTAGTGTTTGCAGTCCTGGGACCTCCCATAGCTCAATCGGCAAAAGCGCAGCTACAAAACAACACCATGCTGGAGGTGGCTGGGTTCGATTTCCGGTCGGGTCTAGGATTTTTTCGTTTAGGAATGAGGAATAGGTAGAAGGTGCAGTTGAGACTGTTCTCAAATTAGCTAGACCTTTAAAACTCAAAATTATAACTTACATAACATGACGCAAAAATGAGTTGAGGAACACAAAATTACATTTCCTAAAAACTGCTACTGTTACTGCCAATTCAACTGCTTCACACTTAGTAAAAATCATGTAAATTGAAGTCTGTTTGGATGCACTTAAAACGAGCGGACCGCTAGTCTATCTATCTATACATATAAAAATGTTTCTCTTAAGTTCATTTCCATAGTTACTACTACAATTTTCGCATCACTCGTTATAAACACATTACACATTCATTTGCAAAGGACTTTTCTTGCCTCCTCTTAAGTAACATACCAACTCTGTGCTGCAACTGAAATCCCATCACCTTGAAGAAGAATGGTCTAGATTTTCACAATTCACAATAACCAAGACAGATTTCATCGCAGTACTTTTGTGTTCCTTTTTCTACTGGTTGTACACATCTTGTAGCTCTTCGTTTGTATAAACACTGCATAGTGGACCAGAATGCGAATTAAGCTAGAAAGATAGGTTTCCGGTCTAAGTTTGATGTTTTGGAGCAAATCTTCTACAAGTTTGTTTCTAATAATAAGGCCCTTCTTTTGATATGAATGGCCTCTTTGGTTGGGGCAGACAAAAAAAAAAATCTTAACTGCATTTGAAAGGTTTTATATTATTGCATATTATATTTGAAAACTGGAGATAAGTTATTTTTTTAAATTGAGTAAAACAGTTGAAAAGAGCGTAATTTTATGAGAAAATCGAAATAACTCGCTAACGCTAAAAGATATCGACATGATTTATAGGTCAAAAGTTACATCTTTTTAAGTTTTAAAAACCATCCAAAACAACTTTGTTGGAAAATTTTAAATAAAAGACTGATTTTTATTTGTTCAACCAAAGTTTCTTAAAATTTTCTCATCTACAACTGTTCCGAAAAATATATGCCTTTATTTCTGCAAATAAAAAAGATTGATTTTCGATTTCTCTAAAAACAAGGACCACCCTAGTTTCCATTCATACCAAAAGAAGGGTATTCTTATTAGAAACAACTTTGTAGAAGAAAATTTGCTCCAAAACTTCAAACTTAGGCTGAAAACGTATCTTTCCAGCTAAATTCGCATCCTGGACCACTGTGCAGTGGTATGTACCTGTAAAATATGATTGTTATGATTCTCACAACCAATTGAATAATGAATCAATAAAAACAACAAATCTTGATACTTTTAAGAATAATCATTGGATCACAACAAGAATAGCATAAAACATCATTTCTACTGAGAACAGCACAATTCACTCCAATCCACTTCACCGGTATTTTGCTACCCAACGCCCAACGGTACATTCGTCGGAGAAAATCCATCTGGCCGCAGTACTCGCTCCGTCTCTCTTAACTTCCTCTTTGATTTTCTACGAAAATGGTTAACACCAACCACAAATGACACGAAATTTAATAAATAAAAATTACTTACAACTTCCAAAGCGCACAGTTTCAGGCACAACTTGCTTTTGATCTTCTTAGAACTGCCAAAACAAACATTTGCCTTCTTCCTTTTGCTCCACTACACAACTACTTCCTCATTTTATAATAAATATATTTTTCTAATTTTGTACACTATTTGAAATTTTTTTTTCCGAAAAATTATGAAGATTGGATGAACATTGGGCTCTTTACAGTTTTTCAAAGGATGGGTCCTACATGGTCGTGATTTTTTACTCCCATATAAAATGTATGGAGAATCTGAAAAAAAAACTTCAACTAAGTTTTCAAATGTGCGCACATACACCACAATAGGCTTATTTTGAAGATTTTTTTACCAGCTTTCCGAAAATTCTTACTTTTGATCCAAAGACTGGAGGACCGAGTGTGATATACAACGAACTCAGCTCGATGCACTAAATGTCTGTGTGTGTATGTGTGTGTGTATGTGTGTAGGTAGTATATGTGTATGACGAAACTTATAACTCAGTTTCCCAAGCAACTTCTGAACCGATTTGAATGAAACAACCACCAAATGAAAGGTACTATAGTCCTATACTTTGCTTCCAAATTATTTGAATCGGTACACTGGTTTCGGAAATTCCCCCGGAGAAGCGGCCAATTTTGTCCTAAGATCAAAACCCGTCATGCGGCACCTCAAATTACATGCGAATTCCAAAAATATGCCCAATGGTAATGATATCAAAAGTCCAGAACTACATTGGCCTCATCCGGGTTGATGTTCCGGCTACTCCCGGGAAATTGGCCACATTCAGTTTTGGATCGAAACCCATCATGTGACACATCAAATAACATGAAAACTCAAAAATAAGTTCAATGGTGATGATATCAAGTTTCCAGGACCATAATGACCATATCCGGGTTCTTATTCCTAGTACTCCCAGTAATGTGTTGAAATGTTCAGATCTCACGATAGGTGGATAAATCTAAGTGTTTATTTTCAAATAAATTTACATGCAATGTGAGAACGAATTCACTGTAGTTACAAATTTTTGATTTCGACTGGATCATCCGGAATATGCGGAATATCTGATGCTGATGCAATGCACGGGATTCTTAAAGAGAAACGATGCTGCATCTTGGCTCCTTGGAAAGATGCACTGCCACTTCGCATTTTCAAAGTAATAAATTTCAGTTATTGTTGTCATTTCATACGTTAAACTTATTTTATCATGTTTCGCGTCGTAGACAGCATACGGATGAAGTTTTGTTATTGTTTATTTGATAAGTTGATAAGCAAAACCCAAAAAATACAATCTTGACTATCTGAGTCGAATGTTATCACTCGGTTCTGCGGGCCTCGGACCAAAATTCGATTTTCCTAGCGATCTATATACCCTTCTTTTGTAAAAAGGGTAAAAATAATGAACACACATATTGGAATAAATCATTACAATCATTTAATGTCTTAACGTTACATCGTCTGAATTTCCCTAATTTAAATAAACTTCAAAATTGAAGTCGACTCTATATTCATACAAATTCTTTAAACATTAACTCATTATTTTTCATATACTTTCATCATAAAAAAATTGAAAATTGGTCCAATGGTTCAAAAGTTATAATTCTTTGAGAAATATATATTTCCTAAAATTTCGGTTTTTGGACCACCCTTTACAAAATGGATCACCCTAATGACAAAAGGGAAAATTTGAGTTATCTATTTTTCGAAAAGGAATGAATCTACCTTGTATTACAGAATTCTAAGATCCACTTCATCTTTTTTGGTTTCGAATTGCTGAATTATCAAATTTTACGAATGTTCCGGAACTTCCGGAAGACCATGAAATTGCCTCTTAGAGCCGTATATTGTTCTCCACATCACTTTGCTTCTTACATTTTATGTACAAATGGTTTTGAAAGAAACGTATTGCTTTAGGACGAGACTAATGAATTCACCATTTTATCGGATGTTCCGGATACTCCAGGGCCACTATCTCGAAATTGTGGCCTAATACGACAATTTAGATAACATATTGAAAATCTGCGGCAAACAACAACACTTGGAAACACATAACTTAGCTATGTAAATTCAATTTTTAGACTTTTTTCCGCCTTTGGTATGGAATGGAACCACTGTGCGATGGCCTGATGAGTTGCATGATGGTTGCATGTGAGCTTTTATCGAGTAGCGTGACATCGCTGTGACATCGACAGGCAAAGTAATCAAAAAACGATTGATGAGAAAAACAACTGCACTACGATGTTTTGACGTGCAGTGAGATCAATGACGTTTATACAAGGTCCGGGCCACCAGGCTTAGCGGTATCCATGAGATGTGGAAATGTATAGTGGTATTTGTGTTTCCTCGCAATGTTTATCTTTTAAAACGACACAGCTGTTTATGGTGATGTCAAACTATCAGTTCACAGTGTGGAATGTTATGGTAGTTTGACGTCGGCGCTCGCTTGCCCAGCAATGTTAACTATATTTTTGCTTCCAACACAAGTAAACTGCCTGGTGGCCCGGACCTTGTATAAACGTCATTGCAATGAGATGCCACATTAGGCTTTCTGGCGTTTAATCACCTTTCCCTTTCTGGCACATGCAGAAGACTGATGGTTTGTTTTCCTCCAAATGATTTTCCTTCTTACTTGCACTCCTTTGATCTAAATGGCGCTATGGTGTGCGTGCGTTAAACGTCACTAAGCCTAATAGCGGCAACAAAACTGACGGATTTGCTAGTTGCGAGTTGCTTATTGTTATTTGGCGATTGCTTTTAAATTGACGGTTTTGGAATTTGAGATTCAAGCTTGAATAGCTGTGGTGCTAAAGCTTTGTCCATTTAGAATCCGGAATAATAAAATCATCTGTATCTCGGTAACGGATTGACGTACAAATAAGTTTAGTACATCAAAACAAAGGTAATTTACTGTACTGTAAAATATCAATACAAATCATTTCTCTTCGTTTCTAATGAAAATTTGCACTTTCTTCTTTATTCCTCCCATTAAACGCTGCACACCTCCGGAGTCAACTTCCTTGGCACATTTGTTCCACATTTTGGTCATCTGAGTCGCGTCCCGAGCCGTTTTTCCACTTTTCTTAAGCTTCCGCTTCATTATTGCCCAAAATCTCTCGATGGGCCGGAACTGCTGGCAGTTGGGTGGATTTATGTTTTTATCGATGAAATCTACGTTATTATCGCGGACCACTGGATGACTTCCCGGCTGTAGTGGCAACTCGCCAAATCTGGCCAAAACTTCACGGGACCTTTATGGGCTTTAATGAAAGGTAGTACGCAGTTTTTGAGGCATTCTTCCTTGTACAGCTTTGAGTCCATCGTCTTATTCGCCACGAACCCTTTGGTCTTTGCTCCGCAGCTGCATATCCCTTGCCAAATCATCAGTTTTTTTGGCAAATTTGTCCATAAAATCAAACTTAAACTTCGCAGGAACATCTCCTCGTGCCGTCGCCATACAGAAGTTTTGGCCAGGAAGCTGTCCGAAAACCATTTTGACGTAGGTTTCATCGTTGATGAGCAGGCATCCTTGGTACCTCGTCCAAACCTGCTGGTAATTTCCGAGCTCGAGTTTTGGTGACGAAACTTTGCTTCAACGTTCTCTTTGGTTGCTTGCTGGCTCGATAAGAACGATATCCTGCTCGCAAACGAATTCTTCGAACGGTACTGCGAGTAGCAGCGTATTTTTGTGCGATTTCATTATCTGATAGTCCAGGGTTTGCTCTGACGGTTCTCAACACCTTCTGGTTCAGCTTGCGGTCATATGTTCCAGTACGATGCTTACCTTGAGGCACTCGATCCACGCTCTTTCGCTCCCTGAAACGTTTGAGCACATCAAACACGGTTGATTTGGCGATTTTCAACGTTTTTGCGATTTTTATTGCGGGCCACGTTGGATTATCAACGTGGGTGTGCAGAATTTTTTCTCTCCTCTCGGCTTCTATCTGGAATAACTTTTGGCTCACTGCATGAAACACCGTGAAATTTATACCACAGAAAGTGGGCGCCTCGGTTAACAAACCGCTGTAAAAGAATTCTTGCAGCGGTCACTTTCCGTGCCGCTGAAACACAATAAGTGATTCCGGATTCTAACTGGACAGAACTTTAGTGAGCACAGAGGGGAATTCGTACAAGAGTATATCGTCCGTAGCAATTTGCCACAAGTTTAAGGTCTTTCGGAATGTGCGTAGAGTTCTGTCGTTATGTATAACGAAACAGTATATAAAAGAGAGCATTTTCAATTTTACACGTGATTGCATCGAATCATATTCGCAATCCACGCCATTTGTATGACGTTATTTCTCAAAGTCATACCTCTTATGTCAAATGTAGATTCCATAACGTGTAAAATTAATCAATCATTTGTATGTGTGCAGTTTTGAGCCGCAATATCGAATTAATAAGTTTCTACAAAAATAAGTTGCGAAGTTATTTTTTGACACCAAAAAAAGTCATCGAAATTTCATGGAATTTCAATTTAATGAAATTTGCTGTTGTACTCATTACCGGAGATGCTTGTTCAGATTTTGATATATTTCCTACCCAGTCAACACAGAATCGCATATGATAGCGCATAAGAGTACAACGTGGAGGCGATATACGTCCATTCGTTAATTTAACTCTATGTTAAATGTACGCATATCGCCTCCACGTTATATTCATATCCGTTATTATATGCGATCTTGTGTTTACTGGGTAGAGACAAACTCAAAGCTACCCAATAAAAATACAATAATATTAAATACCGATAGAACTCCCGCGTCACGAAGCAAACGTAAATTGCCACTGTTATTAAAGATAACAACTCGATGGAAATGTGAAGCATTCCCTTGAAAAAGGTTTCCATGAAAAAAGGAAAACATTTGCTTTCATGAACCTAACCTCACTTAACGACGGGGAACAGCATGCTGAAAGGTTAAATATCAAAGATAATCTAGAAAAGCATTCCTTTACTATGGCGTCTTATCGTTCAGCAACTGGGAACTTCTACTGCATACTTCAAAACCCCCCCCATACACACATACAAACAATGAAAAAAAAACTAACCTAGAAAACGCCGATTTGCCCAACCTCGGGATGATTAAACCGACACTGCCGTTAAACTTTACGACATTTGCGTGCCCGTTTTCCATTTTATTAAAAACATCCCCTCGTAACCGTATACAACCTGCATCGGACTTGCCGCTTAATCTCCCGGGCATTACACGCAGGTTACACGGCCATCAGCTTGTAATGTTTGTCCCAACCCTGTCCGCCCTTTCGCTATGCACCATATAACCTAGAACGTCGAATCGGACATGCTGCCTACATATCCGTCCGACAAACATCATTCGAGTCACAGAAATCCCTTTCGTAATTTCGATAATCCTGTTACGCCAGCACAGAAACAGAGCAGGCCGAGGGGGTTGTATCAGGGCCGAGTGACAGTTGAAGCGTAAATCCCATTTTCAGTTGAAATGAAATCTCACCCCCGAACGAGGGAGAAGTGGAGAATCTCAATCATGTCAATTAATGTTTCATTGAGAATATGGCCGAATCAAGTGTCCGCAAACTCGATTGACCCGTTTCTCCGGTTCTCGCTATTTGCAGTTCCACCACTGTTCATCGCCATGCAAGGCCTACGGGAAACGCTGTCGGCTGGGATCAAGACGCAGGTTTCCTGCATTACCGCAGGAAGCCGACCCTCGCCCAGTATCGTGTGGACCAAAGGCGCATCCACCATCCGGGGCTCGTCGCAAACGGTGAGTATACCCTTCCATTGAGATCATCGGTCTGACGTGTGTATGTTTGGACGTACGTGAAGTAAGTACGAATCAGCTCATTCCAGGAATAATTAATCAAAATTCTTGCAATGTGTAGAATGTACTGATGACGTCCATCGTGCGAGCGAATTCCATGGAGACGCACAGTAGGCGGAAAAGTGTGGAATGTGCGTCGATCAATCGTCTGGGTGGGAAGCGCGTGGTTGCCATAACAAGTAGAGTAAACAATGGACTGATTGGAGGAAGCTTGTCGCTTGGAACACATCTCAATCAATCAAAATAATTTCCGAAGTAAAACTGTTCGCAACAGCTAAATATTTTCATAAATTCCCCTAACGAGCTTCAAAAGAAAGCTACAGATAACTAGGTGATAGCAGAAAAGTTTCCCCGCAAACGTCAGACCGATAATTAATTAGGCATATATTATTCTTCTCAACCTAGCAAATGGCGTAACCCCACTAACACACGGAACATTATAATTGCCCTACTTTTTCTTCATCCCAATTAAATTCAGACATCCAACGATGGCAACGTGACCACGTCGGAGCTGGTGTTCGTCCCCGGACCGGAAGATAATGAAAAATCAATTACATGCTCAATTGACTACAGTGAACCCGGGAAGCCGACCATCCGTCTCAAAGACTCCCATGCGCTCGACATCAGGCGTAAGTTAAACACATATATTTATGTCTGTGCTACCCGATGCCACCAATCACAAGTTCACTTTTTCCCTTCGGCACATACACACACACACATACAGATGTTCCGGTGATTTCACTGTCGCTCGGGGCACCGCTCGACTCGCAGAACCTGATGGAAGGATCGGACGTGTACCTGGAGTGCGACATCAAAGCGAACCCGCCGGCCAAGAAGATCGAATGGTTCCACAATGTAAGTATAAAGTTGGCCCCCCTGGGAAAGGGGGTGGTAAACGAGGATTAAATACAATGAATGGGCGCATCACTTCGCTTTTTCAAGGGCACCAATATCTGAAATTCGTACTTATTAGAATATTTAACTTTTTCTTGTTTGTTGAGTTTGTCAGTTATGCGCCTGAGAATGTGCGAAGCGGTGGAAAACTATGTCATAAGTAAGAAGCAAAAGAAGTGAAATTCAAGTTGCTATGGTTTTGGTTTTCAAATGAGGGTCAGACTGCTGAGTCGTGGCCTATGAGCACCGACATCTATTTACGTCAACCAACAAAGTCCAAATATGACAGTAGACAGCTAAACCGTGATAAATCCGCCAATCCAATTACGAAACTTTATACACTTTGCGGTTGCAACAAATTTCTCGGATAAATAATACAATCAATGTCAGTCATAATTAAACGCACATCAACCAACTACCGAGCGCAACACAAAACTCAGGGGTACAAAATCGCAACAACATCATCAACAGCAGCAACAAAAATGGATTTCATCAGAACTTTCTCCAGTTGCTGTTCATTGTTCCGCATTTCATTGAACATGGAAAAACTTTCCGGATTTCCCTCGGCGATGCAAGGTTTTTTTTTTTCCTGTTAATAAAACAAGTTGAAATGTGTTTTTATTTGCTGCATCACAGTAGAAATATGAAACTCTCGGTGAATAGAACCGCTTCGCTCTTGGTTTTCTTTTATTTTGGTAAGGTAATAAACATTTTCCGCGAATTATTCACATACGTGAATGAGGTCCCTTTCCCCCAAACCTGAACCTAAGCCGCTGAATTTCACCGCCCAATACCGAAATTTTCCACCCGCAATCGGAAACATTATAATTCAAATTTAATTTCAGAACAAACTGCTACAATCAGCACGAGGCGTAATCATCTCCAACCAGACGCTTGTGCTGCAGAGTATCACGAAAGCGACCCACGGCGAATATATGTGCAAGGCGACCAACACGCTCGGGACGGTCCCGAGCAATCAACTCTATTTGGATATCAAATGTAATTATTACCCCCAACCGCCGCCCCCCCCCCCCCCCCCCAGTTCCCCACACATGTACAACACCTTCTGTCCCAAGACCAGCAACATGGCTGGGAATCATAATAATCAAACACAGCTATGCTCACAAGCACACATGTAGGACCCATCGATTGCTTGTGATTATTTGTCATCATCATTCGTGAGCCAATACAATGAGGCTCGAGTGCGTTTAAACGGGCGGATTGTTCATTGGCCCACTCCAGAGCAATTTCGTTCGATGGATTGTCATTCAGCCGTGTTTCATACACAGTACTATTTACGATTGCCCGATTGAATCAACAAAGTAACCAGCACGTAATGTGTGATCAATCAATTGGAATTATTACACAGCCATATGAAGTGGATCAAAACCAGCATTCACCAGTAGACATTCTAAATTAGTTCAATTTTATGACGAATGAATAACCGACAAAAGCTGCTCTGGTTTGGATGAAGCTTTCCGCCTGATTTCTGCGGGTAGAGGGCTAGTTTGACAGGTCGAGAAATCACTAGTTTTGATTTTTCAAAAGGATTTGAGTGATTTAAGCAAATACATTTTTGAAGTACATCGGGATGTGTGTTTGAGAAGATCGCAGAAAGCCGTGCTTTGAAACTGACATGTTTTGTTTTTCCTGCGTCGTTTTCGCGAAAAAACAAAAAATCAAACAATAATTCGTAATTCAACTTAAAAGCAGTGAAATCATAAAATCTCCTCGTGCTTGGTGCAGTATGTAGTGAATGTAATCGATTCCTTCCCGAAATGTGAGTAGTATTTCCCCGTTTTCTTGTTCTTTTATGAGTGCTTCACCCTTCCACCCAGAGGAAGAGTTATATCAGCTTAGCTTTGTTTGTAAGAGCTAGTATTGTGCCACCCGAACATAAGTTAATAAGTAAGGGTGTCTTTCCGCTTTGTCGCGAGTTAATTGATTTTTCGAAGTTCAATATTGAGTCGGCTCTTGAGGATTTTTAATAATGCCAGAGTGTGTAGTGAAACCTAATGTTTGTAATAAAACAGCAACCAGTGCAATTTAGAAAACGTTACAACGTCGAAATTTTCAATTTTTGGGAATCAAAACTAGTGTTATTTTAGAGGCGGTATTTGGTGAGAGCATCTTATTATAAAAATATAACAAAAATCCTATTTTCAAATAATACTACGTACGTGCCTGGTTTGCAGAATGCAGCACGGGCGAGAATGCTGCAACACCGTACGAGAGCGAATGTGGATCGGTATAGACAGGCACGGAACAGACAAAATTCTATTCTTCGAAGGAAAAGCGCCAGAGGGAAGATCGAGACCGCGAAGAAATGGAAGCACTGCACCGTGCTAACGACACAGGCAAATTCTACGAGAAGTTAAACAGCTCGCGTAAAGGATACGTACCACAAGCTGATATTTGCAGAGACCTGGATGGCAACCATCTCACAGGAGAGTGTGTGGTGATTGAAAGGTGGAAGCAGTACTTCGACGAACAGCTAACGAAAGTGGCACGGTAATAAATCTAGGAACACGCACAGAAGATGACAGGACCCCGACCCCAACCCTTCAGGATGTTGAGGAGGAAATTGGTCTGTTGAAAAACAACAAAGCCGCTGGTGTTGATCAACTCCCAAGCGAGCTATTAAAATACGGTGGTGAAGCACTGGCCAGAGCGCTGCACTGGGTAAATACCAAGATTTGGGAGGAGGAATGTTTACCGGAGGATTGGATGGAAGGAATAGTGTGTCCCATCTATAAAAAGGGCGACAAGCTAGATTGCTGCAATTATCGTGCGATCACGTTACTGAGCGCCGCCTACAAGTTGCTCTCCCAAATGTTATACCGCCGCCTGTCACCAATTGCAAAGGAGTACGTGGGGCCATACCAAGCGGGATTCATGGGTGCCCCCGCTACTACGGACCAGATTTTCGCGATTCGGCAAGTACTGCAGAAATGTCGCGAATGCAACGTGCCCACACATCATCTTTTCATCGAATTCATCGACAAATCAGCATTTGATTCAATCGATCGAGACCAGCTATGGCAAATCATGCACGAATATGGATTTCCGGAAAAACTGATGTGGTTGATCAAAGCAACAATGGATCGAGTGATGTGTGTCGTCCGAGTATCAGGGAGGCTCTCGAGTCTCTTCGAATCTCGGAGAGGGTTACGGCAAGGTGATGGATTGTCGTGTTTGTTGTTTAACATTGCATTGGAGGGTGTGATTCGAAGAGCTGGGATAGACACGAGTGGCACGATTTTCAGGAAGTCCTGTCCTCCAACTATTTTGGCTTCGCCGACGACGTTGATATCGTAGCACGTAACTTTGAGACGATGGCGGAAACGTACATCAGAAGCTGGTAGGATTGGGCTTGTGATTAATGCGTTAAAAACAAAATACATGAAAGGAAAAGGCTCACGAGAAGAAAATGTTAGCCTCCTAAAGGGTGATACGGTCAAAATTTGGTCAAGGGAAAACGCGTGTAAATCGGTGAAATCGTTTATTTAAAAAATCAAATTAAATTTCTTTTTCAAGTTCAATTAGTATAAAATTCAGGAAAAATATTCAGTTAGGCTTCCGCTTTTCCAAATCCGAATTGCCGGGCCTTACGCTTGACCCCTGCCATCAGATTTTGAACAGCCACCTTGTCCACCTTCTTCGCCGCAGAAAGCCAGTTTGCCTTGAACTGCTGCTCGTCCTTAGCAGTTTTTTTGGTCTTCTTTAGGTTCCGCTTGACAATATCCCAGTATTTCTCAATTGGGCGGAGCTCTGGCGTGTTGGGAGGGTTCTTGTCCTTGGGAACCACCTGCACGTTGTTGGCGGCGTACCACTCCATGGCCTTTTTACCGTAATGGCAAGATGCCAAATCCGGCCAAAACAGTACGGAACAACCGTATTTCTTCAGGAAAGGTAGCAGACGTTTATTCAAACACTCTTTCACGTAAATTTCTTGGTTGACAGTCCCGGAAGCTATGAAAATGCTGCTTTTCAAGCCACAGGTACAGATGGCTTGCCAAACCAGATATTTCTTTGCGAACTTTGACAGTTTCGTGTGCTTGAAAATATCTGCTACCTTTCCCCTTCCTTTTGCCGTATAAAACTCCTGTCCCGGAAGCTGCTTGTAGTCGGCTTTGACGTAGGTTTCGTCGTCCATTACCACGCAGTCAAACTTCGTCAGCATCGTCGTGTACAGCCTCCGGGATCGCGCTTTGGCCGTCGTATTTTGTTTATGATCGCGATTTGGAGTCACTACCTTCTTGTAAGTCGATAGTCTGGCTCGTTTTTTGGCTCGATGCACGGTTGTAGACGATACACCCAGCTTATTTGCGGCATCTCGGAGAGATAGGTTAGGGTTTCGTTTGAAACTACCGGCAACTCTCTTTGTCGTCTCAGCGGCTTCCGGTTTTCGATTTCCCCCCGATCCAGACTTCCTGGCTGTCGACAAACGTTCCCCAAACACTTTAATTACATTTGTAACGGTTGATTTGTCAACTTTTAGCGATTTTGCCAACTTTGCGTGCGAGTAGCTCGGATTTTCGCGATGCGCGAGCAAAATTTTGATACGCTGCTCTTCTTGCTTGGACGGCATTTTGACAACTGAAGAGTGAATTCCAAAATCAAAATAGGAGCAACATTCTACACACACACACCTTCAAAATGAGGGGTGTTCAGGTTTTTTTAAATGCAAAATTGAAAGAAATACGTCAAGTTGATATTGACCAAATTTTGACCGTATCGCCCTTTAGTATTTCTTCGAGCGTCATTTGATTGTGTGTGTTATGCATAATGAAGCAAAAATTTGATTTACGTTGCTTTACGAAATTGAAACATAAAAAATGTATAAATAGTTCAAGACAAGAAATTGCCTAATTGCGCGCACTCTTCGAATAGAGTTCCGTATACCGCGCACAAGAAAGCCTAATTTCGTGGTTATGTTTTTAGTTCTTATAGATTGTATAAAATTTCAGAATCAAAATGATCATCATTCTGGCGATAGTCAAGCATAGTTTCCAGAACTTTATTCATTAAAAAAAAATGTTAATATTGAACCTCGAATCAAAACTTTCCTCTACTGACTTCACTCCTGTGTCTTCTGTTACAGATTATGAATATTTAACATTTGTTTTTAATATCTGATCAGTTCCTCCAAATGACTTGTGTTAATGAATGAAAAAACTTCTTGAAACCAACGTCTCACTTGTTGCTCAGCCACAATGGTTCTGTTTTTAAGACAAAGTGCCTCGCACCGTTCGCAAAATGGCGTTTCAAAAACCAGGCAAACCCACTTAGTTCCAAGGAACTCCATTCTTGAGAGGGTTAATGATTTTCATCTGCCTTAGGTACTACATTAGATCTAAGCCGTTGGGTGTTTGCAGGGAATCCCGCTTGGGCCATGTCAATAATTCATTTGACAATACGATTCTCATCCCCAAGACTGTCGGAGCTCCAAGTGAATTTGTGTACCGGTTCTTGATTTTATTGTGGATTGTGCTATCCAAGAGGCAGCACGAATGGTGGCTCCACTTCTTACAAGGTCAAAAACTACAAGGTACAGCCCAATGAGGTTGTGCGCAAAGGTGACGTAGGACTACGCAGCAGTCGAATTCCCATACACGTCAGGGCCATCCGCTAATTGATTTAGGTCAGTCCTGAAAAGGGCCAAGAAAATTCTATTGTACACTCTTTAGAAAGCATTTGGTGGCTCTTAATTATGATACGGCCCCGGTTGTATTTTCTACGATGGTTGAGAGGGCCACTATCTCTAACCCGTAGAAGATAGTTATGGATCTGTTGGTTCATTGGTTGTTCAACGCGCTTTGCCATTTACTCCGGGACGCGGCGTTTAAAGCAATGCCATGTTCAGCCGGGTCGCGGTAATGGAAATTTCAAACAGCACAAGAGAAAATTTCTAACAAATAAACTCTTCAGTTGGCAATCTAATTTGGTCGTCCTGTAAAGGACGGATTTAGTTGACGGGGGAGAAACAGTTCGTGATTGAACTTGGACTTTCTTTCTTGGTTCATCTCCTCTTCATTGCGGGTGGCCATCTGCAGGTGACGTGGGATGATTGATTCTTGTCTAGTTGTCACGGGCGGCTTTTTCCCGCCAACTCGTAGGCTTCAGCAGCCATGTCTCTCGCAGCGAAATTGACGGAAGCATCGGCAACAATAGCCAACTGCACCAACGCCTCTCTGGGCAGCGACTGCTCGCCGCCGCCAACTGCGATCCTAAGACCACTGCACAGCTTAACGACTGTCGTAAGACTGAATCAAAATGTTCTGCTAAGAGCTATGAGGTAAAGGGGTCGGATGCTAGTGCACGAAAGAAGGCGGTACCAACGAAAGCAATGTGATACAAATTGCACCAAAGGGGACGAAATTCAGTTTTGCGCCACAATAATTAGTTTTAATTACTGCACGCTAGACGGATGATTTTCTTAACAGAAATATGCCTTAATTACTTGCTATCACCAGCAACTAATCCGCTATTCACAACTAGGAACTAAAATGAACTCTACTAAATGGTCGGTCGGACGTGTTGCAGTTCGGCTCGAATTATCCGTTCTAGAATTTCGTTTGATGGTTGTTCCGGGACGCGGCGTTTAATTAATGCTATGTTCAGCCGGGGCACGGTGATTGAAATTAATTTGAAACAGCACAAGAGAAAATTTTAACCAAACAAACTCTTTAGTTGGCAAACTAATTTGGTCGTCCTGAAAAGGACGGATTTAGTTGACGGAGGAGAAACAGTTCGCGATTGAACTTGGACTTTCTTTCTTTGTTCATCTCCTCTTCATTGCTGGTGGCCATCTGCAGATGATGTAGCATGATTGATTCTTGTCTCGTTGTCACGGGCGGCTTTTTCCCGCAAATTCGTAGGCTTCGGCAGCCATGTTTCTCGCAGCAAGGTTGACGAGAACATCGGCAACAACAGCCAACTGCACCAACGCCTCTCTGGGCAGCAACTGCTCGTCAGTGCTGCCGCCAACCACGATCCAACTGCACAGCTCCACGACCGCCGGAAAACTAAATCAAAATGCGAAGGTGTACCCGTTATATAACATTCATGGCTGCCTAGGAGACGTTCCTAAGGAAAGGAAAGTACTGTGCATTTGGTAAATTTACTATGAAAAATCGATATTATAAGACATCACTTCATATTTGCGTTAATTTTATTAGTTGCATGTTAAAAATCAATAGTTTTAAATATTTAAATCGAAGCGTAGAAAATGTCCCGATGTGATGCAATCACTTTGGAAATCAATCGTGGAATGACTTAGTTATTAACGTTCATAACCTATATATTTTTCGTGACGCTCCAAATTTTCGCAATTCGAACGTGTACCCCAGTATTGAAAACACAGACGTAGTCCTACGTCAAAAAGGAACGAAAAAAGACTGATATGATCGATAATCAGCAGCAGCAGAAAGACAACATTGTCCAGGCACAGCCTGCAGTAGCAGCCGCTGTTGCTGTCAAGTTGCCGGATTTTTGGAGGTCGGATCCGGCAATGTGGTTCGCACCGGCTGAGGCACAGTTTGCCTTGGCAGGAGTTACACAGGATGTCACGATGTGACACCACATCGTGGCAAACATTGACCAATCCGTGATCTGCCACGTCACAGATCTGGTGCTAAATCCACCGGCCGAGAACAAATATGAGGCAATCAAAATTCGAACGGTATTCGGTATAAACACATAATTAGGCCCTTTCGGGCCTGTACTTAAAAGTGTATTGTTTGAATTTAACAATCACTGGCATCACTGGTCTTGGACTTAGACTTAGAGTTTTAATATCTATCTTAGTTGAAAACTATTAACATGCTAAGCTGGCACCATTTGATTTTCCAGTGCACTGCAGTGTTTTCTACGTAAGATTTGTTCCTTTTCAAGCAAAAACTACAGCGGCAATTGTAGTTATCGTAGTGAAAACTGATGAAAAACACATTTTTAGGGTGAAATGGAGCGAAATAGACCATTTTTAGACCCCGGCACAGCATGAAACCGGCACCATTCGATTCCTGAGAGGTTTTCACATAAGATATGTTCATTTTCAAGCAAAAAATATAGCGGAAATTGTAGTTATCGGAGTAAAAACTGAACGAACACACCGAATTAGGGTGAAATGGGGCAAAATGAGCCACTTCCAATGCTCTGCACGGGATGAAATTAGTGGCAATCGATTTATTGGCGTTTTTTCCTATAGAAAAACATCAGTTAATGTACAAATACCAGCGGATTTGAAATAAGTCCGATTACAGCTTCGATTATGCCCACTGTGCATCGTCTTCGCATTTTCGATAGAACGTCGCATATTCGATTTCTCATCGCCACCGGGTCGGATGTGTCCATTATTTCGGCAACCTGTAAAGAAAAAAGTCATGGCCCTTCTTCCTTTCAGTTGCGCGCTGCGAATGGATCAAATCAATCAAATCATACAGAAACCGTTTTGTCACTACGGATCTTGGACTGCGCCGTCGTTTTGCATGGAACTTTCTTATCGCCGATGTGACCACTGCCATAATCGGCGCCGACTTTCTAGCCTATTTTGGAATCCTTGTGGACCACGGCAGCCAACGACTAATCGACGGAAAAACCAAGCTCCATTCTACTGGTGGACTCGCAACAGCGGTGGTACACGGTGTGACGACAATTGATATCAGTCATCCTTGATCTGTGATTGAGTACCGCGAATTAACTACACCACCTACCATGCGAACCAAAATTCAACCCAACGTGACGCACCACATCCAGACCAAGGGTCCTCCGGTCGCATCCAAACCTCATAGAATGGCTCCGGATAAACTACAAGCAGCGAAAAAGAAATTCGAGATGATGATGGAGATCGGAATCTGCCGGCCGTCAAAAAGTTGCTGGGCTAGTCCCTTGCACTGTGTCCCCAAGAAAAACGGAGAATGGCGCTTTGTTGGGGACTACCGAAGCCTAAATTGTGTCACCATTCCTGATCGTTTCCTTGTCCGTAAAAGTCACGTTTGATATTTCGTCTCGCTGTCCCCTGTCGTCCTGAGTGACCCGGAATATACGAAATACCCACAAATCAAACAATAATTCGTAATTCAACTTAAACAAACAGTGAAGAAAATCATAAAATCTATGCGTGCTTCGTGTAAGACGTAGTGTATGTAATCGATTTCTTCCCAAAATTTGTGTAGTATTTCCCCGTTTTCTTGTTCTTTTTTGTGCTTCGCCCCGCACCCAGAGGAAGAGTTCTATCAGCTTAGCTTTGTTTGTAAGTGCTAAAATTTAATATTTACTTATAATAAACAACTTCGAAGAAAGCCCCGCCCAAATAACAATTGAAGTTTTATTCCAGCCGTATAGCACTCCTCCCGGAATACGTTGAAAACCTTCCAGATAGTATCGCAGAGTTGAAGAAAAGAGTGGATTGGCCGAAGTAGCAAGCGAATTGAATTCTTTGCAACGCAACGGTACCTGTATACCGGAGAACCTACCGAAAGGTCGAGTGCCAATTTCGTGTAAATTGGTGTTCTGGGTGAAACCTGGAGAAAGCGCTAATACAGATCGTTGTAAAGCCCTGTTTGTCACAAGACGAATGCATAGGTTGCGAACCATACTCTAGCAGTGGCTAACAAAGAACGAATGTGTGTGCACCAGATGGACATCCGCACTGCCTGAGTGAGGAGATCTACTTGTCACAACCTGAAAGTTTTGAGAAAGCACCAGACTTTATCTGTCGTTTGCATAAGTCGCCCTCAAGCAGGCTTCTTAAGCTTGAGCTGATCGTTTTCATAGATTTATTGCCAGGCTGGGATTCATGAGGCGTAATAGTGATCAGTGCCTATAACTATTGGCGAAGCGAAGAGTATAATAGGGTTTATCTGATGCTCTACCTAGATGATATTCTGGTAATCGGTCGTAACTTGAAAGAAATACGGATTTTTAAGACTTGTCTGAGTGACATTGGCGAAGTAACTGGGTTTCTTGGTATGCTTATAGAAAGAGATATTGGAGAGCGGATCATCGTCTGAAGCTTGACAGAAGAAAAGAATCACGTCATACATCTAAGCCGTATAGAGAGATAATGATGTCATTTCCAAAGTTTTTAACATGTCCAAAAACTATCCGAAATTATTGGTATTCTACTATCAATCTACTGACCAGACTAAATTTATCCGAGACAACTTTCACCGCTCCTGACTTTACTCCAACAACCGGCTTATGCGCCACCTCTAAAGAGGACCGGTCGTCACTTTATGATTGCCCGGCATGAGACCTTACCAAGGGTAAGCTTCACTATCGTTAAAAAGGGTCAGAAAGCGATTAAGCAGCCCCTAAATTAAGCTACAATAGACTCACAGAGCGCATCACCACAAATGCACACCATCTACAACTCGACCTGAACATGCCTTAAGCAAAAATTCCTTTCAATGCTTGGTTCCATCATCATCGGAAGCTTTCCCCCATTGACGCTAGGAGCGACACAATTGCAAGACGGAACTGAAGCTTCCCACCACTGTTCAAGATTGGATAAATTCAATTATACGAACGAGCGCGCAAAACAGTAATTTAAACAGCGAATAGGGAATCAAACAGGGAGGTATTCTTCTTGGTTCTAGTTTACAAACAATTCATTTATTCCTATTATTCAATTGAGCATCTCTGCGTGTCTCTTCACATTCGGTCCGAACTATTGTCGCTAACCCAAAGCGCTTTGTAATTGCTGGCAGGCAAGGTTATTGTTTAAATTTAGGCGATCACGGATAATCAATAGAAAAAGAAATTTCAGAAAAGAGCTCTTTTACTTACAGGCCTGTTCCCAAGTAACAATTTTAGTTTTATTCCAGCCGTAGAGCACTCCTCCCGGCTTTGCGGATAAAACTACATTCAAAACTGTTTTGTCTACCAAACACCTCCTCTATGCTTCTTTAAAGCCAAAATTAGTACAAAGTGGTCAACTCTATAGACGGTTGTGAAAACAAGTTAATAAAACCTTTATAAGACCATAAAGATTTTCAAAATGTTCTAGTGAAAGATATTATGACAACTAACTTTACCGAATTCTCAACAGCTGAACGTTCGGTAATCCGATTTAACGGATTTCGGTGAAATTTTACAGTTATCTGTAAAAAAAATTATCGGATTTCGATAAAATTTTACCGAAATTCGTTAAATTGGATTACCGAACGTTCAGCTATTGAGAATTCGGTAAAATTTTACAGTTTTCTGTAAAAAAAATCTGAGTGTATTGATAAATCCTATTGGCTGCCATGAGAACCAGCCTACGGCCAAATGACCACCAGCTGCCAAACTTCACTGTGATATCGTGGTTGGTTTTTGTTGTTAGGCTTTATTCGATTCTCTGCTCTTCTGATTCATTTAGCAGTGAACAATATCTAAGAAACAAGTTCTGGTGTTGCAGGAAATTTTATTTGATGGCAAAATATCCAAAACAAATTGAGTTTTTTACCCCTTATCAGGCTCCAAATCATATGCGCATTTAATTTTATGGTGAATGTTAGCACGATAAGAGCCAAAAATTAATGCGCCTCGGAAATTATACGAGTTTACAACAACAAAAACAAAATTTATAAAAATATAATCGATAATTAATCACGAATTTCCTGAAAATTTATGGAATTCAATAAGGTTATTTAATAGAATGCCGAAATCGGTCTCCGATCCACAGTTCATTTGCATTTCATAGAAAATTTTATTGCATTTATTTTTCCATATTTCAATTATTTTTTTATATTTCAATATGGCGATTGGGAAAAATCACAGTTTTGCCAAAAAATATCTTCTCGCAATGACTACAAAACTATTTGATCATTTTTTTGCTTTTCTTAAACCCTTAGTGCCAATTTGCCATTTAATGCATTAACGGGTGGCAAAATGGTTTTAAAATACGGTATTTCAAAACAGCATTTTACGAGTTCATAAAGTCGAAATGAAACCTTTGATAGGAGTAAAAGGAATTTGAGAAAACAAGGTTTAAAGATCGTTGTCAGCAAGCTGTGTAGGTTCCCATAAACCTGACTAAAATATGAAACCAAATGGCACCTCTGCCATAATTTGGCTGATGCCATAATAAAATCAAATTGATTTTTAGTGGTTTTAATAAAACTTCAATAAAACTTAATAAAGCTGGATGGTTTTGACAATGTTACTTGAGCGCCGGGCTTCGTCAAAGGACTGAACAGACGCCGTCCCGAATTCCAAAAAATTGGACCTCCGCAATCTATCTTACACGTAAAATGTAACACAAAAAAACAACGGTTCAACGGTATCATATTAATAGTATTATGCAGCGCCGTGCCTCTACAAATATAGATCATCTAAAATGACCTCACCAATGTTCAATATCTGATGCAAAAAAGCTCGTCACGCAAAAAAGTTGAAACCAATCTCAACGGTCCCAATGCAGGTCGCAAACTCATCAAAATAAAACAGGCTGTAAACTCCACTTCAAACGATATCTTACTATTAGCACTAATAAACAAAACTAAGCTGATATAACTCTTCCTCCGGCAGCGAGGGCAAAGCACCAATAACAAGAAACGGGAAACACAATCCATGTGAAGAAACGCGACAGTAATATATTTTGGGAGGGAATCGATTACATTCACAATGTCTCACAGAAAGCACATGGAGCACATTTTTTAATTTTACTTTCTATTCAATTTGAATAACGAAACATGTTTGTATATTTTTGGCCAAACGCGCAGCGAAAACAAAACACGTCAGTATTATCAAAGCACAGATTGCTGCGATCTCGCAAAAAATGTTCGATGCACCTTGATGCAAAACTCGATTTTTTCACCATTCATCGTAATTATCTGATACAAAAGAACGACTCGTGCTGAAAAAAACCTCATTTTGCATAATCTACTATTTATAGGCAGACATAAACAGGTACTTGTACTTCTGAGGCCTCAATTTCCATATGTAAAACAAATACCCAAAACACCATGTGCTATGATAGAACTCAATTTCCCAATTCGTATTTACCTGCACAGTGCAAACATATGATAACCCATATTTCGTTTACATATCCTCGAACAAAGCACCTACAGTACAAACATCCTCCCGGATAGGATTCATTATTCTACCACACATTCACGAGTGACGCCCACGGGCAAATGGCAAACAAAAAATACTTACTCACATATTCATCCTGACACCCAATCTCATCAACCATCATCCATTTTCATCCCATTTTCACTCCCACGCCAACCCACGCATGCTCACGTGCCATTCGTCACAGCCTGCCACGATTACAAAGTAACACGTCCAAATTCCTTCTCAAACAAGTCATTAAATTTATCATACACAATGATGCTCTCGCCCCCCACAGATCCACCGGTCTGCAAATCAGAAGCGCAAATAATACGTGCCGCTGTTAAGCAAACAGTTAACATCACTTGCGATATCGACGCTAATCCGATGGTAATTTATTTATTCGCATTAAATGTTCGCAAATTGCTGAACCATTAATACCTAAACCCCCTTTCTTCCCCCCCTTCAGCACAACCTGCTCTTCCGGTGGCAGTTTAATAACTCACTGGAAACGATGCTCGAGCTGCCTCCGTACACGAACGTCGAATTCGTCGAACCTCTTCAGCAACAGCATCAGCACGGGCTGGACCACAGCTCGGCAGCATCATCCTCATCATCAGCGTCGTCGTCGTCGTCATCGTTATCCCACGGGGACCATCTCCATCACCACCACCGCCTATCGCCATTGTCGCAGCCATCCCCGTCCGGCAGTAGCCACAATCTCCTAGTTGGACCGAACCAGAAGCTAACGATGCGGAGGAAGCCCGAAACGCCGAAGCCGGAACTCATCGACGGCCAGCTGTACCTGTACCGGATCGAATCGTTCACCAACTTTGGCACGATCACCTGCACAGCTACCAACACGTACGGCCAGAGTGGCCACTGCCTCTATCATATTCTGGTGGCAGGTGGGTATTATCGTTCGATTCGATTCAACGGCGGATTATTGTGGTCCGACGTGGCCTGTGTTTGTGTGTACGTACAGGTTGTAGGTTATGTTTAATGAATCTATATTTCTGACGAAAGTGGCGATGCCTCGTCGTGGAGTGAGTAGCTGCGAATGCGAGGCATGCCGTAGTCTCTCTGCATTTAGTAACTGAATTAGCATGATGGAGATTTACGCGAACTCGACGACGTATTGGAACGTTATTTCGAGATGGTCGGAATGGAATGGATTAGAGACCGGATCTCGATGCCCATGAGCAACTAAATCGTTGTACAGTTGTGGGATATAATGGACTCAATTGATGATGATTCTGTTCTGTTGGAAATCATGATAAATTGCTGGTTGTGTAAGCCATTTGCACTTAAAATTTTAGTTCATATGTTGCACGAATGAGGCCGTTTGTAAAATAGGTAGTAAATGTTACAAAAACATTGAATTCAAATTGCCTCTTGAGTAGTCCAGAAATATTTAGGTATGTATTGAACTTCTTGGTTTTTTTTTTCACTCGCAATATCGGGTTCATGGGTTTTCTTATAAATCGAGGAGTGCCTCAATTAATTATGTGCCCAAGTTCTTGTACGTCCGAGGCTCCTGGATACTTCAAGACTTTCTGCTTTCTGCTTTTTCAAAGTAGTTCACAGTGTAGTCAGCGGACGATTCGTTCCTAAAAGCGTGTGGCTTAAGCGTCACTCCATGAAGGAGACCACACAACATATTAATTTTGCCCGCTTAAAACTCGCCTCAGCACGAGTCCATTGAATTTTCTAGAAAAGATTTACGGATCCAACCAATCAACCTTCAACTAAACGACCAAACCTACGGGACTACCGATGATGCTATATTCTCTCATGTAGAGATTTACAAGGCCGCAAATTGAACTCAAAGTGAGAGCCTTCATTACCCTAGCAAAGGGAAATATCAAGCTGATATCATATAAGTAACAAGTTGTGTTATCCCAGTTATCGTTTAGATTTCTGCTGTTATCGTATAACAAATTCAGTTATCACCATTGGCAAATTTTGTTATCATATGTTATCATTTTGAACACACTATTTTTTATGAACGTTTTAAGTTGAATTGCAAAACTATAAATATTTACAGCATATTTGAACTAGAAATTTAGCTGTTAATCAAAATATTTTTTTTAGCATAATTTGCTTTCAAATTAATACATGATTTGATTTTTATCAAGATTGTTCGTGTTCGCAGTGATAACAAAATAAGTTATTATTATGATTTTCTACGAGTATTTTTCTGTTATTCATTCTGTTATTTTGGCTGTTTATTCAGCCTCAATGATAACATATTCAGTGATCAAAAAATGATAACCTGGTGTTAGAACTTGTTATCAATTTGGTATAATCCTTTGCTCGGGTACTCCGTCGCATGGGAATTACGACTCAGTTTCTTAAAAAGTGGAGTCACTCAGTCTATCAATCGGCACTCGACGAGGTGGCACGTGGACGTTGTCCTCGATTCTCCTCTGACAGATGTGGGGGCGTATCTGTCCGCCTCCGGCCGGTTGGAGGATGCTGGGAATCTGCCGTCCGAAGGGGAGAAGGTAAATCAATCACTGCGAAACTACGAAGCAAACTACTACGACAGAACAGTGAATACCCGCACACGTGCACAATTCAAAATCATTGAGAAGTCTCGGACAAAATGATCTAAACCTTGAATCCTCCGAATAAGGTAACCTAATACTCAAATCAACCGCCAGTTTATCATTTCCCGAAACTCTGCGTGTACAATCGTGTCACTGAACGCACGAAAGATAATTTGAATCGTGTAGTGATGTAATTGTCCCTTTCAAAACAAAATCTAGTGTCATTGAACCGAATAAAGATACATCATCTCGAGAGTATTCGATAGTGTAACAAAAGACATTCAATTTTCTCCGCTGGTATAGCCTCTTTCGTCTCCAAACCGTGTGACGAATTCCACGCCAACTCATCCAGAGATTGGCAGCACCCTCTCAGAATCCAATGCAA
The DNA here is from genome assembly GCA_024533555.2 of Aedes koreicus. Lineage (NCBI taxonomy): Eukaryota > Metazoa > Arthropoda > Insecta > Diptera > Culicidae > Aedes > Aedes koreicus. The sequence goes on along the minus strand of JAHHFK020002521.1, from coordinate 254,759 downwards.
CTTTGAGGGTGTGTAGACTATGTCTTTTCAAGCAACTTTGCATACATTGTTTTTTTTTCAAAATTTATCTAGATTGCCACTTAAAAAGGGCTTAAGTTTTTTGATCGATTTTTTTTTAATCAACATAACTCAAAAAGGACAAGACTAACAAAAAAGTGATGTATGGGTGACTTTTAGAAAATTACCTGAACTTGTATGAAAAATATTGTAAAAATTGTAAAATCGATTCTTACATGCTAAAAAAAATATTTTAAAATTTAAAGTCGATTTTCAAAAAATGGCTATCTTGGAACTGGACGAAATTTTTTTTAATAAAAGCAATATAATTGTCTAAAAGTTCGCCATAATTGCAAGATGGGCACCTTGAAGGAAAAAAAGGTTAAGATTTGTTACAACAATTTTTACAAGGTTTGGGAAACTTTGTACCGCTAGATTGTGGTATCAACATCCCTATAGAACCCAATAAAATGGTTGATGCATATCCATTTAAAGACGATTGAATGTATGAACATTTGAAAAAACAAGAATCGTCTAGACTAACACTGTTTGAGTCAAGGGTCAAACTCAGAGGGTTTATTGGTAAGGGTTTTATTTTTTATTTATTTTTTTTTTATATGTACATTTTTACGTATTAGTAATTAACAGAGCTTCATATATAAGTTTAATTTATAAATCTTTCACATACAAAGTGAATTTCTTTGGATTAACCTTTGAATCAGAAAACCTTTTAGCTGTAATTTGATTTTCTGAAATAGGTACAAAGCAATGAACTCTGGGTAACAGGTATTGTCTTTACGTGGCTATATAACTCCTCAAGTTCTTCTGACATTTTTGCGTACTGTTCAGCTGATATGAAGCAGACATTCAGTTTTGTAATACTTTTATTTGACTGTTCAACTGCCCAGTCATATAGTTCTCGAAGAGTTTTGATTGTGTTTCCATAATCTTGAGCAAGTTTGCATACCTTGTGATCAAAAAGTTCCGGTAATTTTCAATTTAAAAAGGCCGCCTTTATTTTTTCGGTAAAATCTTTTTAGTGTAAGATGGCAACACTAGTTCTGATATTCTGTCAAAGTGTGAGAGCAAATTATCCATTAGTTTTGTTTTGACAACTGCTTTTGTTAGTCGAAAAATAGACGCTCGGCGATTTTTACCATGGATAAAAAATTGAACAACGCGTTTGTGTGAAATTTTGTGTTGCAAACGGATTTTCTGCAGCGGAAACGCTCAGAATGTTGCAAAAAGCCTTTGGTGAGGACTCTATGTCACAAAATCGTACATTTGTTTGGCACAAAGACTTTAAAGAAGGCCGTGAAAGCGTGAGTGACATGCCGCGTTCTGGACGACCATCGACCTCAACTACCGATGAAAACATCGCTTCCGTGAAGAATTTAGTTATGGAAAACCGCTCAATTAGCATTCGGGAGATAGCTGCACTCCTTGATATCTCATTTGGATCGACCGAACACATTTTGACGGAAATTCTGGGCATGAAACGCATTGAAGCACGACTTGTTCCAAAAGAGCTGAATTTTTTGCAAAAACAGCATCGAGTTGAGGTCGCTAAACAGATGATTGCGAACGCAGATAGCGATCCCACATTCATGGAACGCATCATAACTGGTGATGAAACGTGGGTATATGAATTTGATATGCTCACAAGTCAACAATCGTCCGAATGGCGCGCCGAAGATGAGCCGAAACCAAAAAATCACGACAAAGTCGCTCCAAAATTAAAGTTTTACTGACCGTTTTCTTTGATTTTCGCGGTGTCGTCCATTCTGAATTCCTTCCAGAAGGTCGAACGGTTAACAAAGAGTATTATTTACAAGTTATGAGACGTTTGCGTGAGGCAATTCGAAAGAAGAGGCCAGAATTGTGGCGCAATAATTCGTGGATTTTACACCACGATAACGCTCCATCACACACCGCGCTCACTATTTGTGAATTTTTGGCCAAGAACTCCACCAATACCATCAAACAAGCACCATATTCACCAGACCTTGCCCCGTGCGACTTCTTTCTCTTCCCAAAACTGAAAATTCCGCTCAGAGGTAGGCGTTTTGAATCGATTGATGCGATAAAAAAGAATTCGCTGGAAGAACTGAAAGCCATACATTCATCGGCCTATAAAAAATGTATGGATGATTGGATAAAGCGCTGGCATATGTGTGTTGCCTCTAATGGCGAGTACTTTGAAGGCGATAATAAAGATATCAATTAAAAATTGAAATAAATGCGTTTTTTTTCAAATTACCGGAACTTTTTGATCACAAGGTAAACCCAACCAACCAAACAAAAAAAAATTTTCCCCAAAAAACAAAAAAATTTAAACCAAAAAATTTTTTTTTATTTTTTATAAAAAAGCATATTCTAAAAGTCACCAATACATTACTCTTTTGTAAGTTTTTTTTCCTTTTAGAGTTATATTGGTTTAAAAATCGATCAAAAAGTTTAAGCCCTTTTCAAATGGTAGTCTAGAAAAATTTTAAAACTACGAAGTATGCAAAGTTGCTTGAAAAGACAAAGTCTACCCACCCACAAAGTTTAATTGGATTCTGAGAGGGTGCTGCCAATCACGAACACGAGTTGGCGTGAAATTCGTCAATAGCTATCATTTGTTGATCGGATTGCAAAAAATCATGTGTGGGACACATAGATATTATCATTGCTTTTCTATCAGTGATCCAATTTGGTGTAGAATTGAGCTCCCGGCAGTGTTCTGGAATCCTCTTTCAAGTACGTTTCGTCCTCCATCAAAACGCACTGTTTGGGATTGTCCAAAGTACAGTTGTACAGTATTCGGGTCATTCATTTTGGTACAACACTTCTGCTTCGGAGATTGCTTTGGTACTTTCTGCTTCCTGTTTGTCTTTAAATCATAAGTTTTCTTAAAACCCTTTATTATCCCGATACCGTTCCTGTATTTCTTGGCCGAATCACGAGTAGAGTCTGGTTTATTCTTTTGATTATAATTGACGGCTTTTTGGTCCAATTTGGGATTGCTGGAACCAGATATTCGTCAAATTCTCGGCAGATCCTGCAGGGTGTACCTCCACCATATTTTTCAATCACTCTTTGTACACTTGCGGATGCATTTCAATGTTTTTGGCAATCTGATTGTTCGTTACCCAAGCAACACAGCTTGAATGAAAAATGTTGAAGGTACTCCTCTAATACATGCATCAGTCACTAAATTAGGTTACTAGTTATTACTCGTATTGTTAATTTTCTATTCTTACCAAAACAATGCTAACAATCTAAGCTTATATAACAAAACAAAAAAAAGATACTTCTCATCTTTCTTAGTTTTTTAAGTATTTTTCCTGTTTTCATAGTAAAACGTCGCTAAGACAACTGAATATCTAGACAGACCTTTCGAACTCATGTTGTGATAAAACTTTTTGAAAACAACGCAATAACAAAAGATGTTTTCAAAAATACATCCTTTTCAGTACACCATGTGTGCAGAATTTTCTTTCGTACTTCAAGTTAAATCCATGACATTGTGCAACAATCTGTGACAATGAAAAGAAACAAATCGAAATAGGCTTTTTGACATGCAAACAAAACGTCATACGAATACACACTAGAATTCAATGCACTAGTTTAAGCTACATTTCGTTGAAAATGTTTATAATTACTTTTTGATATTTTTTAGGATTTTACGTCAACACTTGGTACAACCTTATCGAACTGTTCCTTGACGTTTTTTTTTCAAGGAGGTATACATTAAGATAGCTCAACTGTTGTTGCTTCTTGCCAAATGTGAGTAAGTGACTGTGAATGAAAAAAAAATTGTTAAGCGATTTCAAGAAACTTTGCCGATATCTCTAAATTGAACGAAGTTATAGAGCGAAAATGAAATACAAGCGGTAAAAGCTTCTCAAAAGTTGATATATCACCGAAACATTTTCATTTAAATAATCTCATGTTTTCAATATCACGCAAAGTTGCAACTGCTTCTTAAAGGCACTTTTTGCCATAGAAAGCAAAACGCTGTCTATTCATTTGAAGGATTTGCGTCCGGTTCAATAATTGTTCATACTATCTTTCAAGGCATGTACTTTGCATGTTACAGGTTCAATCAAGTAATCTCAACGTCAGTTTGATCATTGGTTATTTGCTTGCAAAATTAATGGATTTAAGGAAATATTTCATGCATTTACAAACAAATGACTTTTCCGATACCCTGGTTTTGGCTACTGATAGATTCATGAAAACCCTTTCACCTAATTTTCAAATTGGGTTTATTCATCTGTGCACTCTGCTTCGACTCCAAGGATAAAAATCGCCCTCATAACCTATTATTATGCACAAACTGACAAATGGTAACGTGATTCATCTACATGATAAATCTGTACCAAATTTTCATCGATTCAATTCAGGAGTACATTTCATTGCCAATTTGCATGAATGAAAACTGCTAGAGGCAAAAAAATAAAAACGATTCGCCGATAATACAACGATATTACCAAAAATACACTCTTGGCCCTGTAAAAATGTCCTTCAATTCATGTTTGAGCTTTAATGCCCGTGGATAATAACTTAAAGAGGCATTTTTTAACGCGTTTTATACAACATAGCCGTGCAACTTTAACGGATTGTAATGCATTAATCCAGAATGGCTTGATTTAATTTCCTGTTTTGAAAATTGATAATGAATTAACCTTTTCAGTTTGAACTTTGCTCTGTGTCAGACACCAGGAACATTGAAATTTAAAAAAATCTCTGCAGCACCAGTGCAAAGACCACTGCCTGGCAGAATTGTCAACTGGTGCAATGTATAGGCCATCGGTGCGCTCCACTTAAAACACTCCACTTGCGCTTGTTCTCGGTTTCACTAAAAGCTTTGAAATGTGCCCGAGTGAAAAGCGACAAATTTCCATTATAATGGAAATGGAAAAAATCTCCCTTCCAGTTCACTGCGTGTCATGATATTTTATTCAAATGAATTGTTTGATGTTTTTGTTTTGGGCCCATGTTGTTTGCGCCTGCCGCGTAGCTATCCTTGTTGTGCTTTTACTGTTAGGGGTTTGTGGGTCGACTGAGTGAAAAGCGAAAGGAAAAGACAACAACAATAACGACGAAAAATGTGCCTTCTACACGTCCCTCCAAACAAGCTTCGTATGTTCGGTAGCTGCTGGATGCGGCAGTGTCCGAAAAAGCCAGAAATACTATGACAAGTGACGTGAGATTGCTACGATATGCACGGTACGATGCATTTTTAGATTGCACAACTGAATAGGGGATGGTTTGCCGCATCGATTCACATCTATGTTCCATTACCTGAATATATTTTTTTTGTGAATTTTAGATTTCCTATAGGATGTCTTCTGCTGTCAGCAACGGATGCTATGCGGATTGAGTTGGAATGAAGTCGGTGATGAAACGTGTCGTGCTTAAATTTTGCACTGACATATATTTCGACCATGACATGCTCGTTTTGGACTAGACCGAATAATTCAGTACTTCATTATGAATCTACGAACATAATTAAAACTTCAACCAGTTCACTAACTATCCCGGGAACAATGAATCGTTTTTCGTAAACGTTTTCCGTACAATCATTATCGTTTTCTGTTAAATTGAAGAGCTCAAAAGCAACTTTCTCACGTCTAACATACATGAAATTGAGACCTTGTTGAAGAAGAAAAAGTAATCTTAATAAAATATGTTTATCTCTTGTGTATTTATACAGTTTCTTCAAACTGGTTTCTAAGGGTTACCGGTAAAAATCGTTTTTGTTTTTCGATATATTGTTTGTACATATTTTTCATGCAAATCTAAAAACTAATTTCCTAGCAAACCATCCTGCAATCTGTCTGAGGATTTACGTGCAAGTTGATGGATTTCAAATTTTCGATCTATTTGGACTTTTCGTATTTTTGAATAGAGTTAATACACCAATATCGGGATCGTCATACTAATTGAGTTGAGTGCATGGCTGAGTACTATGTATGTTGTAACATTTCAATGAAGCTTCAACAAAGGCCATAAACAACCAATAAGAAAGGTTTTTCCATTTAGTTCAACCTTTTTTAACGTACAGAAAAAAGGAATTGCAACATTAATATCTGTCTCACAGAAAGAAGCTAGATGCACGACAGCCGGTAAAGCTTAACAGAGAAGTAATTTATTGCGTATGTTTTCCGAATACAATGCAATGGAAAACGAAGGAACCGAACAGTTCTTTTCTTTTGAAGGATTTCTATGGATATGGTTTCATCATTTGTTTTGTTTAATGTTCGTCTGCCTCTAACAGTATAAACAGTTCCTATTGTTCGAGCGTTAATATCCTTTCTCAATTTATTGATATTTCACGCAACCCATTTTCTCACCAAAAAAATACCAAATCTCGCTGTTTGTATAATGTTTCCCCCACTTGGATTCCATTAAACCATGAGATGCATCAATTTAAAATAAATATGCCGCTCGTTACCCGCCTGTTATCAGCACAGCTTAGCGAGGCGTAGAAACTCAATTCAAGTGATTTATCGCCATCATTTCAGGGAATACCATACCTGGTAGTGATGGAAAATTTTCCTGCATCTCGATATTCTTTCCGTTGGTTGAGTCGTACGACGCGGCATGATCTTGTGTACCCGGGAATACGTTTGACCTGGGAACACGTTAGTACAATATCCTCGGAGTCCACTCGGCACAAACGTAAATTAAATTTAATGTCGAATTAACATCTCCATTTATTACCCGTTTAATTTATAGCGTGACACGATTCGTGCACAACAATTTGTGTCCTAGGTTGCTTCCGTCCCTGCACAACACCCCTTCACTTAGTGGATAACGTTCAAGCGAAAGAGTTGCAAGCGATCACACGGGACACTATTTAGCTTGTGGATATGCCCGCCCGCCACAGCAATGTGCGGGATAAGAGGGAAAAGATTAGCGAATCCTCGACGAAAGCTAGGCGGATGGTACTCTGTCGTTTGGTTGTTGTGTCATACGACCATGTTTTCCTTTGCTAGCAGGATGAGTCGGCGCTTGTTTAGTGCACTATGTATATGTGGACCGTTGCAACCAATAAGGCACACCACTCCCTGTTTCTGAATTGTTCTGTTGCTGCCCTAGTGAGAGTGGCCAGACAAAGGGAATGGCCCATGTCAGCCGACAACAGCCAAATGAAAAACTTCGACAACGAAAAGCACTGTCCGATAAATTGCATCACTCACCATGAGAAACGAACAATCGAAATTGAATTCCGAAAGCCATGGAAAATAAATTGAAAATCAATTCAATCTATCAGCCGAATCAAATCAACTCGTTGGAAAAATGTTTCTGGAATAAAGCTTGATAATGTTCAAGTAATTTGTAATCATTTGCTATTGCTTAACAATTTCCCCTTTTTCTCGGATGGTTTTTGTATTTGAGAACGAGTGCTTTTTAAAATTGGTTGTTGATGTGGTTTCAGATAATAAAGTCCATCAAGGCGCGGTGTTACCTGGCCGGATGGGTTCGATTCATAATCTTCACGGTGGCATAGAGTATCATTGTATTTGACAAGCAAGATTGCATTTGCATCAAATGTTCTTGTCTTAAAGTCTGCACTTATCTAGAAGCGACTTAGCTTTTTTTGAATAATTAAAAAAATAATTTTCGAGCGTTCAATCAAGGGTATCCCAAAAAGTCTAAGCACGATTTATAAATAACAATACAAGCTCGGTTTTTAAGTAAATTGAATTTTTATTGCACTTTAATGTTATCTACAATATTCGTCTTGTTCAACGTCCAATGATCCATTTAATCGTACGCCAAAGAGTGGATTTTTGATCTAACACTGCTCATAAGCTTCATCACAGACTGTTTGCCAATGATTGTTGATACTTTTTTTTCCAGTCTCTTCAAAAGTTCCGACGAAATCCGCTGCCTCAACATGTTTGCGTAAAAATGCCTTTGTCAGAGCCCAAAAAGTTTCAATTGGTCTTGTCTGGGCACAGTTTGGAGGATTCATCCACCGCGTCCTTTGCGTAATGCACTGATGCTAAATCCGGCAAAAACAGTGCTGGATGATTATGTTTCCTCATTATGGGAAGCAGGCGCCGCTCCAAGCATTCCCGAACGTAAACATCAAAAGTCATCTTATCGGTTGTTACAAACGGATTTGAAAGCGTTCTACAAATAGATTGCCAAACCATTGATTTTTTACCGAATTTTTCGGTAAAAATTGACAAATCGGCATTCACTTTCACTTTTTCTAAAAAACACTATGAATTTTTTTTTAGCGTATAAGAAGATATCGGGATTGTCAATAGTTTGACCAGCCCGGACAGTGTAGAACTGGTCACACGGAAGCGTCTTATAATCAAATTTACCGTAGGATTCATCATCCGTAATTACGCATGCCAATTTTTCACACAGCAGTTTATCGTATAATTTACGGGCCCTTGGTTTGTCAGATGCTGCTTGACGAAATTTATCAGAAGGAGATAATTTCCCAACAACATGAGAGGCTGTAGGAGTGGACAGAACAGTAATTCATTGCTAGAACTAAGAGAAATGAAGAGAAAGTATTGATAGTTCCGTTTAGCGTAACGGCAGGCTTTGAAAATTGAAAGGTACAAGTTGAAAACGAGCGGAGGGCATATGAAGGTAGTATACGATCGGGCGCATAATCTTTTACCAAGCTTCCCGATGCAGGGTAGGCAAGGGAGAGCATACCTCATTGACTGGTAAAAGAATATGTGACCGATCGTGCTCTTATACTACCTATTGCTTTATTGTGGTTCTAGCGATTTCTTTGTTTCCCTCTCCCAATGCCTAACTTGGGTGAGAAATTATCTCTCCTGCCGTTACGCTAAACGGAACTATTAATTCTTTCTCTTCATTTCTCTTTGTTCTAGCAATAAATTACTCCTAGAGCCTCTCATGTTAATGGGAAATTATCTCCTTTCGATAAATTTTGTCATAGATCGTTACTCCGCGTAGTGGGAGAATACAACAAACAACAATCAAAGTGTAGATGCTGCTTGTTTTTCACTTCGTTTTGGCTTTTTCTGCTTTTTGAAAGTCCTTGGTCCATTTTGTGTCTTTGCTCGGTCAACGTTACACTTCGAAGTTCCCAGATTTTAGCCACATCTCGAATGGAAGTACCCTTTTTTACGGGCGAAAGCTTGCGTGATCTTCCGGTCTAGGTTATGGTCCACAGGGCCCGGTTTACGTCCAGATTTTATCTTGTCCTGTAAGCAAGACTTCTTACCATATTTCCGAATCGCGTTGCGAGCTGCTCCGATGCTCACACCTTCCATTTTCGCCAACTGACTCAGCGAAACGTTAGGAAAAGTGCACTTTTTGTGCACGATCTGTTTACGCTTTTCCGGAGAAACGCTTCGAATTTTCATGAAAAGTAAATGCACCGGCACTTGAGACTCACAGTGATAATCAGGAATGATGAGCTGTAAACGTCATCCGACAGCAACAGTGGCGCATAAAAATCGTGCTTAGACTTTCTGGGACACCCTATACGCTCGCAGCATGTGCACACTTAGAATTATATGCCGAGTCTCAGCTTTTCGAAGCCGAGATCTGCACAGCCGACCTCTCGGTTTCGACCTCGGCTTTTTTATGTTAACCGATAATCTCGGTTTGGGTCAAACTAAAAATTCATTTAGTTAGCTGGGAATCCTGGCATGAGCAAACTGACGTTTGTGTGTGTGTGTGTGTGTGTGTGTATGTGTGTGTGTGTGTGTGTGTGTGTGTGTGTGTGTGTGTGTGTGTGTGTGTGTGTGTGTGTGTGTGGGCGCGTGTGTGTGTCCAATCTAACACCCATCGGCCGGCAATGCTATTATGGAAGAAATCTGTTTGCAACAATCATTCAAGTGACCATTAGAAGCAGCTTTAATCCGGGAGCTAGAAAGTGATAACTCTACTGCAGATCCAGCAACCCATTTTAGAATGTCTGGAGAGTCACGCTCATTCCGAGGTTACTTTCACATACAATAAGCCCCGCATGTAAACATTACCGATATCATTTGGATAAGAGCACTAAAACACACTTACAGATTTGGAAATTTTAAATTTCTAAACCAGGCACGTATTTAGTATTATTTGAAATAAGATTATTATTATATAGTTAAAATCAGACAGATCTCATCCATGTTCGCCTCTTCAATCACACTATCTTGTTCATTCGTAAAAATAAAAATTTTCGACGTTGATCTGTAATTAATTTCATGCACTCACGATTAAATGCACAAAAATTAACGTTGCTAAACCACCCGCTAGATATTCCACCTGCATAACAAAACTCCCCATGGTCAATGCACCTAAAATTATGTGCAAGATTTTCACCCGCCCATGCACGTTGTTTTCGTTTGCTGCTTCTGACCAGCAAATGGCCGTTCTCTACATTGCACTAGTCTTTTTTTTTTTCACTCCACACTCTGCCAATAATGCAAATCCCCGCTATGAGGCGACTCTACATCGAGCTTCGTAACTGATAATAATAATCGATTCACTCGCGACAGAGCGGAAAAACATTCTTATTAGTTTAGAATTAGCTATGCCCGAGTGTCACAATATCACCATTAATAACTAAAACTAAGCTGATGTAACTCTTCTTCCGGCTGCGGGCGAAGCCCAAAAACAAAACAAAAAATAACGGGGAAATACTACCGACACTCACAAATTTCGAGAGGGAATCGATTGCATTCACTACGGCTTACACAATGCACGCGGAGATTTTATGATTTCACAGTTAGTTCAAGTAAAATTACGAATTATTGTTTGATTTTTTTCGCGAACACGACGCAGCAAAAACAAAACACGTCTGTTTCGAAGCACGGCTTGCTGCGATCCATCTCCCGGCATGAGCAAACTGACATATCGGTTAAAATTCCAAACAAACAGAAATGAGGTTGATCGCGTGTGCGATCCCCACTGAGCTACAACCCTGCTAAGATCCGAAAACCAAACACCATACAACACTATCAACAACCTCATCGGTGCGAGCAAGGAGACATTGACCACATCATCGATCGTCGTCACAATCAATCGCCTGCCGTTATCAGTGTCATGATAAGGAGAGCTGCGAGAGGCTACTGTCGGAGTTGCACGAAGGAGAAAACCACCCGATCATCGCAGCAGAAGGTCTCCCTACATCCAAGTTGGGAGAAGAAAGGCAGAAACCAAAAGGTCACGGTCCGGTTCGGTACGCGAGCCCCTACGATCGTCCGTATTTTAATGTGTTAGCTTTAAGTTAAAATAATAGTAAAGTAAGAATAAACGTAGCCTTAGTTAAATAAATGTTATTTGACGCGAAAATATAAATGTAGTTTGCCCGCGAAATAAAGAGTTTTCTAGTGTTCATGTGTGTTTATGTACTTGGACGAATTAAAGAGCGCTTCGAAGTGACAACGAATGATAGCATGATAAATGCATGCCCGTATCACCTTTTTCAACACAATCCTGGTCGATGAACGGTAAGCCGCTCACGGAGCTATCGAAGGCAATAGAGCGGAACCGTTCAGAGGTTAAAAAAGATTTCGGTTAAATTGTGTGTAAATATTCCAAATTTTGAATTAGATTTCCATCGAAATATTGAATATTCCATGCCTATAGGCAATACCCTGTAAAGATGGTGTTTGCGTCAAATCCGGCTGGTAGAAGAAGGCGTGGAGCACAGCGATCTAATGCCAATAAAAGTATGGTTTTTCACCGTTCCACAAACAACATACGACTTACTCCACTTGAGAATGAAAACAATATGGCGCATGACGGTTGACAGATAAAAAGCCGAGCCTCGACTTACAACACTGCTAAACCGAAATTTCGGCATGATTGACAGCTGAGGCCGCAGCATGTATACACGTTTTCTATCATTAGATGAATATTATGATCCCAGAAAAAGCAATTCTGCTGACATGCTAAGATTCTCATGACATGCATCTTCTTCATTGACTTCTTCAAAATCACTAGTTAGCTCCAAAGTCACATCAGTTGCACAATCTTGCAAGTGACGTTGATTCCGTGTGGGGCACCTAATCGTACTGCTGATCACAATTCACACATTTTTTGAATACCACATCATTGACTCACTTTAAAACTAATACACGAACAAAAACCGACAAGACGTGGATGGAAGCCATCTTGCATTTTCAAAACTGAATGACAGCGGCTGTGCTTGACTATTTACAGTCACCGCCAAAATAAAGTGCCCACTTTTCTCATGAACACGCTTCATCTCTGAAGTCATTGAAAAACTCATTATATCGTATTCATATATTTTTCTAAGCATGATAATATTATTATTTTAAAGATGCATTTGTATTTTTGCAATGGATAATACACATTTATGCAACATTATTTTTTGAACCATACGTGGTGTAAATTTGGTGGGTCATAATAAAGTGCCCAATTGAAAACATATTATGTGTATGTAATTTTTACATCCAAACGCCCCTCGTATTCAATTTTTTTGACGTTTCCAAGTGTTTGTTGATCTTCTTACGGATTTCAGTTGTCGGTCAGAAAGATTCAGTGCGAGTTATCTAAATAACCATGGATAATACGGTGGCAAGCAAAACTATTCCCTTGCAGATCCGAAAATGTGTTATTCGTGACATCGAGAAAGGTGAATCGTATCGCAAGATTGGTGAAAAGTATGGATACAGCAAAGCAGCGGTTACCAAACTTTTCGCAAAGTACAAAACCTATGGTTCAGTAGCTGATCGCCCAGGAAGGGGAAGGAAACGTAGAACAGATTCCCGAACAGATGCGAGAATCATTCGAGAAATTAAGAAAAATCCGAAGGTTACCCTCAGGGAGATCAAGGAGGTGATTCAACAACCGATCTCGGACAGTACTCTACGCAGAAGGATCGCTAAACACGGTATGAAGAGCAGGGTTTGTAAGAATGCCTTTAATTAGCAAAGTCAACAAAGCGAAACGACTCAAATTTGCTCGGGAACATGCTGATAAACCTTTAGAATATTGGAAGACTGTTTTGTGGACTAATAGCAAGTCCCAAATTTGCTCGGGAACATGCTGATAAACCTTTAGAATATTGGAAGACTGTTTTGTGGACTGATGAGTGCAAATTCGAGTTGTTCAACAGCAAAAAACGAGCTCATGTATGGCGTAGACCTGGAGAGGCGCTTCATGATCGACATATCCAGGGCACAGTTAAGCATGGTGGAGGGAACGTGATGGTGTGGGGGTGTTTTTCTTGGGCGGGTGTTGGTGCTTTGGTAAAAATCGATGGTATTAATACAGCAGATTCCTGCATCGACATATTGCGTAAAAATTTGGAGGTTTCGTTGGTTAAAACTGGGCTGGAAAACAAATTTGTTTTCCAGCAAGATAATGACCCAAAACATACCGCGAAGAAGTCAAAGGCATTCTTCCGTTCCTGCCGTATTAAACCTATGGAAGGGCCCCCCCAGAGCCCAAATCCGAACCCAAAAAGAAATCTGTGGGCCATTTTGGATTCACGAGTTGATAAGACAGGAGTTGCCAACACACATAACTATTTTCAAGCTCCTGAGAACGCCTGGGAAGATCTTGACCCACAACACCAGAAGAATCTGGTGGAGAGTATGCCGATACGTTTGCAAAAAACTGTTGAAGGCCAGAGGAGGACACATCAACTACTGATCACTCAACAGACTGGATCTACAACTTGTTTTTTTTTTTTTAAATAAAATAAGAAGTGGGCACTTTATTTTGACATGCATAATTTCCACTATAGTTTGATCTTTCTTGAAGAAAAAAATGAATTTGCTGGACAAGTGTTTTTTTAAAGGGCGAACACGAAATTATTGCGACACATTCAACAGGGCCTAACTTTTTTACCATTGGGTAAAAATCAACCAAATTTTGCACACTTTCTCATTGATGTGTATTGTTTACATGCTGTCAAACTCGAAGTCGTGTTTTTCGATTCAACGAAAATGGAGGTGAACCAACGCGAGTTGAGAGAACAAATTCTTTCCAAACACCTGGAATTTCCTGACCTGTCGCACCGGCAGTTGGGAAAAATGTTGAACATTCACCATTCAACCGTATCCAGAGTGTTGAAGCGGTTCCAGGAGCGGTTGACGTTGGACCACGGCAAAGGAGCTGGAAGAAAACCGGGACCGGAGAACAAAAAGACGGAGGGAAAGGTGAAGCGGATGATTAAAGCAAATCCCAACGTCTCAAGCCGTGATTTGGCTAAAAAGATCGGCATGTCGCAGAGCTACGTCCAGAATGCAAAGAAGAGAGCTGGACTACATACATACAAGGTACAGACCTTCCCAAACCGCGATGAGCGGCAACAATCGACGGCTAAAACTCGGGCACGGAAGCTCTACGAGAAGATGCTGACAAAATATGGCTGCTGTGTGATGGACGACGAAACGTATATAAAAGCCGATTTTAAGCAAATTCCGGGGTTGGAGTTTTTCACCGGCAAGAGCAAGTTCTATGTGGACGACAAATTTAAGAAGAAGAAAATGTCGAAGTTCGCCTCCAAATATCTCATTTGGCAGGCCATCTGCTCTTGCGGACTGAGGAGTGAGCCTTTCGTGACAAAGGGCACAGTAAATGGCGAGATCTACAAATATGAGTGCCTCGAGAAGCGTCTTTTGCCGTTCTTGCAGCAGCACGACGAAGCTCCGCTATTTTGGCCAGATTTGGCATCATGCCACTATTCTAAAAGTATCCTGGAGTGGTATGAGGCCAATTCTGTCCATTTTGTTCCAAAGGACATGAATCCGCCAAACTGTCCGGAGCTGCGCCCGGTGGAGCAGTACTGGGCAATGATGAAGCGGGAACTTCGGAAGAGCAAGAAAACAGTCACGACGAGAAGGACATGTTAAGAAAATGGAAAAAAAAAACTGAGAAACTGGTACCGGATGACACTGTAAAGACTTTGATGGAGGGCATCAAGCGAAAATGCGTTCGATTTTACACTCAAGGCTCCATCGATTAACTTTTCTTTTGATTTTTGAAGTATATATATGTATAAAACTACCCTAAAATTTTGGTTTGATTCTAAACATTATAAGAAAATTGGCATGACATTTTCGGTGTCGCAATAATTTCGTTTTCGCCCTTTATGTACCAGACAAGAAAAGAACATAATAAATATGCCATCAAAACTACAAAACATAGAATCTTTCACTTATTTAACAGTTTGCTGCACAAAAAGGAGAAACTGGGGTAGGTGGGCACTTTTTTCTGGCGGTGACTGTACGTTTAGTACATATAAAGATCAATGAATGTTCATCGATGTTTAATAATATCAATATTTTTTCTCCGTTGGGAAATGTAATCAAACCGAATGGCAATGGAACATTTTAGTTCATGTGATGCTCCATTTATGTGCATTAAATTCGACACATCTCTACAGTAGACAATGGTACACATGTGCTTTTTTACATTATTTGACTATTTGCGTTACAAAAAATATTCAAATTTTGTTTTGCTGCTTAGCACAATTTCTCAGACGCTGTTGAGTAGTGGAAAGATGCCAAATCTCGCCAAAATAGGATTGCTTAAGAATGTTGTCTCAGAAGACTGTAACTGAGGCTTTTTCAGATACTCTTCGATTTCACTGTTCATATTCCCAGTTGATACCAATTTCACTAATTAAATTCCCAGTTGTGATAAATAGTTGACTGATTTATCCGCATGTACAGATGGTTTGCAACACTAGATATCTTTTCCCAAACATATTTGGTTAACGAATCATATAAATTGAGGCCCACCTTTTTATTCCTGTATCCCCGGAATGCTTTTTCTTCTGGACTCAACCGCAGCTACTTTCTTATCAACATCTCCGACCGACATACTTGGCTTTCTTAAATACACTTTCAGCACATCTTTTCCAACTGATTTATGCGTGCTCCTCTTTCCGGCAGCAAATAAGCCTACTAATTATTTTTGGACTGTTTTAGTCTGCAGAAACTTGTTGATTTACCTTTGCGACTATTTTCTGAGACACACAGACCATATTCGCGCCAGTTTTCTGAGAATGTTTTTGATTTTCTAGCCATTTGTCCAAAACATTTATGCCGTTGCATATATTAATGTGTCTACTGACAGCAAAACCATACACTGGTAGAAAATTGTGCGTTGAATTGAAATAACGTATTGACATGTTAGAAAAAATAAATACGAACACGCATTAGAAGAAAATTTTGGGAAAATTTAAACAAAAACGTCACTTATTCAATTAAAAAAAATCAAACAATTTTTAAACTTTCACTAGTAAACGAGAGCAAAATTCTTAAAAATCCACTAGACTTATCTTTTGACAGAAAGCCATTAATTCTGCAATTTATCAACTTCTTCAGTGTCGAGTGCTCGAAAGTCCAGCACTCGACACTTAAAAAGTCTGTAATGTTTTGTTCGGACTACAGATTGGTAACATGTTACTCGCAAAGTAATGCAACCGAATATCATCTCTGCTCACACTTGCCTGAAGGTGTTACAATTTGACAGCCAATTGTATGTTTGAATAATTATGTTTACTTATATTTTTACATATTTTTTGTAATATATTCAACCAAGCACAGAAAATAAAACGCTGTTTTGTTTTTGGAATCGAATTTCTTTGAAGCTTACTTAAAATTAATACGAGCTGAATAGAGATACACGAGCTTATTGACATTTATACTGACATTTATTGTCAAATTTCTGCAGGGTTGCCATGAAGTCTTCATTTTAGTAGTAGTTTCGAGCAGTTGTATTATAATGGAATGATGTAACATAATACAGCGAGATGATATTGAGCTGTCAAAATTGCATCATTGTATTACGTTGAAAAAACGTGTTAATGGGCTTGTAACTTGTTACAACTCTCTAGTTTGAACAAGGGATAAGTCGTAGGATCCCAAGTAATAATTCACATGCAAATTGGTTTTATTCGTGTTTTATGGTAGTTTTATCAAAGCATTATGGAGATCATCTGGTTTTATCAAGGCATTTTCCAAGTTAAGGTGGTTTAAATTGATTAACAGTTCTTAAGAGTGATTAAAGAACACTTGAAGAAACCTCCATAAAACTACATCATTTATTAGTGTTATTCACCTTATAAGTAATTTTATAAGCTACTTGATTCCTCTCTTAAGACATCGTTTCGCAACTTTCATAAAACCTGATTAAAGTTTTGAAAAAGTTTCATGACATTCTTCTTTAAGATGAATGTATCTTTAAAATGCTGCATAAAACGCTCTTAGAACCATTTGATTTTGAATAAGAGCACATACTCTTGAGAAAGAACATTATGTGAAAAATAAACAAACTGTCACAAAGGACGCCCATAGGTGGAAGAAATTATAAAATAGTCGATCGTTCAAGCGGAAATTCAATAAAAACCTATCCAATATATTGAATACTTTTTTTTGGCCATTGCAGCTTACTGAGACTAACTTATCAGAAGGGTCTATACGTTATACGTCCGTTATTTTTTGTAACGAATCAAGTTAAATGGTGCAATGTGCCGCCCGTTAAAAACCGAAATCCGTAACTCATGATAATTGATTTTATGCCAGTTGAGAAAGTTAAACCTAACGTCCCAGGTATTGCGTTATATGGCGCACCACCGTGGAAATACAGCGCAGTACTTTCGACGTAAGTTTTAACGTGCACTACGATAGTAAAATGTTATGTTAATGTTCAATTCTCCCGAGTCATGCATTTCAGTTCCAAATAGGCTACACAATATTTATACTCGTTGCAAGTAAAAATTGGTATATCATCTAAGCGAAAATCGATTTTTCCCATGATCTTTACGTTAAATCTAAAGTCGGAGGTAGTGCGCTGGAATTGCTCAGTGATCCACTACACAGCGCACTTCTTCCGACGTTAGGTTTAGCGTATAGATCAAGAGAAAAATCATGTTTTGCTCAACTGATGTTTCAGCCATCGACTCAATATTATTATCTGTTATTCTTCCCAAAACCATTGGTAGCATATTCAAGTTATAGTTTTTTTTTTATTGTTTCTTATCGACTTACGCTGGTGAGTAAAAACAATAAATTATAAGCTGTAATTATGACTAAGAACAACAATTATGCATGGGCACTTTTGATTCAGTCGTTCATATTTTCTTTGTTTACGATGTGCCTTCTCTACACTGGTTTTATGGCTATCTTACGAAAGACTTGTTTACCTTGAGCAATTCAAACAAGTTTTATTCAAGCGTAACTCACCTTTTTCAAGAATGGAACAAATAAAGATGAACTTATCGCGCTCCTCATAAAATATTAGTTTTATTTGCTTTTTATGGTAGTTTTAGATAAAACCATTGAAAAAATAACGAGCGTGGCTATTCTGGATTCCCTCGGAATGGTAGTCATTTAAATATGTATGCATCAAAACTCTAGTTTTTCCAATGCTATGAACAAACAATGCTGTTTCAAATACATTTTGAGACTTAAAATGGATTGTAGATACAATTTATTCAAGATCAACAAATTTTTAGCCTTGTCACCTAATTGTTGAGTTTTAAATTTTTAATCAATTTTCTGGCGCATCTAAATTTTCGAACTTTCATGTTATAAAACATCAATAAACTGAATGTCACATGAAAAATGAATCAATTGCAGGCAAAAAAACACATGCATTTTTGTCAATTTTACAATTAATTTACATGCGTATCCACATTGGAAAAGCAATATCACATGCATATCGATTTTTTATTTTCCTTTAATAGCTTCCACTCCACTATAACCAAAAAAAAGTCCCCATTCAGCAGAACGAATCTAAAAAGGGAATCTTCGAAACACATTTGTGACGGACTGGATGTGTTCTTAAAGAGGAAAATCAAAAAACTTTCCAAACTTAGTTTTATCATAGTTTTAAGCATGTCTTGAATGTCATTACAAGTATGTACCGATAAAACTATCGGTTTTTATAGTGGATTGGAATTTTAGTTTGGAGATGTTGTGTGGATGGGGTTTTTTGGAGTTTGGGGGGGTTTTTGGTTGTTTTTTGGTTTTTTTGTAATTTTTTTTTTTTTGTGTTTTTTTCAACAAATGAGTCTTGAAAACTTCTTCAAGTGTACATTAAAATTGAATTTGTTACTTGGGAGGTCTATCTGTCAAAATATGGGCTTTTTCTTGTGGAATTGAAAGAAATTGGCTCGCGTATACTAGTGATAGTATGAAAAAATATGTCTATATAAAAGTGCACAAGTGAAGTGTAAGTTTAAATTTTCATAGTTATATAGATGCCTTGGAGAAAAAGATGATGTGACAGCTGATAAGATTTAAAATTCAATTTATCTCCAGATACAAACCATTACAAAGCTTTGTGCCCGTCTCTTTAAACTTGGCCAAGTTCAATTTTCCACTATGCTGTAACAATTCGAGTTACATTTTCCACAATGCTGTAAACATTTTGGGGAACACTATAATTTAGATGAACTGCTTAGAAGAGGCTGAAAGTCCAGGTGTTTCATTCCGAAAATGAACCCAAAAGTGGCATCTCTAAGTAAAAAAAAAAAATAAATGAAAGTTGATTTGTGATTTCGCCCAAAAAGTGAGACGAGCGCCAGAATGATTGAACGTATCAAGAAACTGAACAACCTTAAGACCTACAGGGTGTTCAATAAAATCGAATACACTTTAAAAAGGTATTAAAAAAATAATTAAAATACAAGATATTCTTTTCTGAGTCAATTTTTATTGAGAACCTTTACGACATATTAGTTGGGAGCACTGTTTTATGACGAGCTTGAGACGTTTCTTAAAATAATCGCACGCGGCACGCACCTGGTCCACCGGCATCTCGTCCCAGATCTTGGAAATTACCTTCTTAAATTGGTCCTTAGTGCTCATTTGATGTTCGCTCTGCTTAGCCAACATGTACGACCATACATAAAAGTCCAGGGGATTAAGGTCCAGGGAGCTGGGAGGCCACAAAGTCTTATCGGTCCAATTCTCCCGACACCACGCTTGGACGATATTCGCCATGTGGGTCGGTGCGCCGTCCTGTTCAAAGACGTAATGATCTTTCCCGTGTCCCGAAGTGTCACAACCTTCTCCAGAACCTCGGTCTTATAGTACGCGGAGTGGATTTTCACGTTTTGCTCGTTAAACACCAGTGAGAGCTTCCCATGCCTGGATACGGCCCCCTAAACCATCGACGTGGCACTCTGGAATATTTTTTCCATCTGATCGTTTTGTGGCCTTTTTGGTAAAATTTGAGGTTGAATTCTCTATCATAAAACCTTCTTGCTTATTAAAGAGTGACCTATGTGAATTTGTTTCTGTAAAAATATATTTCCTCATTAAACACTCGTACGTGAAAGTGTAGTTTCACCTCTTGACGTAAGATTTTGCATAGTTTTATGATAGCATCTAAAAAGCAACCAAGAAGTAACTTGGAGCTAGAAACAGTCATTTCAAGTTTTTTTTCTTCAAATAACCTCAATTCAACCTAATAGGATATGTGTCCCTTGACTCGGCCTAATATGCAATAATCGATTACAATTTTGATGACAACTCATAAAATATTTATTTAACTAGTAATACACTTGCTTAGATAAGTTCCATCGGACTTTTGGTATCACTAGAAGTTATACAGCTTAGTTTATAAAGTCAGAAACTTTCAAGGGATAGGGATGTAATGTCGGTCTATAAGCACCAAAATGGGTCTTTTCATGGATGCAATTTTATCCCATTCCATAGATTTTTTTTAAATGTAGTCTTCGTAGTCTCCGTCCAGTTTTTTTTTCTCGATTCTCTGATTTAAGGATTGCCCGCTGAGTTGACTCTACCCAACACCAAATTTCCCAAAACCAACTTTATAAAACTGCCTGAAACAAATATCACAAATGATTTAATGGCCATTTGATAATGAAACCATTTTAATTCACTCTACACAGATTTTTTTTCCTTTGATTTGTGTTAAGTATTGCCATTTGAAAACGCATACAACCAAAACTCCGACTTTTTTTTATTGAAAATTTTACCAATGTCAACATCTTTACTACGTTTTCCATACAACAGGCCATAGTTGGGAACATAGAAAAAATATTTTTCTAATATTGAGTCTATCATTGTTATTTTACGTATGTGAACAGTTAGTTTATGACGTGTGACTGTTTTATGTACATCTTGGCTGCATTACTTGGTTTATAGGTTCTAACTTGCGAAATTTAGATCACTAGGAGATCGTGTAGATAATCTGCTGAGCTTAACCAGTGTAGTCATGATGTCTTAATAGTTAAGGAAATCGAATATTACGCGGAAGTGAAACATTGTAAATAGATTAATAACTAATGTCTTAATTGCTTCAAAATAAATCGGTCATCCTGATAGCAATATGATTTTATTGGTTATCGTCGAATTAGTGACATATTTTAAACATAGGCTGAATGAAGGAGCTACACACTATCAAAATGTCATGCAAATTTCGGTGCCCTGAGAAGGACACATGCAAGCATCCTCTAGCACATAAGAATAAATTGAAAGAGATGAGAAAATAAATTAACCTTTTGACGTTTTTTGTATGTATCGACATCTTTGTATGACACGACATTTTTGTTTACGTTCCCCGACTTTTTACAAAGATGAGTCTGTTTTTAAATAAGTGTGTAGGCTAACATCCCGTTACCCTATGTATCTTATAGGTAGTGGTGTTCCACTTCAGGATCATAAAGCATCAAGAAATGTTTAAATAAGCATTTTATTCGACAAACGGGATCAATATACTTAAAAAAAGAGAGCTGTAGACTTTCTTCAACATATCAGTTTAGCCATTGTGCATTACGGTTAGGATTTTATAGACATTCAAATTATTTCAGCTCGATTTGTTTGCCAACCATTCCCCCAGTGTCCCTCCCCCAGTCTTTCCAACACCCTCTCTGGGAGAAATCTATGGGATCTCAACTGGACAATGACCAACGCCTCTGACCAATGGATGGGGTAAACAGCGGAATTAAACAATTTAAATTTTAATTCAATCCTTCTTCCCCAACACTTGCAGCGACGAATTATCCGTAACATTCCGGGCTCTTGTTCTATTCATCCATTCGTTGCTGAATCTAATTTGGTTCTCTAATCTCTGTCTCGCTCTTCCCGAAAGTTGTCCCGGTTTGCCAATTTTTGCCGTTCCAAATGCAATTTATCGGGTATCCGTGTGCACCGGACACAATCCTGCAGCGCACCGGCAAACCCAAAGCCCGGACCCATTTCCATGGTAGTTCTGGTAATGGTGCAGCTCGTAATGGCTTGCAATGGGTACATACGATGAGTGACTTTTTGAAATGTAAATTATTTGCATGAACAAACTGAAATTGTCCAACAGTGGTGGCTGGTATTTGTGTCTGGTTTCGGTTTCCCGGGACAAGCATTACAATATTTAAACCGTTCATCGTCGAGATTCAAAGGCTGAACAATGGAGGTAACCTTTCTAAAATAATTAATTAGCATGGCAATAGTAAGCTAGTGCAATGAGTACCTGCTACAGAGTTTGAAAATGAATGCGAAAAATAAAACATCGCTGTGAAGATCAAACTGCTCAACCAGGATATTTAATGACATATTAGTAATGTGCCGCATAGTATGCAGTTAGGTTCTGGTTTCAACGAATCGGCTGGGAAAAGCCGTACGCAGAGGTACTTACGAAAAAGCTGCCGGAATAGAAAAACAGTATTTAAGCCATATGAATGTTTAACGAAATACGCAGTTCATTAGTGCAAGCAATAATATAAGCAAAGAAAATTTGTTGAACGTGCTAATTTAATTCGTACTATCTTATAGAGTTATTATATTTTTTTTCCTACTAGATCTCGATCCTGGCCAAATGTACACTGAAATACTTCTTCGCTGTTCTGACATCAAGCTAAATCAGGCCAAAACTTTATAGGTTTATTGTTAGCATTAATGTACGGCAGGATACGTTTTTTCTTATCACTAATGCTAGTACATTTAGGATTCCATAGTCTTGTTTGCAACGAAAACCTGGGTTTTTAGTCCGCAGCTGCAAATACCATGCGAGATCATAAGCTTTCGTGCAAATTTATCGGCAGAGACGAATTTAAACTTGCTAGAGACATCACCTCGACCAGTGGCTTAATAGATGTTTTGTCTGGGAACCTATTCATAATCAATCTTCACGTACATTTCGTCGTCCATTAAGATGCATCCTTCGTTCTTCGTAAGAAACTCATCGTACAACTCTCTGGCACGTCTTTTGGCTGGTAGATTCTGCTTCGGTGTCCTTTTTGGGTGTTTTTGGCTCGAACAGATTTTTCCCGTAGATCAATCCTTCCGACGGTGTTTTGGCTGGCATTGAATTTCTTGGCAATATAATTACCGACAGCCCTGAGTTTGCCCTAATCGTTCTCAACACCTTCAAATGCAATTTCCGATCCTTAGTTCCTATAACGCTTTCCAATCGGTAGTACTCCGCTCACGGACCTGTTTAAGAACACTGCACACGGTCGATTTAGCCAATTTCAACGACATTGCGATATTCGAACCTGTCCACGTTGAATTTTTAAAGTTGGTGTCCAAAATAAATTTTCGATTCACGGCTTACATCAAGTATAACTTCTTATAAAACAGAATGAATCGTGACAAACTTTTAAGTACTGAAAAAGAAAACATTTCGAAACAAACTACTGTCAAATTATTCCAGCTTCGACCACGAGAAGCTAAATGACTCAAGCCCTTATAAAGCAGAAATTCATCTTCAAAATTCTATCAAACATACACGTGCAACTACAGTACGAAGAATAAAATATGTACACCAAAACCTGGGTCGAGAACAATACCAAATATACAGTAAGTGTCTAACGACTCATTATATCTGACTACGTTGTACCCAATAAGTATTTCAATTGATGTTGAACTATAATCAAGTGATTGAAATCTTCAACATGTACAAAACGGACCATTTTCTAGGAAAGGGGGAAATATTTTTCATAAACGATAAGTATCTCCTGAACCAAACCTGCATGCTATTCAGTTTTTTGTTTAATTCTCTTGATTGGGATAAGGTCTGTATCCGCAATAATCCGGACACCTCAAAACATGAATAAAACATAAATTTCACGTTATATTTCCGTCGTAGTTGTTTATTTCAATTTCAGACTCTTCAGAAATCGTAGAAGCCGTCTTCGTCCAAATTTGCTGGAAATGTTTGATGTCTTTGATTCCTTGCTTCTTTCCAAAAAGCTTCCGCTTCATCAGAGCCCAATATCTCTCGATTGGTCGTAGCTCTGGGCAATTTGGCGGGTTTGAGGTTTTTGGTTCAATGTTCACTTGATTTGCTTGGTACCACTCCATCACAGTTTTAGCATAGTGGCATGATGCCAAATCGGGCCAGAACGAAGGTTTTTCTTTGTGACTTTGGATGAAGGGTAGCAATTGCTTCTGCTGACACTCCTTCTGATAGATCTCCTTGTTGATTGTGCCTGTAGTGACAAAAGATTTACTCATTTTGCCACACGTGCAAATTGCTTGCCACACAAGGTATTTTTTGGGAAATTTCGATGCCTTCTACGTTCTGAAATGCTCAGCTGTAGCATTTTTGACCATAGCAGAATAAAAAGCCAGCCCTGGAAGCTGCTTAAAATCCTCCAGGACATAAGTTTCATCGTCCATAACAACGCATGAAAACTTCGTCAAATATTCGCAGTACAAACATCGAGTCCGTAATTTTGCTGCCAAGTTCAATTTGTCGTTGCGATTCGGAACTGTTTTTACTTTATACGACTAAAGTCCCAAACGTTGTTTTGATTTTTGGAGAGATTTTTGGAATGGAGAGATTTGGGTTTTTCGTTAATATCCTTTTCACCTTTCGGTCCATGACAGGATCAGCGCGTCCAATGTTTTTGTCACTTCTCGGTTTCCTCTCCACCGTCAAACGTTCCGAAAATGATTTGAGCACATCGTGAACAGTGGATTTTGACAAATCCAATGTTTTTGCAAGGTCTCGCAAGTTAGGGTTTGCCTTACGTCCGTACAAAATTCGCTCGCGCACTTGTTTTTCTTTCGTCGCCATCTTGAATACTAAACATGAAATGTAAACATCAATCATAGTCTTTTTCATCATAGACTCTCAGCTATACAACAGTGAAGTTTTTCACTCCTACGTGCAATATTTCAAAAGCTACAATGATTTGAAGGTGTGCGGATTAATGTGGATACAGACCTTACGTACTAGTTATCACGGATTTGCAAGGATTGAATTGGAAGAAGAGCCCGCCTTCTATTCACAAACTGTTAGCAATCGGGAGTTGGCTTGTAACAATCGGGTGCCCTGATGGTCCCTCTCATTCTCATACTACAAGCAAACGTATTTATTATAACAGATCTTCCTTTAGACGATCATGAAATGTAAAAAAAATTGTTTTCTGCTTCCTGAATAGTCCTAGTAGAGTCTTAAAAATGTCGAAAGTCATATTCTTAGATAAACTTTAAATATGCTAGGTTAGTCTAAAAGTTTTGAAAGCGGAAATGAAAATATTATTTTTTTGGGGAAACCACTTTTATTGCTCAGTATAATCTCGCATAAGATCAATACACTTGGTCCCACGATCTTCCAACTTTGATGTCCCATCACGGAAGTGACTTTCTGGAAGACCTGCAAAATTCTCCTAAACGACGGCTTTAACCTCTTAGTTTGATGAAAAATGCTTTCCACGAAGGATTTTTTTTGAGGTGC
Organism: Aedes koreicus; assembly: GCA_024533555.2. Classification (NCBI taxonomy): domain Eukaryota; kingdom Metazoa; phylum Arthropoda; class Insecta; order Diptera; family Culicidae; genus Aedes; species Aedes koreicus. The sequence goes on along the minus strand of JAHHFK020002521.1, from coordinate 229,139 downwards.
GAGAACAGCCAGAAGTCAGAGGGAGCTGAATCTGGCATATGGGGTGCAAGCTGCAGCAATTTACTGATTTTCGCGATGGTTTTTCGAGTTGTGTGAGCAGATACATTGTCTTGAAGAAAAATATTTTTTTCTTCTGCAAACCGGGTCTTTTTCACATTTTTTTCATCCAATTGGTCCAAAAGGTAACAATAATAATCAGAGTCGATTGTCTTACCATTTTGGAGATAATCAATTCCCTCTGCATCACAAAAAAAAAAAAAAACTAACAGTAACGCTTTCTTGGCCGATTTCTGAACACGAACTCGCTTCGGAGCAGAAGTGCTTGTGAATCGCCTCACAAAACATCGATTCACGATGATACAACAAAGGAACTGAATTTCTTCACAAAACGGTATCTATTTTTATTTTTCTTAAGAGCGAAAAAGAAAATGCCACGGAGAAATCAAATCCGTCCACACTCAAAGCCCACCACAATGGTGATGGAAAGTACAATGTTGTACCTTAACGGCACTGTGATTTACCCAAACGAAATTTCGGCCAAGGACATATATATGAACGACGGAATGATCATTCTACTTCATAATGGACTATCCTTTCTTCCTCGGAGAGAATGCGTTCGGCTTACTCAAAGAACGTAGTGGCGAACTGTATCTGTATCTGTACCAGCAACTGTTCGCAAGATATAACCTGGAGCGCCTCTCAAACTTTTTTTTTTTACTTTTATTTTACGTCGGCCTATTTCCTCACATGGTGACAATCACCGACGCCAGGAAGACGACTCCACCACCTGGACCCTACCTAACGACTCATGAATATGAGCCGGGACCAACGGCTTTACTTCCCTTCCGAAGGAAGACGTGACCAGATTTTTTCGCCTCAGAAAAACCACTGACGTCGACTGGGATTGAACCCAGGCCCACTGGGGTGCCAAGTAGCAGTCACGCTTACCACTACACCACCGACGCCGACAACTTCTCAAACTTTATGTATCCAACTAAATTCCCTCTCGAAACTGGATACTTCTCACTGTTGAGAAGCTAGAATGGAATTCCTCCAAAATTCCGCGATGTCAAGGAGGACGATAACTTCAAGCTGGACTGGATCAAGGACTGAGAAATGAGAAAGCGTAAGATCATCGACGAAGGCTTCTACATAAGGGCTAATGGAACAAGTTGATGCATTGCAACATGCATAACATTGTGTGTAAGACATTTGGTTTCATTGAGATGATGTCCAAAATACTTTTGAGTGGAATGGTCTTCGTAGCCATGAAAACTTGGCCATCTGTCCTTAGACACTCCGAGACTACGCTGACAGATCCAGTATTCTTCAAGTTGTGGGATTGTATTTCTAAATCTCAAATTGACAAAATTGATAACTTAATAAGGTATGTGTTTTATAACTTAGTCTAATATGCTACAGTATGTGTCGATTACATTTTCTATTATAACTCTTTGAATTATTGAGCTACAAACAAAATTCAAACGCTTGCTTAGATAATCTTAACAAATTTGTTATGCACCACCAAAATGATGCAAAACTTTCATTTTAAGGCAAAAACTATCGAGAGATATGGATGTTATGAAAGTTTGCAAACCTATAAGCTCCTAGTTGGGTCTGTTTATGGATGCAAGTTCGTCTCATGTACCAAATTTCATATCAAAAGCAATTTCGTAGGGTTTCCTTCTATTTATTTTAGACATTTCGTGGATGACAACATTCCCATTATTGAAAACAAATTTTTTGAAATCTTATTAAAAAAAAACTACTTAAAAGACTAAAATAATGTTGGCTCATGTTTCCCCGACCGCACAACTTTCAAAACATCGTAATTTACACAATACAGGTTTGTTCGCTTAGATATTCATTCAGATATTATATTCGGAAGATGTACAGCCGCATTATCATGAACCCCCATTGCATATTCACCATTTCTGTAGCAGAACAGTAAGCCATGCTGCTGCTTTGCAGACAGAGAAAAATGATTTATTCATTCGATATGCAACCTTCAAGCAATAAAGTAATATATTCAATTAGTTCAATCGCTTGTCTTCACCATGATTTGGCTATTCATTATTTTGGCGACTTCATCAACAATCCGACGAAACCGTGGAGAGAGTCAAGCGTCAGTTTTCTGTGTTCCAGAGTACGCTAGGTTGCTGCACCAAAGCACAACAGAAATTGTACTTGAAGACCGAAGAACGCCCAGTCTTCTGCTCTAAGCGCCCCGTAGCATACGACGCAGCTCCGAAAGTAGAATCAGAACTTCAATGGCATCATTTCCGTTGTTCGTTTTTTCTGATTGGGCAGCAGCAATAGTCGTCGTTCATATCTACGCCGAGCTAGCAGGTTCTCGTTACTTGACGCACATCGATTTGCCAGACGTCTATCTGCAAGTCGAAATCGAGTAAAGTTGAAGAAAGCTATTAACGGTGAAATCTCATCGAGAACTTTTTCAGTATAACCGTCTTTAGCCTGGAGCTAAGTCGGCACCAGGTGCATTGCAGCACATAATCGACAGCATGGTTGCTGGTATTCCCAGAGTCAAACCCTATTTGGACGACATCCTCATCGTTGGTAGTTTTAGTAGTCGCACTCTTCAAGCAGTTTTAGAACGAGTACGTGAGTATGGCTTCCACTTGAAGATTGAGAAGTACGCTTTGCCATGTCCGAAATCAAGTTTCTTGGACACATCGTGGACAAAGATAGCACTCGCCTCGATCCTGTCAAGGCGTAAGCCATTTCCCAGATATTGTCACCGCAGGATGTCCAGCAGCTCAGTTCCTACCTTGGAGCGGTTCACTATTACGGTAGCTTTGTCAAGAAGATGAAGGATCTCAGAGAATAATCTTCTCAAGAAGGACGCACGATGGAGTTGGTTGGAAGAGTGCTAGCAATCTTTCGATCCATTCAAATCCATTCTTCTGTCAAATTTACTGCTCACCCATTTTGACATCATTGTTGCTGCCGACGCTTCCAAGTATGGACTGGGAGATGAATTGCATCGTTTCTAAACTAGAGAGGACAAGGCAATCGCACATGCATATCGTTCGACGACACCTGCTGAATCAAATCACAGTCAGGTTGAGAAAGAAGCTCTGCCTTGATTTTTGCTGTCACGAATTACCACGAAATGTTATACGGAAGACACTTCGTTTTGTACACGGACCATCAGCCACGTCTCAAGATTTTCGGATCAAAAAAGGACATTCCAGTCTATACCGCTAATTCCGAGTAATACATCTTCATGATGTTATGTTGAGTAAACTTCTATGTAACCGAATCTAGTCATATAAAATTATCTTCAACCGTTATAAAACTAGTGTGTTGCTTGGGATAGGCTGCAGCGCTGGGCCCTTATTTTTTTGCTGCATGGCTTTGAAATCAAGCACTTTCGGACGACAAATTTTGGACATGCTGAAATCCTCTCCCGAGTCCCATAGAATCTCGACGAAGGTTACGGCAAGGTGATGGATTGTCATGTTTGTTGTTTAGCATTGCATGGGAGGGTCTGATTCGAAGGACTTGGATAGACATGAGTGGCACGATTTTTAGGAAGTCTGTTCAACTATTTGGCTTCGCCAACGACGTTGATATCGTAGCACGTAACTTTGAGACAATGGCGGAAACATACAAAAGACTTAAGGCTGAAGCTGGCAGGATTGGGCTTGTGATTAATGCGTTGAAAATAAAACACATGAAGGGAAGAGGCTCACGAGAAGACAATGTTAGCCTCCTACCACATCGACGGTGATGAAATCGAGATAGTTGACGAATTCATGTATCTGGGCTCATTGATGACCGCCGATAATGACACGAGCAGAGAAATACAATGGCACATTATGGCTGGGAATCGTGCCTACTTTGAACTTCGAAGGACGCTAAGATCGAACAAAATTCGCTGAACTACAAAGTTGACCATCTATAAGACATTAATTAGACCGGCAGTTCTCAACGACCAACGCGCCCTTGGTGTCTTTAAATGGAAGGTGCTGCGTACGATCTACGGTGAGTGCAGATGGAAGACGGAAAGTGGAGGAGGCGAATGAACCACGAATTGCATCAGTTGCTGGGAGTAACTCCCATCGTACACAACGCCTAAATCGGTCAACAACGATGGGCTGGGCATGTCGTTATATCGGACGACAGCCCAGTTACAATAATTCTCAAAAACGAATCGACAGGTAAAGAAGAAGAGGCGCGCAACGACTGATCCTTTATCTAAGAGGTAGGGATTCATCACAAATCACTATCTAACAGCAATCGATAAACCCGAGCAAAGGATTATACCAAATTGATAACAAGTTCTAATACCAGGTTATCATTTTTTGATCACTGAATATGTTTTCAGTGAGGCTGAATAAACAGCCAAAATAACAGAATGAATACACAAAAAAAAATACACGTTGAAAATCACTATAATAACTTATTTTGTTATCACTGCAAACAACTTGATAACAAATCCTGTATTGTAAGCAAATTTATTGATATAGTTTCTAATTATGTTATCAATTTGAAATCAAAAACTCATGCTAATAATTGAAAAAAATATTTTGATTAAAAGCAAAATTTCTAGTTCAAATATGCTGAAAATATTAATAGTTGTACAATTCAACTTATAACGTTCATAAAAAACAGTGTGTTAAAAATGATAACATATGGTAACACAATTTGCAAGTGGTGATAACTAAATTTGTTATGCGATAACAGCGGAAATCTAAACGATAACTGGGATAACAGAACTTGTTACTTATATGATATCAGCTTGTTATTTTCCTTTGCTAGGGAAGGTTCTTCTCCATCTTAACAACACTTCAGAGCTTGTACCATCTACGCTATTGTATGTCCTGGTTTATGGTATGCTATGCTATTCAATAAATACACCCTTTTCACGTAGACATGTGTCGAAAACCTCAATATTCACATCTCTTTCAATGCGCGACATTTTGAAAACGAAGAATTTTAACCGTAAACACACGAAATATGACAGTCAAACGCACAACATGCTATGTTGAACTCATTAAAACCATCACAAATACTCACGTTCAAAGCAGATGTACGTGGACAGCTTATTTTCGATACATTCCTTACAGGGAACTTCTTCGAACCGACTCCATGAAATGCAGAATTCCCTGACGGTTTGCAACCTTGTTTCCACTGTGGAAAATCGTAAAATCTAATAGTTATTTTTCTATTTCCATTTCAAACTGAACCTTCCCTTTGGCAAACACTTATGCTAATAAATGCTCCGCAGAGCCACATTGGTAACAATGGACGACAACCCAAAAAGTAGAATCGCGAAAGTATTTGGCCTGGAGTCAAAACCCTTTCAGAGCGGCTGGCAACAATAAATCATTTCCAATTAACCTGAACAATATACCTTTTCCAGTGGCTCTTGGCCGCACTCTGCACAATCACGATGGTGAACTTGGCGAACTTTTCCAAATAAATGGACCGATCTTTTTACATGAAAAATGCAAACAAATAGCCTTCTGTATCCCTGCCCGCCTGTCTTTCGGGGGACAATTTAATTTTTTCCCCATTTTCGGTAGCCGTTAGTTGCATCTTTTTTTGCCATTTTCTTTGTTCAATTGTTCATCAGCTGGAAATAAATAGTCCCAGTGGAGCCTTACTAATAAATACAAACGGAAAAAAGCAACAAAAAGTCAACCCCTGAAATGAGGAAAAAATCATTGGAAGAGGCAAAGCTCACGCGCTCATTGCTATTTGAGTGAGCAAAAAAAAAATTCTGGAAAGGAAAATAGCGTCCGCGAAGTGAAACTCGCTACGAAACAACAAAATATAACGAATTGTTCTGTTCACTCATTTACATAAAATCATTTGGTTATGCTTTTGATCCCACTTTTGCTGGCTTTTCGGTTCGGTTCGTTTGGTCTATTCTCCGCCCGGTGACTTCAGTGGTCTTTTTCGTGCTCCTGCTCATCTTCCTACCCAGGGAAGCAGCTTAGATGAACTTTTTGCTGCCATCTTTTATCTGCTGAAGGAATCTTGAGCGTTCGAGTTTTGCCACCACCGTGGCAACCGCGTTAAATTGTGTTTCCAAGATTTATGATAATGTTTTGTATTTTCTACGAAGTCCTTCCCGGGAGCATGCTGGCGTCGTTTCCTCGCTTCAGAATTCCTCATTGAGTTGAGAAAAAGGAAATATTGTCAAAAAACAGACAACTTTCTGTTCACATAGGTGGGGTATTGTGGTTGATTCGATGATTTCACTAAAATTTCATCAAAATAAATTAATCTGGTTCATCCAATGACTAAAAGTAAATTTACTTTTACTACGATATAATTCCTATGAGCTCAGGTTGGTCGCCTAAACTGCCGGGAATCACATATTTGAAACATTTGCCTAGCTTGTATAGGGGAGCTTTGTGTATTTGATACATTTATTACAAAATCTTGCTCTGATTCAATGGGCATATTTCAAGCATAATATGTGACTCTGAAATAGCTTTAACATGAATGAATGAACGCCATCTCTCACCTTATAAAATATCTGATTTTTAAGTTTTGTTCATTTTGACGTGTCTCCTATTAAGCTTATTTCATGTTTCGATATTTGTTTATTTTATTTAAAATAAAATGTTTTAAGATTATTCTAATTATAAGAATTTCAACAGTGATTGTCTAGCCCCCTTGTTCCTTTCAAATTTGATGCTTCTCTACAGCACATCGAAGTTTACCGAATCAATGGATGGAATGTAACCCTCAGGCAAGATAACGTTTGCAAGTGATTGAGTTAGTTCAAAGTAAATACGAGGGTAGAAACAGTAAATTCTTCGGAATCTAATATTTTTATCTCTTGAAAATTCTCAAGCAATGTTAGGATATGTGTGATTTGAAGCCATAAATTATAAGTTTTGGAATAATTACAAACGACTGCGACTGTTCAGGTCATAATTCCAAACCACTTCCAACTGATAAAGAACTTTTCAAAAATACCTACACTGCATATAACCTCATATTAGTCCCATATGAGCTTCGACGTTTTTGATTTATAATGTATTCAGAGGAACTGATGAAACAGGGTAAATATTGCTTACACCACTGCTGAACAACTACTGCCATATGCGCTGGAGCTGAATCTTATTGGAAACGAAAACCTTCCTCTCCAAAAACTTTTTTACCACAGGGAAGTAGGTGGTCTTTTATAGCGTATTGTAAAAAATACTCTTTGTTTATTTTCACGCCCCTGCCTATGAAAGACAGGGATAATTTGCCTTTTGACGAAATGGCACCCCAAACCATCAATCACCGGAGGAGCACTTTAGTATCGTTCAACCGCTCGTTTTTAAGCTGGTATTGCACGAAGACTTGCTTCATATACACGGCCATTTTGTTTGTTCAGAAATACTTCCAAAGTAAACAAAAAAATTACATGACCGGCGTGCGTTTTAAGCAGCGCCCGCAATCTGGCAACTCTGTCGGCAATATTCTTGCGTGTCAATGCGTGAATCCTCTATTTTTTTAAAATCCCCATATTCAACGTCCCGTTTCATTATATTTTGCATGGGTGGGTCATTTTCATTTCCTGCGCTATTTTTCTCGCCAACCCACTATGGTACGCATAGCCAAATTTCACGACAAAAATCGATAAGTCTAAAACCATTTACTTTAGACGTATGATGTCTTTGGAAGATTTTATCTTAAACATAAGGCCTATCTTTTGGTTTGAGTGGTGACAAGGGTGGTCTTTTTATGTTCATAATAAAAATTCTAATTTTGTATTCTTATGATTTAGAGGAGTTTTTGCTCCTACAAAATTGTAGATAATTTAATTTTGTGAAGCTTTGCTGAAAATACCAAATTTCAATCTCATCTACGTATCGTTTTATAACAGTTTTTATAACTTTTCTTAGGGTGGTACTTAAAAAAAAACAGTTTTTTCTGCTCTATTTTTTTATTTCAATTTGAATTTGAAAATTTTGTTTGAATGGCTTTTGTGGCAAAAAAAGTCGCAGTTTAAGAAGATATAAAATGGTTGCTAGTTGTTGTATAAAAAGTTGTAAAGGTTGAAGTGTAAAAAAATGCGTTTTTTTTTTCAAAATATTTTACTCACTTATTTGCAAATATTTGCAAACACGAAATACGTGAACTGGAAGTAAAAACTTCCATCTACAAGAATTGTGCAAAATGGTTTGTCCCCTCTTTGTCCCCTTGTGGGGTAAAACTCATTTTAAAATTCGTCGTTTTGCATTTTTGCTGCATAACTTTCGATCAGCAGTATCAACAATTATCATCATTTGCACTTGCCTTACAAAGTGAGATTTTTATGAAAATGTTGGTATTTTTATGTAAACCCATCTCCATTTATTTATTAACATTTTTATCATAGACAAACAGACACAACACATTGAAAATGTTGCACTAAAAATCATCGTCACTAACACACCTGTGCTATCTGTTGAGCACACTGTAATGGGTGATAAGGCTGAACAGATGGAGGTAGTGTGCTAACGTCAAACAAAAGGGAATCCACTATGTGCGCCATCTGTGGCGATACTTCCAACTAAGAAACATTTGAATTGAACGTTTAAGGCGTAATCGTTGAAGAAACTGCAAGTGTTATGTTTGTTTGTCTGTTTGTGTTGACATATTGCCATTTGTTTCTTACGTTCGCGAAATTTGGCTATTCGTACCATAGTGCAACCGAGCAGGATTCCTTAGAATTCGCTCCTTCACTGCTTCTGAGGGAGTGCGTACACCGCGTTTTTTATCGGGTTTAGTCTTAGGAACAACAGTGCCAGTATCCTTGAAATATTTTATAGTCCTGTACACAAACAGTCTGCTCAACTCAAAGTCGACAGCTACCGTCTGATTTCCATGTTTGTGAATCCGTCAAGATGCAAGATCCGAATTTGTTCTCTACATGTATCCATTTTTGCTATTGAAAATTAAAGAACACAAATTCAGTTTGTTGTTTACGAATGAGCTGACAACAAGTCACTGTTTTAAAACCTACACAAGGGGTTCACCGATAATGGTATAAATTGTACCGAAGGGATCACAAATGAGTACGCCGGGTTCTGCGGTTTTCTGCTGCGTGGTGCACGGTCCCAGTTTTCTGTTTTGGCGTCCCGGGCGAAAGCACCCGGCTGATGCAGCTCTTACGAATGGGGGGAATCAGTCCCCCGGTTGTTCCAGGTGAAAAACATCTACAGTCTTCAGCAGATTTGTCTGGGGGGGTTCGCCAAATACAAATCACTCTATGTGGTTGAGGAGGATGGATCGCGCAGCCGCCGCGCCTTCCTACTGTCAAGATGCTTGGTGGGGTGGTGTGGGGGGAGATAGAGGGGATAGCCTAGCCAAGAGAGCCCGAGCCCGGCCCGGAAGCCACCCTGGTGAATTCCGCCGGGGTGGCGGGCCCGCCTTGGGGGCACACACCACCACCAAGACACCACACCCCGCGCGGGGTAGACCCCCCCCAAAAAATATACATGGGTCTTTTTTACTAGGGGGGCTTTGCTTTCCCTCCCTCTGTGCGCGAGGGGACAATTCTTCCATGTTCTTAAAGCTTCGGAATTCCCGTGACGTTAGTGTGAATATCAGTTTCTAGCTTGTTTATGCTCAGTTTCTAGCTTGTTCAGGTCAGTCAATCAGACGAAGGCCGGGGTGGCCTCAGCTGTACACAAAAGTTGTTGCATTCCGCCAATCTAGCCCGTCTGCGAAGTCGCTTTTTACTTGATCGATCCACCTTGCTAGTTGCGCGCGTCTTCTTCTTGTGTCTGTCGATTCGTGTTCAAGAATCATTTTAACAGGGCTACCGTCCGACATTCTTACGACATGCCCAGCCTACCGTAGTCGGTTGATTTTAGCGGTGTAAACGACGGGGGGTTCTCCCAGTAAGTGATGCAATTCGTAATCCGTCTTCCATTTACACTATACCGTAGATCCTACGCAAAACCTTCTGTTCAAAGACACCGCCTCGATTTCATCACCAACGATCTGAGCTCGGAGAGGGAGGTGCATCAGTCCTCACCGGGGTAGCATTAGCCATGGGGTTGGTCCACCGATTAGAAGTCAATATATAGTGGAGAACAGTACAAAATGCACCCCCCCCAAACCCTCACCCAAAGCACAAATCTATAAATAATGCAAATATAATTAATCATATACCCAAAACCACAAACCCATACCTAAAATTTAATATTAGAATAAAGTAAAATCAACATCATACCATCATACTCAAATAAAACAACCCCCCACTCACCCCCCACACACACCACAAAACAAACAAAACATCCCACATCTTTACAATTTTCGAATATTATAAAAAAAACAAAAACAAAGCAAAACACAGCGGGGCCCACCCCCGCTCATTTCTACCCCCGCCCAAAAAACCCACTCCCCGGCGGGCTGGGCACCCGGTGAATAATCCCACATCCCTCCGGCATTAAAAAACTCTCTCCTGGTAAAATCACCCCCAAACTAGGTAGTTTGAACCCAATGGTGGGTAAACATAATTAAAGACTGTATTCGATGAAATTTGGACACACGCAATTGTTCGTAACTTTTTAGCGTGTGGGTAAAAATATTGAAATTTTAACTCAATGTATTTCATTGTGTTGTGTCAATTGTGTAATGAGTTTCGTGAAAATCGGTCGAGTGATTTCAGTGATGGCTTCGAATGAAGAAATAGTGCGCCAACAAATTTTGGGCACTCACTTCGAAAACCCAAACGCTTCTCATCGATGGATCGGAAAACAGCTCGGAATCGCACATTCAACCGTATCTCATGTGATCAAAACGTTCAAGGACCGTAAGACAACCAAGCGGAAAAATGGTAGTGGCAAAAAACGTGGCACATCAAATCCGGAGAAGGCCAGGATGGTATTGAACCAATTTAAGCGTTATCCCAACATTTCGATCAGGATGTTGCGAAAAAGGCGAAAGTTTCAGTTTGTTTTGTGCAGAAAACAATGAAACGTTCTGGATTACATGTGTACAAGGTCCAGAAGGCACCGAACCGGAGCGATAAACAGAACTCGGTGGCCAAAACTCGTGCAAGAAAACTGTACAGGAGTGGCTCACAAAACCGTTCTGCATTGTGATGGACGATGAGACCTACATTAAAGCCGACACCAAACAAATGCCAGGACAGGAACACTACGTCGCCACCTCTAAGTTGGCCGTTCCGGAGAGTGTACGGAAGAAGAAACTGTCGAAATTCGCCAAAAAATTCCTTGTCTGGCAAGCGATCTGCGGATGTGGCAAAATGAGTCAGCCCTTCATTACCTCTGGGACCGTCAACGGACAAATCTACAAGGACGAATGCCTCCAAAAACGACTTCTGCCCTTCTTGAGATCTCACGATGGCCCGACACTGTTTTGGCCGGATTTGGCATCTTGCTACTATGCCCGGCCCGTCTTAGACTGGTACAAAGATAATAATGTAGTTTTTGTACCAAAAGACGTCAACCCTCCAAACACTCCGGAACTTCGCCCAATTGAAAAATGTTGGGCAATCATGAAGGCAAAGCTCGTTAAAACTCCAAAACTGATAGAAAATGAACTTGAACTAAAGAAAGTGTGGTTAAAAGTAAGTAAGCAAGTCGGTCCTATCATTGCCCAAAATTTGATGAAAGGGGTCAAGGCAAAGGTGCGGGCATTTGGGTTGGGAGAAGAGGTTCAATAAACCAATGATGTCAAAACTTAACCATTTAGTAGTACTTTATTTCCAGAAAGTTTGAAAAGAATCGGGCTCAAGGAAAATTTTTGGTGACCTATTTTGTGTGTCCAAATTTCATCGAATACAGTCTTTATACCCCACCGTCGCCTCCCCCCCTCCTCTTCTTTTTTGTTTTTTTTTCCCCCCGTGAACAAAAGGAGAAGTAGACACAAAATAACACCTTTTTATTCTCACCTTATTATACCCTCAGGGGCCTCGTTACCAACCAACAGAGCTAGGAAGGAGTGGCGATGTGTTACCCCCTCCTCATTTTACACCTCTAGTGAAAAACTTTTTATCCCCCTTTTTACACTTTACAAACGAGGCACGTGATCCCAATATAGTGGTGCATCATATCTCAGTGTTGTGGTACGTCTTACCCCAATTTTAGGTGCATATTGAGCAATGAAACAGGCGTTTTACCCGGGTGTCGTCTTGGGATCCAATTGGAAAAGGTTTAAAATATCATGAATAATAATCGTTTTGAATTTAAATCACATTTGATCTACAACGAAACTATCGTAATGCACCATACTCAATCACTTCTCCCTAAATTTCAGCTTCCATTCCCTAGTAATTCACGATTTTGCTTAAACGGTGCGTTTTATACCATCCTCCCCTACTAGTTGCCTATATACTGTGAACATTTGACAGCTCCATCAGTTTGTTTACGGCAGCTATGGCGAGAACAGTTAAACAACTTAGATCTATTGTTTTTCGTACCGCCTGGGATATATGCTAATTGGCGAATATAAGGTCTATCTCAGTAGTTTCAAGACACTAAACTCTACAGCCCCCGGCAGAATTGTTAATCGGAGTAAGGTCAACAAATCAGTGTCATTGGATTCCGGTTAAATTCAGAATTTCACCGTTAGAAGCGCTTTACTTTCGACGTACTATGAATGAATACAGTGACGCTTTGGAATAAGGGATAATTTGTTTCATCCTATGTTATCTCGGGAGTCTCACCAATTAGGACATATCACTCTTCAGTAAACTTGTCCTAGTGGTACAGCTCTTCCTAGAGGTGGTCACATAAGTTCAGAATTTACTCACTACAGGGCGCTTGTGTGCATATGAGCTTCCAGTTTGTTATTGCTGTAACTCCAAGGTCATCAAACAATTTTGTTGATTTAACTAAGCAAAATTTCTGTGCGTGTATTTCTGCACTTTGGATGATGACGTGGTACGTAATAAAGAGAATAAAGCAACAATTTTCACATAAACAATGTTTTTGATTATTTTTAAACTTTCCATTGTTCAATCCACCCATCCGAATAAATTGAATTTCCAGCTTCCCAAGAAGCAGCCAAATCTTTTGATATAGCCCAGCCTCTTGAAGCTTCCCCTGTTGCTCGGTATTTATTTGGCCCTTGATACCCCCTTCCGCATTGATTCCTCCTGCCCTTGCACCCTGTATCCCGTGCTACATGGCTGCCCCTTGATCCAATGACCCCCTATCTCTTTCTACCACTTGCTCCTGTAACTTCACAGCCTATTGCGGCGTCACTACACTTTGCTATACCACTGACCCTTGCTCCAGTATCTCTCTCTCTCTCTCTCTCTCTCTCTCTCTCTCTCTCTCTCTCTATCTCTCTCTCTCTCTCTCTCTCTCTCTTGCTACTTCATATTTCTACTCCTAATTCAAATTTCTTCTCCCATATTGCTGGCCTTTGCAACTGTTGCTCCTGCTTTCCGACTGGCGCTTGCTACGTTCCTGCTTCTTCTTATTCCTTTGCTCTAGGGATATGTACAGTGTAAACCAACTGGAAGCTCAAATTTACACTAGCGCCACACAGTGAGAGAGTTCCGAACACATGGGACTACTAGTAAGGCAATGTCCTAATTGATAACACTATATTTTTTTTTACAAGACTCTTGTGATATAACATACCAATTTGTAAGGCCCTCGAGATACAGCATAATCAAAATGAAACATGATATGCACACTTGCGCTGCGTAGGGAGACAATCTCGAACATATGTGACTACCATCCGGAAAAGCTTGGCCAGTAGCAGAACTTTGCTGAAGAAAACATCGTCCTAACTAGTAAGGCTCTTGAGATACAGTTATCACAAACTGGAAGATTGTATGCACACTAGCGCCGTGTAGTGACTGAACTCCGAACTTGTGTGACCACCTCAAGGAAGGGCTTGGCCACGAGGACAAGTTTACTGAAGACTGATGTGTCCTAACTGCTCTCGAGATATTCTAGGATGAAACCAATTACCCCTTATCCCAACGCGTCACAGCACACATATTTAGTACCTCGAAAGAAAAGCGCTTCACTTTCATGTTACCACCCTGTAGATGATGACGGTTTCCTGCGAGTCAACAGTCGTCTACAGAATTGAAAATGTATTCCAACGGTGGGCTGTATGTTCGCGACGAACGCTTCCAACCGCGAGAGCGTGAATGTGAGAGCGAGAGAGTGTGTATCAAGAGAACAAGTGAGCGTGCTTTCTAAAATCTATGGTTTTTATTCATTACATGGCGGGATACTTTAACTCAATTTTGAATCGTTTTTGACTCACTTTCGTCAAAAGTGGAGTCACTCATATATGAGTAAATGTGACTGGAATTGATAAGTCGACATAACTAGAACATCGGTCTGATTTAAGTCGGTGTCTTAGATATGTCGACTTGTCAATCCCAGTCACATTTACTCATATATGAGTGACTCCACTTTTGACGAAAGTCAGTCAAAAACGGTTTAAAATTGAGTTAAAGTATCCCGCCGTGTAGGGCGAATCTACAATTGAGAGACTCTCTCTTGCCTCGTTCTCTTTCATTAATTTCAGCGCCATTATAAAACTATGGATTGATTTTTTAACACAGATAGCAAGATAAGAGTGCTGGCTAGCATATAGAGCAAACAGCCAAACGAAAAATGTGAATATGATTTAGCTATGGGACGTTCGGAATCGGATCACCTATCTGAACGTACTTCATAGGCACGCATTGATATGCATGGCTTGCAGCACTAGCATCGGGATTTTGAATAAGGGACACAGTATTAAGTATCAGTATCGACCCGTATCGCTGGTAGATCACCTTTTCGTGGTGCGTTACGGGGTATCAGATCTATCACCGAACCCTAGTCCGAATTAATTCAAACTAGGGAACATATTTGTTTTTGTAATCAAAGGAACGTATATTAGTCCTTATTACATTTTATGTCTCGTGAAAAGCGACAATACTTGGAATGACCCACCGAGGATGAGCTTGGAATAAGAAAAACATGATTAGTCTTCATTTATGCGAATTCTCATTTTCTAAAGACTGGACTCGGAAAAAATGAGACACACAAAAATGATCACCAAAAATTCATTTTAAATCGGATACTTCTCAAATTCTCAGGGATTAAATAACTATATATTAGCTATATTGTGGCATAATTTATTTATTGAATTTCTTTCCCCAAGCTGAATGCTCGTACATTTCTCTTAAAACTGCTCATGATATCTTGAGCGATGCTTTGTCCATCTTCCTTACACAATTTCTCCCAGTTTTTCTTCAAAGCTTCATCGGTTTTGAATGTTTTTCCGCTTTTCTTCAATTTCTTCTTCATTATTGCCCAAAACTTTTCGATCGGACGAAGTTCTGGTGTATTTGGCGGGTTCGCCTTCTTCGGGACCACATTAACGCCCTTCACTTCGTACCAATCCATTACAGGCTTGGCGTAATGGCACGAAGCGAGATCCGGCCAGAACAGCGTGGGATTATAGTGAGAGCGGAGGAAGGGCAGCAAGCGCTTCTGCAAGCATTCCTCTCGATAAATTTATGGTGCCGGTTGTAACGAACGGCTTGCTGTACCGTACGCACTCGCAGATCGCCTGCCACAACAGGTACTTCTTCGTGAACTTGTCCATCTTTCTTTTCGGGAACGTTCTTCCGGAACCTCCATGCGGGACGTACCGACAAAAAACTCGAGGCCGGGGATTTTTTTGGTGTCCGCCTTGATATATGTCTCGTCGTATATGACGAGACAGCCTGGCTTGACCAGCCACTCACGGTACAGCTTCCGCGCACGCAATTTAGCCACCGTGTTTTGCTTGTCAGTCCGGTTTGGCACCTTCCTGACCTTAAAAACACATAGCCCAGCTCGCTTCATGGTCTGCTGGACGAACCACTTCGACGAATTGACCTTTCTGGCCACTTCTCGGGTGGAGAGGTTTGGGTTATTCTTAAAGTACTGCCTTATCTTCCGCGCCTTCTCTGGGTATTCCGTTTTCGGTTTTCGGCCGCTTCCAGCCGCTTCGTCTCCTGGAACATCTTCACAACGCGGGTCACGGTGGAATGGTGGATTCCAAGCCTTTTGCCGATCCATCTGTGCGACTGACCAGGATTATCGATCACCGCGCCCAAGATTTGTTTCGAATGCATCTTGAAAACTACTTGACAGATCGACTTGAATTTTGCACACATAAACATAACACTCTTAACTAGTACTACACAAAATTTCATTAATTTTTACCCCCGCGATAAAAAGTTAAACCCAAAACAAAGTGTCGCATTTTTTCCGAGTCCAATCTTTATTTGATGTTCTATAGTTTGAAATGGTTAGGACTAGGATTCTGATGCATGGTCAGTATCGGCGTCATTGTTTGTTTTGTTTGCAATGAATCCGGTTTTGACTTATAAAGGGGCGCGCCTTTGAAGAGTGCTGTCACTCACAAAGGGTTTAAAGTCTGGAAACTTAAAAAAAAACTTGATTCATAGCCAACAAATCAAACAAAGACAATTGTAAAAAACACCGAATACTTCATCATTTCTCAATAGTGATGAGTCCAAAAAAAAAAAAGAGTTGTTTGTTCCGACGCCAACAGAAAAACGGTTCTAGTAAGAGCCAATAAGTGTTTGTTGAGAATTTCTATCCTTGCGTTCACCATTCCGGCAGTAAACTAACCGCCATCCTCCAGTCCGCTGCCAAATCGTTCTTGTGTTCACGGCCGTTGTCATAACACAAGACAAGTTGTCATGGAGAAATAGGCTGAAACCAACACCGTACATTTTAAAGTTGTTTATATGTGTTTCTCGTGAGAATGATAGCATCCACCTCTCTAAAACTAAAACTTGCCCAGTTGCATTTTCACCACTTGCTGCCTTTCGTTTGAAGATGAGCCTTCCGCAGCAACACAGTTTGTTATATAGAAGTTGGAAATACTGTTCAATATTTGTTTAAGAGATATTTACTTTCGAATCTACACGTTAAATTGTAGTTGTGAGTCCAACTTCTTTCAGAACTCAGATATGATTCGTTAGGAATCATCAAGAAAAGCTCCTTTTAAAAAGATGGTGCCAGTGGTAATTTTGGTGGCCTCTATGCTCAATGGAATTGATGATTTTATAACTCACTAGAGAACTTTATTAATTAATTCGGAGTATGAACTAGAAGAAAGATGGAAGAACTCAGGATGGTCTCTTGAGTCCTGACGGTGATCTACATAGGCAAATGAGAAATTTTTCATCTCAACTCTGTTACACTTCATCCGCGAAAGAATGAATCAAGACTTTTCTTCGAAAGGTTTTGATGACAACTTGTGTTCTCAACAACGGGATGGACGTTTCAAAGAAAAGGATTAGTGATAAAATATTCACGACGCAGGTGTGAACAATGAAAGGTGTACTTTGGCTGGTCTTTAACCCAACCACCCCCAATGGGAATTTGGTGGAATCTATAGACCTGGCAGCGATACTCGCAGTTAACAATTCATGCTACCAGCCAGTGTCACGTTGCCTTATTTAATTGCTATTCTGAGAACAAGCTTCTCTTGTCGGTTGAATTTTTAAGAAGATTTGAGAAAATTGAAAAAAATACGTTTCAACGCTGCAGCTGCGTCGAAGCGATACTGTCGCTTATAACTGTCTGGAGGTTTAGATTGACGATGAAAAAAACAACGAAGTTATAAGGAGTAATTTATGTGGGATTTGACCTTCTTTTCTAATTACCATGAACATTTTCGGTATAGGGGGGCATTTCCCGTAAAATTTGCCGCTATTATTCAGTTGGATTCAATCCGAACGAATTCACTTTTTGTACATGATAAGCTCACGGAAGGATCTAAACATGTTCAAAATATCAATACGTTTGAATTGAATACAACTTCGTTGCTGAAGTTGTTCTCCATCCTAGCAATCTTTTTTATATTTCTTACAACGATTTAAAATGCTGTCCTGAAAACTACTTTAAAGATAAGTTAGCCCACCCAATTTTATAAGATTTTTGCTAATTTATTACCCTTGCGCTGAACTGGCCGGCTTGACGTGCCGCAAGGGCTCAGTAGGGATCAAGACCCGAAGCTAAGAGTCAGTTCCATTGTGGTTATATCACATTTATTAGCAGAGCAGCACATCGAAATTTTAGGTTCATTATTCTTTATATGCTATACAATTTCAGATCATCCATGGATATCCCAAGTTTTGAAAATAATTTAAAATATTTTTTTTCTGGTGGCCATGATACATTATCTAAGCTTTAGTCATGTGGATGTGCGGGTCCGTATACAATTGCAGCAGGACCACAATCTGCAGACACATAAATACAAATGAAATTATTATCGTTTTATATTATAACATCCATTCACTACATTTTGTATGCTTTTTTATAAGTCATTTTCAGCTTCGCATTTATGCATCCTTGTCAGTTATAGCTCATCTAACTTACGTTATGTATTTGAAAAGATAGGAAGGTTTTTATTGTTTTTTTTTTTTTTAGAAAGGATCATATTCGAAAAATTCTACTTAAAAAGCACTTTCCTTCTTCATCAGAAATATATATTAATTCAGAACCTAACAGTTTACAATCATTCATTTCCTATTTCACAGACATGAGGAATCATTTATGGGTGTACAAGAGCTATAGAAAAATTCAATTTCCTATTTTTTTATTTTTTAGTTTTATTAAGATTCAGTTTTTAGATTCATACTCATCTGAAATTTATTTCGCCTTATTATTAGCTGTCTTCAGTTTTTCCAATATTATTATGAAATTAATACACATCTAATTTTTATTTTCAGTAACATACCAGTAGATGTCATATATCTTGTACCTACGCTTATTATGTTCTCTGACTATTATTGTGAAAACAAATTCTAATCTTAGTAGATCTTATTTCAATAGAAACTGCAACAGTGGAAGTCTTTCGATGAGTGGATGATCAGATTAGTTACGGATATATGTATTCTACTATAGTTTACTGACTTGCTGGTATTATTATTTTATATTTTAACGTCAGTTTATTATTTTATGTTATGATATTAAATGATGTGACATAATTACATTTAAATTCATTTCATTAAAATCGCTATTTCCGATGAGACTCACTACATAAATTATTGCAAGGAAACGGAACAGCACATCGAAATTTTGGGTTTACCATTCTATTGCTATATAATTTCAGATTATCCATGGATATTCCAAGTTTGATGAGATAATTTTAAATCAATTTTTTTTCTCGCAGCTACATTGTCTAAACTTTCAGGTCCACAAATGGAATTGTTATTTTCATTCTTATATTCATTCACTATATTATTTGTCATTATAATATTCATTCGCTATATTTATTATAATTATAATATTAATTCACTATATTTTATACATTACTATATGACATTAAATATATATTGGGAAGGGAGGGAGCATCAGGGTATCACTCAAGCTGGAATTGGACAATGGAGTGGTATGACAACCGGCGTCTAGGAGGGAACCAACAGTATCATTTTCTTTATCCTACCGATTCGATTGTGATGCTGTGAATTCTACTCCAACAGTTTCAGTGAGAGTGACGCGCCCTTCTTAACAAGCCATCCCGTAGAAAGCTTAATGAGTATTGCGAATTGGGTTATTCGATTTGTTGGATCGTATCGTTGGAAGGAGAATCTCATGTTCCCGCGGGTTTCGCGTAAGTGTCTCTGCTTACGGGTCCGCCCCATGTGAATGCAACCCGGTAACTCAATTTGATCTTGCTATTAAGTGGAGCTGCATACATGACAAGGTCTTAGAAGGGATGGTGGCTACCTTACATACATACATACATACAATTGATTTGCGTAATTTATTAGAACGGGACCAGTGGTGACAAACTTACGTTTGGGGGGACTGAGACACACGTGGGTTGACGTTACCCGTGAACCCCAAGGTTGAGATTTGGCCAACTGCTGATCCATCAGATTCGTAAATGTTGTCCATTGGTGATCGATTCTGCGGTAAGCGGGCTGATAATACCGTTCTAGAGAGTTCGGATGAAACGGGGTCTCGATGAAGAACGTGGTCTCGATGATAATAAAGATGGTGATCGTTACCTGTCACGTGACCGGTGACTGAAGCTGGTTGAAGCCGTTCACCAAGCCAAGCTGTATTCGGTGTGCGTTGGCCGTATTAACGTCGCTTCGATGGTCCCGGGAAAATCGCTATACCACGATGCGAAGTGACTCTGGTCATGGTTGGACGCTGGGTGTCGGTGACGAACATAAAGTAGGTCACCGTTAAGTTAAGGTCTCGGTGGTTGGCGGTATGACCGATACGGAAGCGGCTCCAACAAGAAAAAAAAATCAAATCCAGTGCGCGGTGTAGGGCAAGTCGAATCCTCCACCCTTTCTGTTCTTTTTTCGTTTTTCAGACTATTAGTTTTTCCCTTTTCCTTTCTATCCAAAAACGTTAACATATGTTTCCTCCAATAGCTTTTTACTCACTAACTCCTCATCACCTTTTATCTCTCTTCGTCGTCTCCCTAGCAACTCCTATTCGCTCTCCGTTTTCCCCATCCACTGCTCCATCGTGACCAACTTCACGATAGAAGGTCTATTTTCCACCCATCACCAAACGCATAGATGTGTGTTGCCTACCACTACCCGCATTTTTTTCAAATTAATCGTTGCTATTGAGCACTGGACACATTATGTCCCTAAAGGGTGTACGGAATAAAATTGCGACACACACAAATATTCGGCAATATTAGCCCGTTCAACCAATCATCTTCAAACTTTAAGGGATTAAAATAAAACGTGTTGTGAATATTTTCCCATGTTTGTTTTACTCAATTTAAATTCCATATCCAAATGCTCGAACCTTCTTCTTTACACTACTCATAAGGTCCTGTACACCATTTGGACCAACATTTTTGTGTGTCAATCCATTTTTTCTTCATATCTTCCTCCGATTTCACTTCCTTAGGATGCTTCATGATGGCCCAGTACTTTTCAATTGGCCGCAGTTCCGGTGCGTTCGGGGGGTTGAGATGCCTCGGCACGAAATTGATCTCCTTAGCCTTGTACCACTCCAAAACCTCTTTCGAATAATGACACGAGGCTAAATCCGGCCAGAAAATCGTAGGACCATCGTGTGACCTCAGAAGAGGAAGTAGACGCTTTTGGAGGCATTCCTTTAGGTACACCTGCCCATTGACCGTTCCAGTTGTCATGAATGGGGTGCTCCGCTTTCCAAACGAGCAAATTGCTTGCCAAATCATATATTTTTTACCAAACTTTGACATCTTCTGCTTTCTAACGTCCTCAGGGACATCGAATTTATGATGAGCGGTGAAAAACTGGAGCCCCGAGAGCTGCCGGAAGTCTACTTTTACATACGTCTCATCATCCATAACGAGGTAATGTGGTTTCGTCAACATCTGGGTGCAGAGCTTCCGTGCACGTGTTTTATCTACCATATTCTGCCGTTCATCGCAATTAGGCGCTTTTTGGACTTTGTACGTGTGTTGTGATCCTTAAACTATACGGAGATCCATTTTTGCCACTTTTTTCATTCCGATCGATGGTCAAACGTTCATGGTACCGATTTAAAACACGAGACACCGTAGAATGTACCATGCCCAGCTTCCTGCTGATGGCACGATGAGAAAGATCCGGATTTTCGAGGTACGTGCGCAAAATTTCTTTGTGCCGCTGCTGTTTTTCTGACTCCATCTTCAAAACGATTGCATATCTGCTAGTGAAACTTACACAGCGTTAATAAATACACATTGAACTAATTCCACCCAAAATTTCAATAGAATATATTAAACTGGTAAAAGTTACAGCCATTTAAAAGTGGTGCAATTTGATTCCGCAAAACCTTTATCGTCTCGTTACTCACTTAATATTTGTATGTTTTGTTACTGTACGGTAACACAATCTTTGAAATAAAAATAATTCAATTGGTATGTAATGATTTAACATAGAAAAGGATCGATGAATCATCCTGATCACTAGCCTGGTCCCAGGTGGATTTAACAAAACTAAAAATAAAAATGGATTTGCAAAAATCAAAGCTTAAGTCACTTAGAATTCGGACTCATGAAATCAGCTGTATCTCAAAACTACAAACATCAACGGAGGATAGCTCAGAGGAGTTGTACGCAATAGTGACGTAGGATAACGTAGTAATGTGTATTGAATGTTATTATTTTTGAAAAAAGCCATTATCGGTCAGAGCCTTGCAAAAACATCATTCTAATAGAGCAGGAGACCTATTGAATGGATGAGATTTCGACTATTTTCCAATGCTGGCTCTACAATTATTTTGTGATGGAAAATTTACTCTTTTCTAGAAACGAAAAGGGCTGATGGTCGTCTGCGATGGAACTTCACGGTTAACGGTGTGACACGTACGAAAATTGAGCTGAAATCTCCGATATTAACACGGTGAAACACGTTTAGAGCACACTACGGGCAGAAGTAGAATGATGAAAATGGGAGAGTGTCGCACTTTTCCTTTTATTCTCTTTTCGACGACAATGCACAATCGTTGAGTATGCACACCCAAACCGGATAGTCCATGACTCTGTCGTCCGTGTTGGAAAACAAGCGTTTAGATGCACGTGATTGGTTGATTATTGTTTTTACGGCGTGTCACATTTATTAATATTTCAATTTTAAAATCAACAGTTTCTAAAATTGAAAACAAAAGCGAAGTAAATATTCCGATCGATTAGTGCAACAATTTTGGAAATAGATCTTGAAATGACTGAATTATTAACGTTCAAAATCTAATCATATTTCGTGACGCTCCAACTTTTCGCACTCGCAAAGTGTACCCGAATATTAAAAACACAGACGTAGTCCTACGTCAAAAAAAAAAAAAAAAATAGAAACAACCTGAATGATTGCAGTTATCTCATTATTTCTATTAGTTATCATTATAATCCGGATTTCTTTCAGAGAGAGCGTTATGGAATTGTTTTAACATTCTTGGTAAACAATTCTCCCATTGAAGTTAATTAAAATATTCAATAATGTATTACGTTGCATTAATCTATTCTGTAATATCTGGGACACCGCGATTTTTCCCGCCAACTGAATGTGAGGCATCTCAGTAAAAGTCCCATAGAATGAGAATCTAACTGTGTGCGACAACTGATGAGGCATCATTTTATTGTGTATTGTTCTCATAGTTCTGTGCAAAATTATCCTGAACCGGGTACAGAGAAGATCGATGCGACTTTCCGGAGGAAGTTGGTAGGATTCCGTGACGGTTGATCTTGTGTAGACCATATTGTCGAGCTCCAAATCATCTTGAAGTAGGTCAACGAGTCCTTTCAACGAGGTATTCATTTACTACGACAAAGCTTTTGACAGACTCAACCACGAAAATTTGAGGGGTACCCTGAGACGGAAAGGAGTTCCGGATAAAAAAAAATCAACCTCATCGAGGCAGAGTATGAAGCGCAGAACGAGGTTTCCGCGTACAGAGTCCTGCATGATGGAGCCGTGTCCGACCCAATATGGGTAGTCGTCATACTGTTCCTCTCCGTAATCGACGCGACTATGGGAGATGCTATTGACCGTGTACCGTGGGCACCATCAATGGCATCAAGACTTAATCGAGGAGTGTCAACACGAATAACCTTCCAACTTCTCGGTAGCGGAGCAAATAGTGGCAAATAGTGATAGTTTCCAATATCTTGCAGTCAGATAGCGTCATATGTGCACAAATCAAGAATCAAGTCTACGAACTGTACGGAGATCGAATCAGATAAATCAATGCATCGAAATTCGAATTTTCAATTAAAACGTGAAATATTTGTTGTTAGTATCAATGCAAAGCACTCAAAAACAGCAGGTCTGCATCAACCAATGCCTGCGGCATATGATTTGTGTCTGGAGGCGTTACAATTAAACGCTGGATTAGAATCCAGCAGGACATCGCAACGGAGGCAAACCCAGGGATCATGGCGTCGGAGCCTCAACAAGGAAAGGCTAAAGAAATCTTCCACGTTGGCCTTACCCATTTAACATAGATTCGTATATGATAGCTCATATATGTACAACGTGGAGGCAATATACGTACATTCGTTCATTTGACTCCTTGTAAACAGTACGCATACCGCCGCCACTTTATAAAGGGTGTATTCAATAAAAATGGCACACACATATATACTCATCAAAATTAAACTGATTATCGGATTTTCTTGAAATTTTCAGGGAATGAAGAACTACTAATGAGTTTCGATTTACAACATTTGTTTTATTCAATTTCGTCTCCCATCCCGAATGCCCGCACCTTCCTTTTCACTCCACCCATCAAATTTTGTACAACCGATTTTCCCAGTGTTCTTGTTGTTTATACCCAAATTTTCTTCAATTCTAGCTCTGTTTTTATAGTTTTGGGATGTTTGCGAAGTTCCGTTTTCATAATTGCCCAGAATTTTTCAATTGGACGAAGTTCCGGTGAATTTGGTGTGTTCATATCCTTTGGCACCACTCCAATACGTTTCGAGCGCAGTGGCAGGATGCTAGATCAGGCCAAAACAGAGTTGATCCTTTGTGCTTCTTAATGAATGGCAAGAGACGCTTCTTAAGGCACTCTTCCGTGTAAATCGCACCGTTTATTGTTCCGGAAGTGATGAAGGGAGCACTTATTTCACCACATCCGCAAATCGCCTGCCAGATTAGAAACTTCTTTGCAAATTTCGATAGTTTCTTCTTTCGAACATCCTCCGGAACATCGAACTTCGACTTGGCAACGAAATATTCTTGCCCAGGAAGTTGACGGAAGTCGGCCTTGACGTATGTTTCGTCATCCATCACGATGCAACCGGATTTGGTGAGCAGCTTCGTGTAAAGTTTCCGGGCGCGGGTTTTCGCAGTGATGTTTTGTTTTTCATTCCGGTTTGGGGCTTTTTGCACTTTGTAAACATGTAACCCAGCACGCTTCATGGTTTTCTGCACAAAACCGACTGACACCTTAGACTTTTTAGCGACATCTCGAATTGACATGTTTGGACGGTTCTTGAATTGTTGTACGACTTTCCTGGCCATTTTACTGTCCATTGGACCACTTTTACGACCACTCCCTTCCTTCCTTTGGACACTCAGACGCTCCTTGAAGGTTTTCATTACACGAGACACAGTTGTATTTGCAATTCCAAACCTTTTAGCAATCCACCGGTGGGACGCCCCTGGATTTTGATTGTGAGTGCACAAAATTTTCTCACGGCCAATTTCTTGTTTCGACGACATGACTGGAACTACTGAATGTATAACTGTGAAACTTGGCAGATGTAAATGATACACTATAGATAAGATCTACTCAAATTTCTAGGTTTTTTACTCATACGATTCAAAAGTTACAGAAGATTTTCTGTGTGCCATTTTTATCGAATACACCCTTTACTCATATCCGCTATCGTATGCGATCTTGTGTTCACTTGGTATGCTACATTCTACAGGGTGTCCGAATATTATCCGTACAACAAAATGGTGTTAAAACTATCTTTTATTGTTGGATTCAAAAATCAATATGTATTGTTTGTTATAGCAATATGTTTGCAAATTACAAGTTTTATTTGCTCATTTCAAAATGGCCGCTTCGTGCTGAGATGCACGCCTTCAAACGTTTCGGGAAGTTATCCACGATGGCCGCGAGTTCTTGGATATTTGTTCCTAAACCTTTAAAAGAGAAGATTTTAGATGTTCTAGTGATTCTAGTGGTGCACTGCAGGCTCTTGACTCCAACATGGACCTTACCGAATAGTCCATCGGATTCAAATCCGTTGAGTTAGAAGGCCATTCATCTTTCGTTAAAAAGCTTGGGAAAATGCGTTCGTAAAGATTATTAGATTAATGCTGCGATGCCCAAGCAGCTACTGTGCCAGTAAATAGCTTCTGATATACCGCTTGATTCACTTTCAGATCAAAGGAGTCTTGCCGGAATGAGTTATTCCAGCCTAAACCATGACAGAAACGGGATTATGACTCCTTGAAATACTTCCACGATTTTTGGAACGATTTTGGTGGTTGTGATGCTGCTTGATTGTGAAAATTGTTTCATCGGTGAACAGCACTGACCGATAGCGGCCCTCGGATAAGTGGTTCAGGAGAACCTTAGCTTTTCTCAACCAGTTTGCTTTCATGGTGTCATTCAAGTAGTGATTCTTGCACAGTTTATATGACTGAAGCTTCAAATTGTCGTGAACTATGGCTCTAACGGAAGATTTTGAAATTTTCAGTGATTTCGCCAACTTTCGGATGGAAATCGAAGAATTTTGCTTGATTGGTCGCCGGATAATCTCGCGCATTTGTGATGTCCGAACTGTGCGCTTTTTTTCCTCTCCCTACGCGGTCATCTAGCGTTCCAAGCTGTTGGTATCGTTTTATTTCGTCACTCACTGTAGATTTTGCCATATTCAGGGTCTTTACAATCACTGAAACAGTTTTTCCTTTTCGAAAAAGTTCAATTACAGCTCATTCGGCTTCATTTTGAATGAATTAGAAATCACAACTGTACCAAACTTACTGCGTATAAAGACAATGGGTCAAGATGTTAAACCATGTAGGTATACTTAGTTTAATTCACTTGGTTGTGTTGAGGCATGCCGACAAAGTCTGTACGGATAATTTACAGACACCGTGTACAAAATATTTTACTACTGAAACTAATATCTGCATCAAGCAAGATTCTGAAGGGAAATCAATTCGAATCCACCTTAAATTACGACTGAATTATTTGGTGAAATTAGAGTCTCCATAAGAATTTCCTGCTTTGACACGAAACTTAACGTTTCTTTTGATTTCCTATGTCATCTGTTTCATTTATGTCATCTGTGAGATTTCATTATCACCAATCCGCATAACCAATCGCAATAATTTGTGATATGTTCAGCGGAATATTATAACTATGTCATCCACATTTCGTAGATCAGCAGGCAAAGGGTAGGAAGTCAACTGGTACATCATAGCAAGGTACTAAGAAGCGGACCATCACGAGCGAACCATTGAAGTCAAGCTTTTATCTGGAGGAAAGATTGAAGAAGAAAGAACATAAAGCTCTGCCTGAGCGTGTGCAATCCTTTCCTTTTTCGATAGAAGAGGAGTTCATGTTTTGTGCACCTTGGCAATCTCCTTCGGCGTCTTCTGAAAGAGCTGCAAACTCGTAATAATGTCCATAGCGTACATTTTCACAAATTTGCAATAAAAAAATGTGATATTCTGATGCAGCACTTGGAGGTAAGCCTTAACATATATACGGTCAATAGAAACAAGTCATTGCTTACACAAATTAACCCAACATTAAAGTTCAAACATACTCGCATTTTTTCTTGCTGCACTCTGTGCTTGGATGTCATCTGTTTTTGAATCTTTCCCGTATTCGTTCAAACTAGATTGTATCTGGCTATGAAATGTGGAATTCTATCATTACCACGAATAAGATAGAAAACCCTACAATGTTGATAAATTTCTCTGAATCAAAAAACAAAAAACAAAAACTGAAGCTAAATTTACAAAGTTAACTGTCCTTCACAGCCCTCAAATCAAAACCATTCCCTCATTGTAGCATTTCCCAGTCAAGTACATATCCAGAAAAGTTGCTAGAAATTTAATTAAGGCAAGAACATAAAACCATAAAGTAAGCTACCGCTACTTACGGCAAATAAAACTTCGACCCTAAATTATTTCTACCATGTCCGTGTGTGTGATGCAATAGCAACACAGTATCACAAACACCCCCATGCCTTCATGATCATGATTCGTGTAAGGAAAATAAATAATCTTCTAATTTTTTATTGCGGTTCATTTTCCGGCACCCCGGTGAGTTTCGGTTCCCTGGATGATGATGGGAGAAAAGACCACCACAAACGCTCCGGCGATGATGATGCCGATGATTCTAGCAGATCCTTGTCGCAACTCATTCGTTGGCAAGGCGTTACCTTCTACTCCAGGACCCCGATCCTTCTGGAGGCACACCGCAGTATGGAAATCTACGTAGCACAAGACTATCTCTAGAAGCCAACCAGCCTTGCCTGGGTGGGCGGATTTAAGACAATGATTTGATTGATTGGAGTACTTTTTCACACCCATCAGCGCTGTGCCTCCTCCGTTGTGGTTGTTGTCGTCGTCACCAGCTTCGTGCGGGTGGATATCCAAAGCGTCCTAACACATCACACAACCCCCCGATGATTGGGAAGATTGCTAGGCAGATAGGGTTGGTGGCCTTATTGTCGGCTTGAGTGTTTATCATACCGAAAATATACCTCGTACTTGCAGGGAAAACTATTGTTACAACTCTGGTAACCAAAAAAAATATTTTCTCAGGGAAAAACTGGAAAGTAGGATTTTTAAACTTATCGTTCAACAAAGGAACCATTCCCCCTAGGTCTAGAAGAATTGATGATGCTGATTCATTACAGCGTGTAAACATCTGTAATCACGTGAGAGATTGTGGGTATGAAAATCAAATTAAGAGCATCCCTCCTCCTTTGGCAACGTGTGGGGCTCTCGTTAATGGGTTCGGCTGAAAAGTTTCGGTCTGCTGCGAGGGTGAGTAAGGTGATGAACAAGTTTTCCGAGTTTCATCGATGGATCTATTCGGCATAATGAGATTCAGACTGTCTTTACTGACTAGAGGCGCTCCCAGATAGACTAGTTAGTTAAGGCAAGTTTTTACCAATTAAGGAGTGAACCAATAGAGGAATTTCTTCCAGATTGGGTGTGCTTGCCAAGCAATAATCAAATGCATGCATATCGTTGCATTTTGCATTACTGGAATATTTTGCAACACTGGGTGATTTTCTGAAAACGTATCGCCAACTATGCCATGGAATAATAAATTCCACAAGATTAGAAAACACAACTCAATGATGATAGCATTCCAGATTACCAATCGTCTCTTATTTGATGAATCCAATAAAACAACTATCTTTTCAACCGAAATTGCTGACCCTGGTGTTCGTCGTTCTAAGCAACCACAACACAAGGAATACAAAACAAATAAAATGGCAAGGGATTTTCCTCGCAATTGTCATTCGACTACTTGCCCATACGAAGTCCTAGCAATTCTACTTGTCCTATATCCAGAATCCAAATTCAGAAACCAATTATCCACTGTCCCTTGTACACTGTTCCCATTATGCAAAGTAAGGGAAAATACTTGCCTTGGAAAACCCCATTCATTCCGAGTCGAAGAAACCCCTCGTTTTCGGCCTGACGAGCAGAAACAGCGATGGTAAGGTTAACAAACTGCTTGCTTATTCGGATTCTCTCCAGCGGAAAAATGAAGATTAATCTAGGAAGTCGTAAAAATGAAACCGATATCTTCAACCCCTACATTTTTATCCCACTCAGATAGTCGAGCTTCGGATGCTGTAAGCCGGGGTGCTTCTGTCTGCTAGGCAATTCATTTTCCCACTTCCGCTCTCGAAACTGCCACTTGGTGGAAGACGAAAGAAAAATAAACCGAAATTACCAGCAGGAAGAGGTGTTCTAAAAACACTCATCCAAATAGGATTCATTTCTCTTCACGTCTCCTCGTTCCTAAAGCGAACACTACACCATGGGAAATATTGCCAGGACTGTCAATAATATTGACGGTGTGAGTCCAGAAACGGAAATATTTACGTTGAATCAAAAAAGTTTCTGTAGCAGATGAATTGTATGCCTCGATATTTTCCAGGTTTCTGAACAGTAATCCGGAAGACGAAACTCACTTATCACAGTTATTTACGAGATCAAAATGAAGAAGAAAAGTCCCAAATTCAAAATATATAACGTCGTAGATAGGATTGATCAATTTTAGTTCCAAGGGCAGCGAAAATATTGTTAAAAAAATATTGACATCAGTGTTGACCGAACGAAACTTCTGATGTGTGAGGTTTGCTTAGGCAAGTAATGCGAGGCATGATAGCATTTTTCTTCACTGGCAGGTTCTTTCGTTGCTACCAGCTCAACCTTACACACCCAATCATGCCTTTCGAGAGTAATGTGTGGAGATAGAGAGAGAGGCAACACGAGAAACTCATCTGAAAATAGATGAAAAATGGAAACCTATTCTGAGTTTCCTTCCATAGGACGATACCACGTGCGTGGATGGATGAATGTGTTAGTGAATTGATCGTGGCTGCCATACCACCCCGTTTCCAGCCTCGAAGCGACAAATTGTTTGAACAAATGGTAACAAAGGAAAGGATTGGTTATTTTTCATCTTTGATGTTGTTTTCGTCGGGCTTCATCGAATTTCGCTGGCTGATGTCTTTTGTTCCGAAAACGTAAAATGAAATCTACTTCCATGTGCCGGAGGTATTTCCACAGAAAAAAAAAATCACAAGCCAGTAGGTAACCCAAAATGTTACTTACAAAAATTAATTCCTTTATACTTAATTAGCAACATTAGTTGAATTGTCAATCAATTGTATACATCGTTCCATTGATGTTCATGATATTGAACGGACATTTACACTGCGTTTTCGAACTGTGCAC
The DNA here is from genome assembly GCA_024533555.2 of Aedes koreicus. Classification (NCBI taxonomy): domain Eukaryota; kingdom Metazoa; phylum Arthropoda; class Insecta; order Diptera; family Culicidae; genus Aedes; species Aedes koreicus. Next base: position 198,763 of record JAHHFK020002521.1, on the reverse strand, counting down.
GCTGAGAAACGTCAAAGTCGTAAAAACGCCAACCAACAAACCAGATTAGGAGAGAATATTTTTTGCTGCTTCATACGGTACCTTTCCAGCTTAAGCAGGATTTTCCAATGTATGCTAATATAGCTTCAAATAGCTTGGTTGAGACGTGGTTGAGATTACGACTCGTAATAACCTTCATAATTTTACGAGCAGATTTATCGGACTGTATCGCCGATATTGTTCCTTTTGGAGATTGTTATCTGCTATCCGAAGGTTGATGGGCACAGCACCCATCCATCGGAAAACCCTTTTCAAATGATCTGTAAGCACGTTATTTATTATAAGAATAAAGGACCCGTTCGATTTATTCACGGTTTGATTTTCTCTCCATTTGTTTTTTTTTTTTATTTATTAAAGACTCTTTAAATCTCATTCGAGTCTCATTTGATCCATTTACAGAGTTGAAAAAACTTAAAATCTAGTAATGTTTTTCATTTGCTGGACTGGAACTGATGACAGATCGCTTGACTGCGACGACAGGATACGACAGGCCTGTCTGGATGCGACCCGGTCCTCAATGTTGGATGGAGTTGATGCTCGATGGCATGCTGGTTGAACGTTCTTGGTTGACATCACGGCTGGTCCAAGCGAGATACAGCAGAACCGTTTTGTTGGTTATGATCGAACGCACGAACAGTAACACCTTCTTGCTAGTTCGAGGGATCACCGGCCACCTTGGATAGAGCTATGTTAACGATGGCTTTGAAGAAGATGACCAAGAGGTCTTCCAAGCTTTTCCCACGATAAACTAGTTTAACTGCCTTCACCGGCGAAGAAGCAACAATAGCAATGTTTTGGGTGTGCTGCTCAACATTATATTTTTCTGATCTGGGGTGACCGGAGACACATAAAACCTGTCCACGTTAAATTTTGGACACTTTTCATTCAGGATATATTTTGTATTATTTCAACAATCGCTGAAACGTTTCACTTATATCACAGCTGAAACTCTCCTCTTTATTTCGTGGTACAACATGTTTACACTCTTGTTACATTCAGTAAAATGGCGTCGAATCAAGTGGAAGTGCCCAAACGCATGTCGTACAAACGGCAGCAAAATCCGAATTTATCGGCACGCGATCTTGCCTAGAAATTAAAACTACCGAAAAGTTCCGTGTTTTGTATTTGCAAATCATTGGACCAGCGCTTGGCTGTGAATTGGAAGGTTCGGAAAGAAGGCTCCCGAAAAAAGAACAAGAAGGTGGTAGTCATTTTTGAAATATGGCTCGCAAAGTTGGGAAGTCAAAATCATACGTACGTAGAAGTGAAGCAGAGGCAAGGAGTATAGTGGTCAAAAGTCGATTTTAACGCTCTAAACTGATAGCTCCCTAAATAGAAGAGCTAGAGCAATGGCGTCTTTGGCAACGTTGATGGATATGACAAGCGACGTATTTTGACGGCATGACTTTTGTGATCAATCCCCCTAAAAGTGAGATAACAATTCAATTTTTTTAGAATTTTGAAATTGAGAGTTGATGTCCTCAGCAAAGTTGTAGAAAAAGTCAATACAAAAAATTTTGCTGAAGACATATAAATCGTATTTTTGCACCCAATTCGAGATTGAGAGCGTTTTCTAAGAACTAACCTCCAAAAGTACATTTTTCACAGAAACAATATTTGTCTGTCTGCTGGGGAGTTATGCTTTTCCAGCGCGCTGTTTATGAACTTTCATGCCCATTACGATTTTGAATTGGTTCTGGGTATTCTTTTTTCGTTCAGCTACTTTATTCTATCTTCTCCGTGAGCTTGCCAGTTCTGTATTTCAAATCGATACGCCACGTGTAAAAAATATTCGAATCCACACATGAAGTGCAGATAATGCGAATTCGTAAGCCATTTAATTGTCGGTGTTATTCATCTCGTTTGGTTTGGCTCTGCATATATAACACTTGATTAAAAACTACCAAGAAAGGCTACGAATTGCGATCTTCTGAACTGGTATCTAGAAACATCAGATCAATTAATTACAAGCATTCTTGGTTGTCCCATGAGAAACCATTGTCAAGAGATGATAACCAGCTGCTAGCAAAAGAAGCGGTTAACATTAAAAACGGCGTTGAAAATATAAATGTTTAATAATAATTGAAATCGTAATCCCTATGTCGTGTTCGGTGGTAGGAAGATCGTAGAGATTGTTCCATCTGCAGTTCTAAGTTCATCGGCGCTGCAATGTGCGGAACAGTTGTCCAGCACTAAGACAGCCCTCACCGGCAGTATAGCACCTTCCAAAAATGCCATGACCTTAGAAACGAACTCCTTGAAAAACCACTCCTTAAACAACTCCCGGGTCATCCAGGCATTTTTTGATGAAGCATAGTTTACGGGCAGCTCATAGATGTTCTTCAATGCTCTTGGTCGTTTTGACTTTCCAATCATCATAGGCGGAAGTTTGAACGAACCATCGGCATTTGAACAAGGCATAAATGTCACACGCTCCTTGTTCCCCTTTCTTCCTGGAGCTGATGTTTCGTCCATTGTGATAAATGTTGACGAAGGAGTGCATTTATAAAACAGCCCGCTCTCGTCCACGTTGAACTGACTGCGTCTGACTGGAAGATAAATGCCGAACGATAGTTGCAAAATATCCTATGTACGAATCAACGGTTGCAGCATTGTTCGAAAGTTTCTCTCCTGTAATTTTCAGAAACCTGAAGTTGTGTCGTTTCACGAAATTTATTGTGTATCCACGGCTCCCTTTGAATTTTTCATCATTGTAAAACTTTCCGTACAGTTTCGTTGCCTGAACCGTAAACAAATCCTGGCTAACAGGAATATGACATTCACGTTTCTGCAGAAACCAAATGTACAGAGCTTCGTCGAGAAGAGGATACTTAGCCCTTTTGAAGGTTTTCCGTTTGTTTGAAGATTATGAATTTATATGAGAACATGTACAGTGATGAATTTCTAAAAGCTTACCCATCCGAAGTTGACGCTGTGCGATCTGTTCCATGATTTTTGCCTTGTTCTTTTTAAGGTCGTATGCAGTCGATTCAGCGATGCTATACTTCCGCCTTATTTCAATCATGGCTAACCCTGTGTCGAAATCCTGCAAATTTTTTGCTTATGTAGCAAATGTTATAACAATTCTGCTCCTCTTTCCTTTCATTGCGACTTTCACCATTTTTTAGAATTGAATTTTCTGAACACCACAGACGGAAACACAACTGCCCAGCACCAAGAAAAAATTGCACAGTTTGCTACGATTGTCAAACTAAGTGTCAGTGTGAAAAGCGTTCCACAATAACGTGTGGGCGTAACGACGCATCGAGGCGTAACGTTTTAAAACAAATCAATATGATTAAGGAACCAATATGCTTTTGGAGCATACATACTACAAACTGTAACAATAGAAAGCAATATTTTTGGACATTCATTACATTTCATAAACAATTGCAAAACCTGTTGTATTAAGTTACCATGGCTGCTAAAATGTAGCTAAAGGTTGAATTGTATGTAATAGAAATGGTTATTTGCTATGCTGATAATTTTTTTTTCACTTGTCCAGATTAGCATTTGCATAATAAAAACAAAAAAAAAAAATTATATTATTTCAACTTTCTTTGATTGCTGATTTGATTTTTTTGTGATTCGATTATCCGGAGTGAAAAAAAAAATGGATACTCCGGATAATCGAGTCCGACCTGTATTTTCTAATTTGAGATGGTTACTAGATCCCAAGCTGAAGAATGGGCTAGAATGTAGGGTTGAAACATTTAGCCTTTTTTTTAAACTAGAGGTTCTAAGGTTCTAAGTTCTAAGTTAGGTTACAGGACAGTGTTTAGAATTTTTTTTGTCAAAGAAACGAAAAGTCGTTGTGAGAATATCACCAACAATCTCTTTTATTCTCTTTTATTTTGTGTTACTAACTCTCTGCATGCGGTTTTGCAACCATCATGGCCGCAAACGGTTGTGAATTCAAGCACCTGATCAGACATCCCAGCACGTGGTCAAGGTAGTCGAGAACGGCTGTAAAATGGATCGATTGAAGTGCGAAGGACCTGCTCAGCCCTAGGCTTCTATATATGCGGTTTTTCTAAGGAAGTGATCATATCAATTTCAAGACAAAGTACCTGTGGAGCATCCTGAAAAAATTCAAAGACAGCACCCAAAGAGAAGTATCATCAGTCCTTAATAAGTATATATGAAATCTAAACTGTCAAATTATCATAAACATTCATCTGTATTAAGATCAAAAAGTTATATTACAGTCAATACTAGTTTCAAATCACAAACAAATTAATCATTTCAGATTAATTCAGACCAATCAGAAAAAAAACATTACAGACCCCTTACCCCAACCTCATCCTTATCACCTCCCATGTCGTTCAAGTAGTCCGCACAGACCAGTTATCGCCGTTACCCCTCCCTAACCCTCGGCTTTGGATTGACTTGCGCTCTCATTGCCCCACCAAACGCTGCAAAATGAAAAAAAAAATGAAAAATAATAATGGAAATCATAATCGATTCAATTATAGTAACATATCATACATAAAATTATTGACAAAAACAAAATGCAAAATTAAGCTGAAAATAATGAGTTTGTAGGTGTAGTAACCATGACTAAGGGCCTGTTCATAAACCACGTAGACTCATTTTTGAAAATCTCAGACTCCCCCTTCCCCCCTCGTAGACTTTTCTCCATACAATTTTTTGAAATTTTGTATGGAGCGAAGACTTTGGTCAACAACCCCTCCCCTCCCCCCAGAAAAGTCTACGTGGTTTATGAATAACCCCTAAGCAATGTTTTACATTGTTTGAATCATGAAATATTGTAAGACCATCGATATTTGTTTTGGGCATAACTCCCCAGCAGACGATCGTGGACGGAAAAACTAACCACCACTTGAAAGCTCTATCAATGTACTATTATATGTAACTGATTTGATGTGCTCCTACTTGCTCCTAAGTGTGGTACAGCCACTGAAAATACGACAAAAAACGGGAAAAAGTTCAATAACTCATCCTACTGAAATAATGCAGGTAAAGTATGTTCAAGAAAATTTTGTGTTTTTGATTTTGCAGATAACTTTGTAGAACGTTATAAAGTTCTTCAAATTTAAAAAAAAAAGTGCTTTTGGAGGTTAGTTCTAAAAAAAACGCTCTTCATCTCGGATTGGGTGAAACATACGAGTGATATGTCTTCAACAAAGTTTTTTTTATTGACTTTTTCTACAACTTTGTTGAGGACATCAACTCCCTTTTTCAACACTCTAATAAAATTGAATTTTTATCTCACTTTTAGGGGGATTGATCACAAAAGTCATGCCGTCAAAATACGACGCTTGTCATATCCATCAACTTTGCCAAAGACGCCATTGCTCAAGCTCCACTATTTAGGGAGCTATCAGTTTAGAGCGTTGAAATCGACTTTTAGACCACTGTGCGTCGCTAAGAAGTGCATGTTGAACTTGTTTAATCAGTTTCTGGAACAAAACATTGTACCGGATTATAGGAGACGGATGAGAGTTATTTCCATTCAGAAACCGGGTAAACACGCGTCCGATCACATCTCCTATCGACTCATCGCGATGTTATCTTGTATTCAAAAGTTGTTGGATAAAATAATCGTCTTCCATCTGTAAAATGGGTTGAGACGAACAACCTGCTTTCAGATATTCAATATGGTTTTCGTAGGGGTAAGGGAACGAACGACTGTCTTGTGTTGCTTTCCACAGATATTCAGTTAGCTTTTGCTAAAAAAGAGCCAATGGCTTCTGTATTCTTGGATATCAAAGGGGCTTTCGATTCAGAATCTGTTGAAGATCTTTCAGATAAACTCCAAGCTTGTAGGCAATTAATGAATAACTTTTCTTACAATTTGCTGTCAGAGAAACCTATGGGAGAGCTTAGCAAGTTTCAAGCGCGAGCGGACGTGTTTATATTTGTTTATACTGAAAACGAAGAATTTTTGTAGAAAATGTTCATCACAGCGTATGGCAAATTATGAAAAACTTATATTAAGAAGTATTTTTAATCACTGTAAGAAACCAGCAAATATTAAATTTAATGCCAAGACACTGTTGGAAGGAAAAACAATAAATAGGAGAGCAAGAGTAGGAAGAATCAGTTATTATGGTCACATTCTGAGAAGAGTTGAACCACATCCACTTAAACTAGCTTACAAACTAAAATTCAACAATAAAAAAGAAGGACGACCAAGCCTAACGTGGAACGACTCACTAGAACAAGACTTGAGTAGATATAGGGAAATAAGCAGGGAAGAATGGAAACGATTAGCGCAGGATAAGGAGGAATTAAAAAAAAAAGCAGAAGAAATATACAAGGAATCAGATAGCGAAATTTCGGACGGAGAAACATCGGAAGTAGAAAATGAAAAATCAAAAAAGTACAAATATTGGAAAAGAAACACTAGGAACTGAAAAATAGAGTTAAAGCCGATTAATTGACACAGGAAAAAAAAGGTATACATTAATTTAGGTAGGTTCGGTTAGAATAAAACAATGATTAAAAAAAAAATCAGACCTAAACACAAAAGAAAATTTTAAATACTAGAATGCTAGCAAGCACCCAAATAAAAAAATATATAAAAAATTAATAAAATAAATAAATCAATAATTAAAACAACAACACTAATGTTTGATATTAATGGGTTCATCAATGAGTAAGAATAAAATAACCTCACGTGAATGAGTTTAAGACGAAAAAATTAATTTTCTCGTGTTGGGTTGAATGGAATAAACGAAATAGACCTAAGCAAAATTAAATGTATACATTTTTCTTATTTTTACTATAAAGCAGTTCGACTTAATTCACATCACGCCTTAAACCCATGTTTAAAGTTGAGGAACGAATCAAGCGAAAAATAACAGCATTCAGAAAACATGTCATACAAAAAAGAGATTCTAACAATCGAAAACAATTTAGTCAAAGGGTACGCAAAACGACAATGAATTCTAAAAAGTTGATTATTACTGTATTATTCACAATTCAAATAAGCGGAATTCTAGAAATTAAATGCACTCAGAGATAAAAAACCTTGCTATTATAATGGTATCATTGGTCCTGACAGACAGTTACAATGATAAAGAATAATAAAAACCCTTACTTTCAGCCAAATTCTCTAACACAAGGTAAGCAATCAAATAACCACGACAAAATGTACTATACTTTAAATAAAAAACATATAACGGGGGAAGGGAGGGACCATCAGGGCACCCAAGTGAAACGATTTGGATAGGGAGCATGAGACTGCCTCCTCCCTATTGCTAACATTTCGCGGAACATTGGCGGGCTTTTCGACCCCATCTATTGGGTTTATTCTGTCATTCGAGGGCTCGATTCTAGTGCTGCCTGTATGAACTTGCTTTTGGAAGGAGATTCTCTTCCCTATATTCGCGGGTTTCGCGTAAGTGTCTCTGCTTACGCGTTCGCACAAGCGTTTTTGGCCCTTCATACAGGAGCTTGATGAGCACAGACAACTATAGAATCCTGATCAAATCGTTTTTCAGATTATTCCACTGCTATGGAAAGTTTCCTTGCTTCAATAGATGGTAGTATTACATCATCATCATCAAAATGTTCATCACAGCGTATGGAGTTAACCGGTTTTGTTATCGGGTATAGCACGATATCTATTGTGTCACTAATTTATTGTTTGATTGCGAACAGCTGCGGTCGTAGCGAGGTATCTATTGTTTTGGTTACATATTGTTCGGTGGTGTTAAATGCTCCATACTAAATGGAATGAAGATCCAGGATAATGTGAAGTGTGAATTAATGTTCGGTACTGGGAGTAGGCGGTGTTTATAGCAAGTTTGGCATGCATTTTTTTCCGCTGTGTTTTCCGATATTACAAAACAATCATTATCGGAGTAATTCAAGTTTGACCCTAAACTGGAACCGTGGCGAAACTGATTTTCAGGCAATTAAGAGGTGGTAAGTGCTCTCAAAAACGCGGAGCGAAACAGGTATTAGGTGCGCAACTAAGTTCCCGCTGTTTAACAATGGATGGCGCCAGTAGTAAGTGCTGGTCGAATGTTGTACATCTCAAGCGTCATAAACCAAGCTCAGACATATGGTAAACAAACCGCTTTGCCAAATCAGTGATTTTGGTTTAGTGTTATAAATTTTGGTTGTTTGAAGACGTCTGATTTCGTGTCAAATAATCGTCATTTGCGGGAAGTGTTGATTTTCTTCTTTCATTCGAAGAAAACGGCGGCTGAAGCACATCGAGAGCTCCAAAAAGTTTACGGTGATGCTGCTCTGAGTGAAACAACGTGTCGTGATTGGTTTCGTCGCTTCAAAAACGGTGATTTCAGTGTTGATGATCGTCCGCGTGAAGGAAGGCCAAAAAACTTCGAAGACTCTGAATTGGAGGCATTGCTCGATGAGGATCCGTGTCAAACGCAAGAAGAGCTTGGTTCAGGATTAGGAGTTTCCCGCCAAGCCGTTTCTAAGCGATTGCATGCGTTGGAAATGATTCAAAAGCAAGGAACTTGGGTTCCTTACGATTTGAAGCCAAGAGATGTTGAGCGTCGTTTTTTCGTCTGTGAACAACTGCTCCAGCGGCAAAAAAGGAAGAGTTTTCTACATCGCATTGTGACGGGTGACGAAAAATGGATTCATTACAGTAACCCAAAACCGAAACATTCATGGGGACTGCCCGGGCATGCTTCAACATCGTCGCCTAGGCCGAATATTCACGCTGCGAAGGTTATGCTGTGTATTTGGTGGGACCAAGTTGGTGTTATTTATTATGAGCTGTTGAAACCAAACGAAACCATTTCTGGGGAACGGTATCGAACTCAATTGATGCGATTGAGCCGAGCACTGCACGAAAAACGGCCACAATACGAGCACAGACACGAAAAAGTGATTCTTCAGCATGACAACGCTCGACCTCACGTTGCGAAACCCGTGAAAACCTACTTGGAAACGCTCAAATGGGAAGTCCTACCTCACCCGCCATATTCTCCTGATATTGCACCGGCCGATTATTACTTGTTCCGTTCGATGGTACATGGTCTCACTGGTCAGCAATTCCACTCATATGATGACATCTCAAAATGGCTTGATTCTTGGATAGCATCAAAAGACGAACAGTTCTATCGAAATGGTATTCACGTTCTACCAGAAAGATGGGAAAAAGTCGTAGCTAGTGATGGGCAATACTTTGAATAATTCGTTTGTAACCTTTGTTTTCAAAATAAAGTTCCTTTTTCACCAAAAAACAGCGAGAACTTAGTTGCGCACCTTATAATTGTTATCCATTTTGACCCCTGCATTATATGAACTATATTATATGATCACATCACTTATCAAGGTGAATCCTGATCCATTGAGCCCTACCCTATTAACAAATAAAAACCTCCTTTCTGTGGCCTTTGTTGGGATGCAGAGGTAAACACGGTTCCTAAACAGCAAAGGTCACACTAACTTTCCTTCCCTATTCTCACATGATTGCAAGAATGTGGCCGGCGCCGTTATTGATTATTAAAGAAATTGAGCCACTGAAACGTGAACAGTGAGAATGGCCGGTTAGTCCCTGCCCCATTCAGTTGATTCATTGTGCAATTTCACTGATTCTGATCAATCACGGAGTAGCACCCATTGATATGTCCAATCAGTCAAGCTAAGCTTTCTAAGCTAATTTGCTGTCAGAGAAACCTATGAGCTTTCCTTATGGCAACTCTACAGCTTCTTGATTTAGCTACATGGGTCTCTCCCAGGGATCTTGTTTATGCCCTTTTTTGAATAATTTTTATGTCAAAGACATTGACGGTTGTCTAAGTGACAATTGTACGTTGAGACAACTTGCAGATGATGGCGTAGTATCTGTCACGGGGCCCAATGGGGTCGATCTGCAAGGACCCTTACAGGGTAGCTTAGACAATTTGTCTACTTGGGCTCTAGAGCCAGGTATCGAATTCTCTACGGATGAAACTGAGTTGGTAGTTTTTTCTAGAAAGCATAACCCAGCACAATCGAAGCTTCAAATTTGGGGTACACCGATAACTCATTCTATGTTATTTAAATATCTTGGGGTCTTGTTCGATTCTACGTGCACCTGGAGATCCCACATTGAGTATCTGATGCGAAAATGCCAGCAACGGATCAACTTTCTTCGACCAATTACCGGAACCGGGGCAGCTCATCCACAAGATCTTCTAACGTTGTACCGGATAACGATTTTGTCGGTTTCTGGAATACGGTAGTTTTTGTTTTCAGTTTGGTCACGTAAAGGTAGGCCGGTAAAGCATTCCTTGTATGTTCTCATGAAAATACAGGAGCTTCTAAGTGCATTACCTTCGCGTTATTTTATCATCACCTGTGCATGGGTCCCTTTTCATCGTTCGATTCAGGGTGATGAGAGAGCGGACTCGCTCTCAAAGGAGGGCGCTATGGATGGCGATGTTTACGATCGATAAATTGAACTCAATGAATTTTTCCCCATTTTTCGGCAACAGTCACTCGTTAGCTGGCAGCATAAATGGAGTAAAGGAGATTAGGGGCGATGGCAGCAATCTATCATCCCTAAGGTGTCGAAGAAATTTTGTTTTGGGGGATGGATGTGGATCAAGACTTCATTCGTGTGATGTTTCGCCTCTTGTCCAATCATTAAGGCCTGTACTCGAAAAAAATGCATCATTTCTATCCGTGTGTAACTTTTTTGTTCGTTGGTAAAAATTGATGAAAATCTGGGTATAACTAGTTTGGAGTGAATTGTTTACATATACGATTTAACAATTGGTTTAGTGGTTATTGAGATGTCATCGAAACAAGAAGAAAATCACCGGAGAACTTTGCGCGCCGTCATGTAAAATCCGACTGCGACCATGAGATGGGTCGGAAGACAACTGGGAATCACCCATACAACTGTGTCTCGGGTGGTAAACTCGTTTAAGGAGTCTCAGACGACCGAGCGGCGGGCTGGAAGTGGAAGAAAATCGAAGACAGCTGACCCTGTGAAGGCCTGGAAGGTGTTGGATTATTTCAAGTGTAATCCGAATCTTTCGATTCGCGACGTGGCTCTGAAGGCAATGTATTCCACCTGGTTCGTTCAGCAAACCACGAAACGAGCTGGGCTTCGTGTATTCAAGGTCCGCAAGGCACCGAACCGGCGTGATCAACAAAACATGGCGGCCAAATCCCGCGCAAGGAAGCTGTATCGAGAGTGGTTAACGAAACCGATGTGTGTGGTTATGGATGACGAAACCTACATCAAGGCAGACGCAAAGCAGATACCGGGGCTGGAGTTCTACGTAGCCAAATCACGGTTTGATGTTCCGGAAGACATAAGGAAGAAGAAAGTGGACAAATTCGCCAAAAAAATACTTGCTCTGGCAGGCCATATGCCAATGCGGTAAACTGAGTAAACCGTACATCACAACGGTTACCACCAACAGCGAAATTTACCGCACCGAGTGCCTCCAGAAGCGTTTGTTGCCCTTCCTGCGGTCCCACGGAGGCGAGACATTATTTTGGCCGGACCTGGCATCATGCCATTACGCGCGATCGACGTTGGATTGGTACAGAGACAATAACGTTGTTTTTGTACCAAAAACCGCCAACCCCCAAATTCACCAGAGATTCGTCCAGTAAAAAGATTTTGGGCCATAATGAAGTTTGAAAATCGTCCAAGGTGCTTAAGAACGAACTGGAGTTGAAGAAAGAATGGATGAAAGTGACCAAAAAGGTTGGCTCCACCATTGCACAAAATGTAATGAGGGGTCTCTAGGGAAAGTTGCGGGCTTTCAGCGATGAATAAAGTAATTATGCCGAAACATAATCCATATGTATTACTAGAAAATAAGAAGAATGATTAGTAATTTCCATTTAATTCCAACTACCTTTATTGCTTATCTTGACAGATACGCGTATTTCGTCTACAATGTGCAGACTTTTTCAGTGTCGTGTACTAATACTCGAGTATTAGTACACGACACTGAAGAAGTCTCCACATTGTAGACGAAATACGCGTATCTGTCAAGATAAGCAATAAAGGTAGTTGGAATTAAATGGAAATTACTAATCATTCTTCTTATTTTCTAGTTACAGGTATTCCACTAAACAGCTCACACTCTCCATAATTCATATGTATTAGTTCATTCCCTGAAAGTTTCAAGAATATCCGACTTAAAATAAATTTTTGGCGAACACTTTTGTCTGGTGCATTTTTTTTCGAGTACAGGCGTTATTCTTTGAACGCTCATTTATACCGAGTTGGGCTGAGCGACCGCAATATCTGTGAATGTGGACAAGGTTACCAGGAGGCAGATCAAATGATTTGGTCATGTGCTGAGCATCGTGGAGTCAGATCTGAGCTTTATGATTCCCTTCGGGCTCGAGGTAGACAACCTAATGTACCAGTTCGAGATATTTTAGCTCTACGTGATCTGGAGTTTATGAAACTTATCTATGTGTTTTTGATTCATATTACCCTTAGATTGTAGTTTGTGTAGCTTGTATGTTAACTATTAGTTTTTTTTTATCTATGTTTATTTGTGTGTTTTTTTCTCGAAAATGTTCTTGTTAAAAGTTATATAGCTATGAGTTACGATTAGACGATTTAGAATTTAAAATAAATGTGTTATGGCAACCATATTCTAGATTCCCACCCATCTTCTAGTCCGTTCAATTGTTATTCCTTTTGACCACGAGACGGCCACGATTAATCGGGAACTGTTGTATTCAATTCGATTGAACCTGTACAAATAAATGAAGATATATATATATATATATATATATATATATATATATATATATATATATATATATATATATATATATATATATATATATATATATATATATATATATATATATATATATATATATATATATATATATATATATATATATATATATATATATATATGTATGTATTATAAAACGAATGATAGCTTTACAACATTACCTGTTATTAAAGAGAATTTGATGTCACACATTACACATTCTTGTTGTCATTTTAAATGCTTTGTTTATTTTATTAGTTCTTCCCACTGATCTTTTTTTCCATCAAACGCCCTTGTCCATTATTAACCATTATATTCAAAACCATGGGGAAGGTATTTTCTCTCTACAGTCATCGTAAATCAACTCGACTTCATCCTGTTGCGCGACGGTGATCATTGTGGCATGGCAAAGAAATGCTCATAATGAAATTAACGACTTGCTGTGAGCGGAGTAACGGAGGAAACTATAGGTGCGCGTCGACGGCAGGCATTTGTATTCCACCGATAGCGAGCACTTGAAAAATTTAATATATCATAGAGCAAATTACGATTCATTTTGTTTTCACCATTTCGGTGAATTTTTTTCCCACCACAGGAAACGCTTCGGAATGCCAAAGTGCATACCTGATGTTGAGCGTATTTTCCCATATTGGTCGGAACTTGTAAGTGAGCGATTCCATGTTAAATAGGAAAATGTTAGAGGGTGGTGTCAAAGGTATGACCGAACTGTTCGAGTAGAGCAAAGTTAATATTATTAAGTTGTATTGGGACACAACAACTGTACGGATTTTTGTGAACGTCGGATTTGATCGATTGTTCATTAGGCGTGGAATTGCACAAGAATAGAACCGTTAACCATTTCGTGGGCTGAGAAGTCGACGAATTGAAAGGAATTCTCCCGGGTGCTGGATGATAAGCATTTTCATCGCTCAACAGAGCTTTCGCAGAGTTCCAGCATACAGGAATCCCTCGAAAAGCCTGGTGGGCCGTTCAGTCAATTTGGAGTATATAAGTAAAAATAAAATAGTCCTAAAGTAATACTTGAATAAAAGTCATGCCTGGGTTTAACGGTTGTCCATGTTGTTTGAGTGTTGAAAACCGATTGTGATGTCCACCACCCACCGCGAAATTTGGGAGATTCCTGGATATCTATTGTGTTTACCTGGTTGTGGCTTACCGGAGCGTTTAGCCACGGAAGGGGTTACAATGTTTTGTGGTATTAGCCTGAGCAAGCCACGGAGTGTTTCGTAATCCAGCGGCCTCCGGCTTACGGAAAGTTTGTTGAGCGCTGCTATCCCTAGTTCAAGCGGAAGTTTGGTAAATTGGTTTAGTGTGGAAAATTCGTTTCTTTCAGGGCCACCACCTCAGCACAAACCGTATCGGAAGTGCCCATGGACGTAGCGAATAGTCGGCAAAAGTTTTGCTACCTTCATACGGCTGTTTTATTGCGGTTCTACGTAAGGCAGAAACTTTTCCCTCCCGGATAATCGGCGCCATTCCTCCACGACTAGAGATGTGTCGGTGTGCGTAGATTTTGGTGAGCGATGGCCACACGAAGGTAGAATGCTCGCGGTGCAATGCTTTGCTTTTCGCAAATTCAATTTACGTTAGATGAAACTTTAACGATACTTGATTGATCGACGTGCAGTTAAACTGGTTTATATGTGCTGGTGCGTTTTCAAGCAAGCTGGCAATCATGAATCAAGATCTCCTAAATCACAGCTGACGCATACACAAAATGGGTCAAGCAACAATTTATAGCCAGTTAAGGAATGGCAATGAATATATCTAACAAGAAAAGTCAGACGGATGGTAGATTGACGTCTAATGGGCTCCATACATACTGAAAGTTTATCGACATTGAATATAGGTTGCTGCGCTTTTGTATCGTAGTGCGCTTTTGTACAGTAGTTTTAATTAATTGGTTGATGAAAAATTAAAACAATGCGATTTTAGATTTTCGATTTGGTTGCATAATGCAGTAGAAGGCACACTCTAAATCGGGCATAGTGGTGGAGTACAAATCGAAAAGAAAATGAGATTTACTGTGACTGTGACTGTACTGTGTGATTGTGTATGGTCTGCGTAATAGAAGTTAGCAATCAGACGAATTGGTCTTGTTTCGAGGTCAACGATAACAGAGCGCAGATTACAACGATTTCAGATTTTTTGTTTCATAGTAAATCAGAATGCAGAACTAAGTTTTAACGAATGTTCTTTTACAAACGTGTATTAGACAAAGATTTCATTCGAAATCCCCAAAAAAGCCCCAAGAAAACATGTTTGCATACATTATATTTGGTCGAAATGAAAATCAATGTGTACCAAGAAGGATCAGATATATTCTTGCCGCTTGTTCCTTGAGGCTTCAAGTCATCCTTCTTAAAAAAGAAAGTTTTACAGAAGGATGGTTAAATTTATGGATTCCTTATCAAGTCCTGGACATGCTATCAAAATGCCCACCTGCCGTTTAGATAATCAATCGGAAACGTATTGGAAATTTATTTACTAAAGACTGTATTCGATGAAATTTGGACACACGCAATTGTTCGTAACTTTTTAGCGTGTGGGTAAAAATTATTGAAATTTTTACTGAATGTATTTCATTGTGTTGTGTCAATTGTGTAATGAGTTTCGTGAAAATCGGCCGAGTGATTTCAGTGATGGCTTCGAATGAAGAAATAGTGCGGCAACAAATTTTGGGCACTCACTTCGAAAACCCAAACGCTTCTCATCGATCGATCGGAAAACAGCTCGGAATCGCACATTCAACCGTAGCTCATGTGATCAAAACGTTCAAGGACCGTAAGACAACCAAGCTGAAAAATGGTAGTGGCAAAAAACGTGGCACATCAAATCCGGAGAAGGCCAGGATGGTATTGAACCAATTTAAGCGTTATCCCAAAATTTCGATCAGGGATGTTGCGAAAAAGGCGAAAGTTTCAGTTTGTTTTGTGCAGAAAACAATGAAACGTTCTGGATTACATGTGTAAAAGGTCCAGAAGGTACCGAACCGGAGCGATAAACAGAACTCGGTGGCCAAAACTCGAACAAGAAAACTGTACAGGGAGTGGCTCACAAAACCGTTCTGCATTGTGATGGACAATGAGACCTACATTAAAGCCGACACCAAACAAATGCCAGGACAGGAACACTACGTCGCCACCTCTAATTTGGCCGTTCTGGAGAGTGTACGGAAGAAGAAACTGTCGAAATTCGCCAAAAAATTCCTTGTCTGGCAAGCGATCTGCGGATGTGGCAAAATGAGTCAGCTCTTCATCACCTCTGGGACCGTCAAAGGACAAATCTACGAGGACGAATGCCTCCAAAAACGACTTCTGCCCTTCTTGAGATCTCACGATGGCCCGACACTGTTTTGGCCGGATTTGGCATCTTGCCACTATGCCCGGCCCGTCTTAGACTGGTACAAAGATAATAATGTAGTTTTTGTACCAAAAGACGTCAACCCTCCAAACACTCCGGAACTTCGCCCAATTGAAAAATTTAGGGTAGTCATGAAGGTAAAGCTCGTTAAAACTCCAAAACTGATAGAAAATGAACTTGAACTAAAGAAAGTGTGGTTAAAAGTAAGTAAGCAAGTCGGTCCTATCATTGCCCAAAATTTGATGAAAGGGGTCAAGGCAAAGGTGCGGACATTTGGGTTGGGAGAAGAGGTTCAATAAACCAATGATGTCAAAACTTAATCATTTAGTAATACTTTATTTCCAGAAAGTTTGAAAAGAATCGGGCTCAAGGAAAATTTTTGGTGACCTATTTTGTGTGTCCAAATTTCATCGAATACAGTCTTTACACCCTACCGTTCCACAGCGGGAAAAATGGGACCCAAAATCACAACTAATTAAAGGCCGCTGGATAAGTGCCCTGTAAAACAGCTTACCTTATGTAAAAAAAAATGCGAGGAATCCAATGGTGATGGTTTCATCTTGGGAAAACCCCGGTAAGTGGCTCATTTTGCCTGATTTTCCCCCAATTTCAGAAGAAAAATTGAATAATCACATATTTATCATATTAGCATATTATAATATTGCATCCATTTTTGCTGTACTATGCAAAGGATGATATCTCCTTTATTAGATTCTCCAGACATTTTTACAATACTACAGCATAGATATATTCCACATTATTTGAGTTATTATGTTAACTGTATGATTATTAAATTTTAATCTCAAAATTAGGGGAAAGTCGGGTTAAATGAGCCATTTCTCGAGGTCTGCAAAAGACGACAATCCCTCCATTCAATTTGCTAGACATTTTTAGATTATTGCAGTGCATTTAATTTTTATTCTACTTCGCGGCTACTTAAAAAACCACATTAAATATTGGTTCTCCCAGTATGCAGAGAAAAGCGGGTAAAATGGACACATACCGATGTCATTAAATTCCCTGACAGTTCCACAAAAGTGCATTGTATTTGTATACATTATAATTTGTGAAACTTTCGAGAACCACTTGTTATATCTAGTTTTTCCAATATGTGGTGAAAATCGTGCAAAATGGACAGTTCCTGACGTTTTTACAAGAAGATATTGCCTCCGTTTGATTCTCCAGATATTTTCACAATTCTAAGGCACAAATGGGTTCAATATTATCAAAGCTAATATGATAAACGCAGGATTATTCCATTTTTCTTCAAAAATAAGGGAAAAATCTGGCAAAATGAGTTACTTCCCGAGGTTTGCACAAGACTACATCCCCTTCATTCAATTTTCCAGACATTTTCATAATATTACCGTGCATTTGATTTTATTGTAGAGCACGGCTATTACAAAAACCGCATTATATATATATTGATTCTTTAAATATGCAGGGAAAAGCGGGTAAAATGGACAATAACTGACGTCTACACAAATCGAAATCTCCTCCATTCAATTCCCCAGACAGTTTCACAATAGTGCATTGCATTTTTATACATTCTAATTACGTGAAATTTCGAAAACCACATGACATATCTAGTATATTCAATATATGAGGAATATCGAGCAAAATGGACAGTTCCTGAGGTTTTAACAAGACCATATTGCCTTCATTGGATACTCCAGACATTTTCTCAATAGTAGGTCCCAAATGGGTTCAATATTATTTGTGAAAATATGATAAATGTAGGATTATTCAATTATTTTTTCAAAATTAAGGGAAAATCGGGCAAAACGAGCCATTTCCTGAACTCTGCATTAGTCGACATCCACTTTATTCGATTTTCTAGACATTTTCATAATATTTGAGTGCATTTGATTTGAATTTAATGCGCAGCTATTCCAAAAATCGCCTTGCATCTATTGATTTTTCCAGTATGTAGGGAAAAGCGGGTAAAATGGACAATAACTGATGTTTACACAAGACGACATACTCTTCATTCAGTTCTCCGGACAGTTCCAAAATAGTGTATTGCATTTTTATAGATTCTAATTCGCCCAAATTTCCAAAACCACATGGCATATCTAGTACTTTCAGCATGTGAGGAATATCAGGCAAAATGGACCGTTCCTGACGTTTTTACAAGACAATATTACCTCCATTGGATTTTCCAGACATTTCCACAATAGTACAGCACAAATGGATGCAATATTATCAGAGCTAATATGATAAATGTGTGATTATTCAATTTTTCTTCCGAAATTAGGAGAAAATCGGGCAAAATGAGCCACTTACCGGGGTCTGCCTAAGATGAAACCATCACCATTCGATTCCCCGCATTTTTTAAATAAGATAAACTGTTTTACAGGGCACTTATCCAGCGGCCTTTAATTAGTTGTGATTTTGGGTTCCATTTTCCCCACTGTGCGTTCTGTCAAATGGACAACAGCAAGTTATGTGTACGCATAGGAATCTCACTAGCATAAAGTTGGTTGAAGTTCATATTTTGATAAAACTGGTAGAAAATAAACCATTGAAGGATTTAGCCAAGAACGTTCCTGTACGTGAATACCACATTCACTATCCTTACCGGTAGCAGCACCTATTCTCAAGTCCAATATGGCAGCATTATGAACGACGGACAATCACGGATAATACGCGACTCAGTCGGCATCATAGCGGGGATGATGTCCTTCGGCATCATCATAAAAGAAGGCGTAGAGTGTTTCGATCAACGTGGTACAAGAGTTATACGGAATACCACTAAAGTTGCATCTATGGCCAAATCGCAAAGCGAATGGAACAACTCAACAAAGGGTCGACTAATTTCGGAGCTATCCGGACTACCGGTGACACCGTGGAGTTAACATTCATTTGACGCAGATCCTGCCAGACCATGGTTGCTTTAGACAGTACTTGTAGAAAAATGGGCACGCCGAGTTCTCTGCGTGCCTGGGTTCGCAGACGCAGGGGAATCCGCAATCTAAAAAACGTCAGCAATAGCTTGTACACTAGCACCACGATGTTTTGACGTACAATGAGACGCCACATGGTGGCACTTTGATGAGCACCCGGCCCTATCGCTGCAATAAACCTGACAGATTATCTGACGTGATAGTGGCCGATGAAGTACCAGTGTTATTTGGTGATTTTTTTTCAAATTTACGTGAGTCAATTGGACGCCCACATTCCGTATTTGAATAAAAAATGCCAAAAAGGGATCAACTTCGTTTGATTTGTGGCACATGGTGGGGTGCTCATCCGGGAGACGTCATAAATCTTCATTTGTTTATTTATTAATTAATCTATTGATATTACCTCTTCCGACACATTTGGTCTTAATTATAATTTTCACTTTAATCTTCTTCTTAAATAATCCCATTAAATATTGAAGTCATACAAATTAAAAGCTTTATTGAATGTTCTCATTAGATTACAAACGAGTTCATGATAGTCGTAGTCCCTACGACGAAATGGTAGCCGAAGTAAATAAAAGCTGTGGAAATGATAACCAGGTACATTCATGTCAACCATCGCCAACAGGTTCGGAGCATCTATATCGGTATTCAACAGTTTCGCGAAGAATAAAGCTTTTGTCGTCTTCCTCTTTTGCTCCAACGCATGTAAACCGAGTAAGCGACACCTGTCTTCATAAATAGGCAGATTTGCAGGATTGTTCAACACCCGCTACAAATTTCCGTTGAATCGACAAAAGCACATTCCAATTTAGATCGAACAAGGGAAATGATTTAAGGCATAGAGGATCGTTGAACTCATTTATCACTTTGAAAATAAATCCAAGTTCGCGTCGTGCAATAGCATTATTCTTCATAATGGTGGTCAAAAGGTCAATCAAACATCGAACGTAATTCCAAAATCACGAACAGTTCCGACTCTGTCGTCTGCGCTGAGGCACCAAGCATTTTGAATTTGGACAGCAAAATTTCATGACACGATCGAATGCTGCTAGTATGTACTGCATCGACTTAAAATAAAATCTCAATTTGAGGCATGCAAAAAGAACTGAACTTGGTTAAGTTCGTCCAAATACTACGACCCGGGAAAATGCTGATTGTACGATATATAGGGTAGGAAACGGCTTCAGCTCCTCGAGACTATATTCCAAGAACGGGTTAAACCAAAACGTACAACGCTCATTTTTTGCAATATAGTGCTTCATCTAGCATCACATCAACATCATAAAATAAGCGTTGTAGGTCAACGTTTATCCCGTACTTGGAAGAGGGTCCCAGGGAGCTAAATCCGTCCCCTACCCAATTGCTTTCGGGGCTGAAGAAGTGATCAGCCACTATTATTTCTAGGAGCTTTGAACAGGAAAGTGACGTTGTACCACGGTAACACTTGACATCATCTTTCCTGCACTGCTTATGCACTGGGAACATAAATAAAGATTTCCATGCCGTAGAAAACGACGACTGTTGCATTGACAGATTAAACGAATGAAGTAGTGGTTGTAACACCTAGGGCAGACAATTCTTCAATATACAAGCCAGGATTCCGTCAAGGCCAGGCTCATAGGAAAGCTTAAGCTTCGAGGCGGCTTTTACCAGAGCTGATCTCGAACCCATCAATTCTTACTGCGTACTGAGACACCAACGTTAATGTAGAACCTACACCATCAGTAGCGGGGCGAACAAAAATTCTGTTAAAGAAACATTCGAACAGATCGGTTTGCTCCTCAGGGGTAGTTGCAGCAAGCTGATCAAAATGCATGCACTGAAAATTTATTTTCGTAAATTAGCTTTCACTCGCTTCGTAATCTTGGATTTTGTACATAGAACAAATGTCTCGTATATTGTATGAAACATTCATATTGCTTTTTATCTTGTGAAATGCTATCATTACACCTCTTTGTATAATGCACGAAATAGATTTAGTGAGGACCAGCCAATCGCTGCTTCGCTGAGGTTGCTGCTGGGATGGGCGGGAATAATTTCTTTATTCTAAAATACAAATTGAAGCGGTGTCGAGAGTTATAACTTCATACTCATTGTTCAATTATCACCTCACGAGTCGCCATGGCAAAGTGAGATCAACCGAGGATGCAGTATCAGCTCTTTCCAAAATTACAGGATCGAATCCCATGTCAGGAACATTAAAAAAAGACGCTGGACAACTCCACGTGGTTGCGCTTTTTTGTCAATTACATTTCGAGTCGATAAAGTAGATCTCTCAGTCATCCATCAGGGATACGTTTCTTTTAAATTGGCAACAAAATATTCGTAGCTCTTTGTATTGTTTTCGTACAATGCACGAATGTTGATTCTGTGTCAACAAATGCTCCGTGCTTTTGAGAGTTGCGCGTGTACCATTAATTACGAATGTATTTTCATAAAAAGAACAAATCAGTTTCGTTGCTGAAAACAATGAACAGATTTGTTAGTTCTACCTTCGATTTCGTAATATAAACTAAAATAAACTTTCAGTGTGGAAGCTGCCAATCCGGTTACTTTTTGTTTGAACTTGACGAAATTACATAATTCCTTCGGGTTCTGACTATGGTTCCGCTGCACGCACGATTTGTTGATATAACGATGATACAATTGTACACACTACCAAAATGTCATGTAAATTTCTGTCTCCCGAGACCGACACATGCAAGCGTCCTTTAGCACATAACAATGAGTTGAAAGAGATGAGAAAATAAATTCAATCAAACACATATTTTGTCGAATTGCGTATGTGTCAGTTTAAGCAGACATAATTTTACACGAAATCTTATTTTACGTTCCCCGACTTTGTACAAACATGAATTACGTCTCGTGTAAAATTCATAATTTCTAAGTGTGTAGGTTTAAATTCCTGTTGGAATTAAATTTTGTTAGCCAACATATGAATATTTTTGTGTCACCTTTGTGCACGATTATGCAGCTTCTTATTATTTCGTAGCTCATTTGTCGACCATAAACTTATCAACGGCCACATTTAGATTGTCATACATACACATAAAAAATAATGAATTTTAACAGACGCGTAAAATTTCACCTCGTTTAATTTCATGTCAAACATACATACAACATTGTTTGCAATATTCCATACAATAGACCTGATTCCAGTGATAGCTGGCTTGAATTAACATGAAAGATCCCATTATCTCCCAATTTAGGATTCCCTTCATGTGCATAAGATGACGCAGAAAATAAGATGTTTCTTTCAAACTGTGTAGCCACTCGTGACTAGTAAACAATCACCAACGATCGACATACCTCATCGTAGTTTGCCTTTCGAAAGGCCAGAGCCCGAGAATCAAGCTGTTCAATATACAGTTTAGAAGGTACAACACATGACAGGACCACTACAAAAGATGGATAATGAAGATCTCAGTAATCAATGGATAAACGCCGTGATGGCATAGATATCAACACAAAAAAAATATGAATTTTAATAGATAAACAGATAAATTTCTTCTCGTTCCCTTATAAGTCGGAGAAATCGTGAACAACGAAATCGCATCAATCTAACATACAACAGACTAGTTTCAGGCGTTATTTTTCTTAAATTTAGATGAACTATCCCATGAACTTACGCCATATCTAGCATTCTATTTATGTGCATCAGATAACGCAGACAATTACATGTTTCTTTCAAACTGTGAAGCACTATTTGAGGAGGGAAACAATTTCAGTCAATAGTCGATATAACTCAGCCGTATTTTGATTAAATAACTTGATTTTTTGTACATGATTTGGCTGAGTAACGTTTGCTTAAAAAAAAATTGACAAAAATTGCCGATTTTTATGGGTTTACCTTCCCCCGCGCTGACGAAACTACCCATGCAGCATCAATCATAGTAACCCATGAGTCAGCAGACAACATTTGACAGCTCTATCGGTTGAACTCTAACCGTGATGGCAAAAACAGTGAAGCAATTTCGTTCAGAAGTGTGCGCGTTCAAATAACGGCACCCCGCCGCGTCGAAAACGGACATCTTGCGGCACTTTGTGGACGCCGGATACGCCCGTTCCGGCATCTACAACATCTTGGCAATATTAGACAACAATCAGAGCATCGAAAGAAAGCCCGGTTCCGGACGGCCGACGACCCTAAGCGACAAGAGGAAGACCGAGGGAAAAGTGGCTACATTTCTGCATGCGTTTGGCAGGGAGGTCGGTTCAACCGGCCAAACAACTGGCGAACAAGAACATACATCCCAAGTAACAATTTCAGTTCTATTCCAGCCGTATAGCACTCCTCCCGGCTTTGTTGATGACACTACATTCAAAACTGTTTTATCTACCAACACCTCCTCTATGCATCTTTAAAGCTGAAATGTGTACAAAGTGGCCCACTCTATAGACGGTTGTGAAAACAAATTAATAAAACCTTTCTAAGACCATAAAGATTTTGAAAATGTTCTAGTGAAAGATGTTATGACCACTTGAGAACCATCATAAAACCTATTGGCCGCCATCAAAACCAGCATAGGGCTAAATGGCCACAGCTGTCAAACTTCACGGCGATATCGTGGTTGGTTTTTGTTGTTTTGCTTTGTTGTTCTTCTGATTCATTCAACAGTAAATAATGGCTAAGAAAAAAGTTCTACTGTTGCGGGAAATTATGATTGATAGCAAAATATACAAAAGAAATTGAGTTTTTTTTATAGCGTATCATGCTCCAAATCATACGCGCATTCAATTTTATGGTGAATATTGGCACGATAAGTGCTGAAAATTAATGCGCCTTGGAAATTATGCGAGTTTACAACAACAAAAACAAAATTGAAAGAAATATATTCCGTAAATTAATCATGAAACTCCTGAAAATTGATGGAATTCAATAAGGTTATCTGAACGAATACCGAAATTTGCCTTAGACCTACAGTTCAATTGTATTACATTTAAAATTTGGTGTATTTATTTTTCCACATTTCAATTATTTCATATATTTCAATATGGCGATTGCAAGAAATCACAGTTTTGCCAAAAAGCCAATTTATCTTAGCAATGGCTACTATAAAACTATCTGGTCGCTTGGTAGCTTTCCTCAATGCCAGTTAGCCGTTTAATGCATTTACTGGAGGCAAAATGGTTTTAAAATGCTTTTTCAACTGACCATAATAAGATAATATGAATGAGTCCTAAAACGGAATTTCAAAACAGCATTTTATGAGTTAATAAAGTCAAAATAAAACCTTTGATAGGAGTAAAAGGAATTTTAGAAGTCAAGGATTTAAGATCGTTGTAAAGAAGCTGTGTAAGTTCTTATAAACCTGACTAAAATTTGAAACCTATTGGCATCTCTTGGTGCCATAATAAAGCCGAATTGATTTCTAGTGGCTTTCATAAAACTTTAATAAAACTCAATAAAGCTGGGTGGTTTTGGCAATGTTACTTGGGATGTCAGGAAGCGAAAGTCGCGTCCACTGGTTTCGGAGCTACAGGCAATGACGCAGCGGCAGCGGCTGAATAATATGGCCAACTCGATTTTCCCGGCGAATCGCGACGTGGCGGTGGTGATGGACGACGAGACCTATCTCACCCTGGATGGCAACGACTGGCAGGGCACTTCGTATTTTACTTCCCCCACGAAGGAAGTGAGCTCCGAGGTGAAGTTTATTTCACACACCAAGTTCCCCAAGAAGGTGCTGCTGTGGCTGACAATCCGCGAGAAGGGGATGTCAAAGCCGCTCTTCTTTCGCTCCGGACTGGCCGTGAACGGGGAAATTAACAGTACGAAATGCCTGCCGAAAGTTGCGTCGTTCATCAAGAAATTCCACAAGGGCGAAGACGCGGCGTTCTGGCAAGATCTGGCGTCGGCACTACTCGAAGCGATCGTTGGAGGAGATGGAGCGGCTGAATATCAATGTGGTACCCAAGTCGGCAATCCCGCCCAACGTCCCCCAGCTGTAGCCAATTGAGAATTTTTGGGCCAACTTGAAGCGTAAGATCTACTCCAACAATTTTGTCGCGAAAACTGAGGAGGAATTGATAAATAAAACGAAGAAAGAACTCAAAAACATGCCTACACGCATGTTTTCGGCCGCTAAGGCGAATGTTCCGGTTAACTGCCGGAAGGCCGCTTGCAAGGGCGTAAATTTTTTTTACAAGTAAGCTTAAATAACTACCTTCCATGGGAAATTTATCAAAAGCAATTATCTGTCTTTGGTTTTTTTTATCATCATCCGAAAAAAGTCCTTTTTTGTAAATGCAAACGTTAATAGCGATAATTTACGGAAATGAATCCGCTGCCGAAGTAGTCCTCCACTTCATAATTCACAATAACATTCACGCATCCATCATCCAGTAACCACCAGCATCAAAATAAAATAATTTCACCAGTAGAACCCTACTAACCTTCAACATTTTTTTTCTATTTACAGTGCCACAAATGGGATGAAGTAGATACTCTCCAAACTCAACTAAGGTACGTACTGACGAATCGCCAACTTGCAAACTTCTACGATCGAAGAGGAACTGATTAATTTCATTCCATAAAGGATCAATTGTTTGTATAAAACCTATTTGTTTATTTGATTTGATTGAAAGATATGTAGATAACTTGCTTTCGATACAGTCCTTACATTAGAGTTTGACAGGTAGTGCTATGCAATTTTAGACAAAGTTGTAGCACTAATAAAGTTCAACGATTTCATCACACGGTTTTACTAATCACTGATTTCTGAAACGAGTTCTCACTAATCGGAGAGGAAGTAGCAGGACGACCAGGAGCATAGAAAGACCAGTGTGCTGATTTGTTAAGATTACATACCCGAGCAGGAGACAACAACATAAGAATACCTTATTTTGATCTTGATAACTGGCTTTGGTATTAAAGAGCTCAGATTAAGAGGTAAAATCACTAAGCAAAATACCTAAGAATTGCAAGCAAAATATCTCTCGAATAATAAAACTTATTTCGGATTCCTGGGAATACCTGAGAGGTACTTTTTTGTATTGTCTTACCTCAATTTGGTATTCGCATAACATTGTGGGAACAATTTTATGGTATTATCGTCAGGTATTTTACCTCTTAATCTGATCTCTTGAATACAAAGGCCAGTTATCAATTCACAGCTAAAAAATTTGAGTATTACATGTGATGTAAAAGGCTAAAATTTAAAAAATACATGAATGCAATCCATTCATTAGCTTAATTTTAAGGTAATGATAATGTTAAAAACTAGAGCATTAATAAGAACTTAAAAATAAATTCATATTCCTTGAAATTTATATTAGTACACGTTGCAATAATAATAAATCACAGTGCACTTGTTTTTCAATGCCTGTTCATAAAAATTCACATGATCGTGTAAATATAAATCTTCTTTCATTCAAGTTTATCAAATAATAAGGCTACCAAGTTGATTTTCTCGTTCAGCTGTCATTCGCCATCCGTAAGGGGAGAGAACTGTTTGCGATTGTGAATTTGAGGGACAACTTTAACGCCGGTGTATAAATTCGGTTCTTTGCTAAACAATAGGTAAAGGTAATTGTCGTCCCGTGTGCCGGGAAAAAAGAGATAAGAATAGATTTAGTTTTGAGTCTAGTTTGCGCATGGCGGAGGACATAAACGATTATTTGGTTTCCAAAACAAGCTAAAATCTAGTGGAGTTGAATTTACTCATTGAGTTCATTTTTTTTTTTCAACGCATATCCATGGATGAAAATTATATGCCATGTTGGGAGAAACCGACAAGTTCTGGAACGCAGTTCATTAGGCCTCTTTCATGGAGAAAACACGATTCATCGATTAGATCAAGGATCCAATCTCAATCTTCTTAATAAAGGTGTTGTATTGAAAACAAAATGACTGCCAACTTGTTAAATGCTATTATAATCTATTTCTCATGTCACTTGAAGCCCCTATTTTGCATGTGGGGATTCTTTTGTTATTCATTGAATTAAACAATAAACAAACATATTTTCTTACCCATTTTCTCTCTCTCTCTCTCTCTCTCTCTCTCTCTCTCTCTCTCTCTCTCTCTCTCTCTCTCTCTGTACGGTGAAAAATAAACTTTGATGTAATAATGAACGAGGTCATTTGAACAGGTCATTTAAAATTCAATTGAGTAAATATTACAGGCACAGTTTATTTATCAAGTCGTGTAAATTTGAAAACAAATGTAATTTTGAAGTTATTTGCATGCTCTTTTTATGTGCATGAAAATAAACTGAAAATTACAAAATAATTTTAACTGTGAAGTTATAGAAAAACACCATAAAATTTTTTACACATACGCCTCTCTTTTTTTTTTGTTTTTTTAACCCCCCCCCCCCAAAAAAAAAAACAAAAAAAAAAAAAAAAAAAAAAAAAATTTTAAACCCACTCCAAAAAAAAAAAAAATTCAAAAACACAAAAAAAAAAAAGAAAAATAAAAAAAAAGAAGATATTTTTAAAAAAAAAAAAAAAAGAGAGAGGGGCCCCCAAAAAAAACCCCAAAATCACCAAAAACAACATAGTTGTCTCTTATATCCTCGAAAAAAGAACTGTTATAACACTGCGAATACAGCCGGCGTCGGTGGTGTAGTGGTAAGCGTGACTGCTACTTGGCACCCCAGTGGGTCTGGGTTCAATCCCAGTCGACGTCGGTGGTTTTTCTGAGGCGAAAAAATCTGGTCACGTCTTCTTTCGTAAGGGAAGTAAAGCCGTTGGTCCCGGCTCATATTCACGAGTCGTTAGGTAGGGTCCAGGTGGTGGAGTCGTCTTCCTGGCGTCGGTGATTGTCACCATGTGAGGAAATAGGCCGACGTAAAATAAAAAAAAAAAAACACTTCGAATACGTGTAATATTTCGTCTAGTTTCGATTAGAATTTCGTTAATTTCTATAGTCAACGACTGTTTTATCGTTGAGATAGAGGACAACAATTGCAACACTGGAAGTACATTTAACACAGCAGAACTTCATAGTAGAGAAATAGTAACTGGGATCGTTGTGGTATCTAGCAATGTCACTGACAGGAACGGAAAAGAGAATACAAAAAATGCCATTTCCAAAGCAGGAGGAAGGTTGCTATCTGGATTTCACATCGGAGAGATATTTTGTCCTCATGAAAAATACAGCGATACTGGATTTTTCAGAGCAATTTCCTATTAATTGCGATGGTGAAAGTTTCCTTAACATTTTCACGTAGATATAACGTGCTGATTTTATTGAGTGTAAGTAACCTCACCTAAGAGAACTCATTAGAAAATAATGTGTAAGTTTTTCAATCACTAATATTTTTTTATGCTGTTGTTATTCTTTGTGTGCTCCATTTAATTAACAGCCTGAGGATGACTGAAAACAAAGTAAGCAGAAATGTTTGATTTTGAAATTTAATCGATAAAAAGTCACTCTCACAGAACCACATTCTGTGTTAATAGTGTATCATAACTTTGAAATGTAGAAGATTAATCTAGGGACTATAGATTGCTGTTTTTGTCATGGTATATCCACAAAAGTGATGTTCAATAGAATGACTAGACATTTAAATGTAATAACAGAGCTTTATATGACAAAAAACAGAAATATATAATCCCTAGATGAAGGCGAAGTATAATACGCCGAAACGTCGAAAAATAGAAAATCATCTGTTTTCATTATTCATAAAGACTGAAAGCCAAAGAAATCTTCTTAGAACTATCAAGTCACAGTCGATAATCAGTTACAAAACGTACGAAAAAAACAGGAAAAAACAAACCTGGTATTAGGATGGAACGCTATTTCGACAGTGGACCCATAACCGTCAATTTTTCACTATTACTAAGCTGTATACAAATGAAGCGTCTTGATAATTTGAAAAGTAGAGCCCCACATGAGCAAATCAAATTGTTTGGATTAAAGGGTGTATTCGATAAAAATGGCACACACATATATACTCATCAAAATTAAACTTATTATCGGATTTTCTTGAAATTTTCAGGGAATGAAGAACTACTAATGAGTTTTGATTTACAACATTTGTTTTATTCAATTTCGTCTCCCATCCCGAATTCCCGCACCTTCCTTTTCACTCCACCCATCAAATTTTGTACAACCGATTTTCCCAGTGTTTTTGTTGTTTTTACCCAAATTTTCTTCAATTCTAGCTCTGTTTTTATAGTTTTGAGATGTTTGCGAAGTTCCGTTTTCATAATTGCCCAGAATTTTTCAATTGGACGAAGTTCCGGTGAATTTGGTGTGTTCATATCCTTTGGCACAAAATTGACTCCGTTCGCTCGGTACCACTCCAATACGTTTTGAGCGTAGTGGCAGGATGCTAGATCAGGTCAAAACAGAGTTGATCCTTTGTGCTTCTTAATAAATGGCAAGAGACGCTTCTTAAGGCACTCTTCCGTGTAAATCGCACCGTTTATTGTTCCGGAAGTGATGAAGGGAGCACTTATTTCACCACATCCGCAAATCGCCTGCCAGATTAGAAACTTCTTTGCAAATTTCGATAGTTTCTTCTTTCGAACATCCTCCGGAACATCGAACTTCGACTTGGCAACGAAATATTCTTGCCCAGGAAGTTGACGGAAGTCGGCCTTGACGTATGTTTCGTCATCCATCACGATGCAACCGGATTTGGTGAGCAGCTTCGTGTAAAGTTTCCGGGCGCGGGTTTTCGCAGTGATGTTTTGTTTTTCATTCCGGTTTGGGGCTTTTTGCACTTTGTAAACATGTAACCCAGCACGCTTCATGGTTTTCTGCACAAAACCGACTGACACCTTAGACTTTTTAGCGACATCTCGAATTGACATGTTTGGACGGTTCTTGAATTGTTGTACGACTTTCCTGGCCATTTTACTGTCCATTGGACCACTTTTACGACCACTCCCTTCCTTTCTTTGGACACTCAGACGCTCCTTGAAGATTCTTATTACACGAGACACAGTTGTATTTGCAATTCCAAGCCTTTTAGCAATCCACCGGTGGGACGCCCCTGGATTTTGATTGTGAGTGCACAAAATTTTGTCACGGACAATTTCTTGTTTCGACGACATGACTGGAACTACTAAATGTATAACTATGAAACTTGGCAGATGTAAATAATACACTATGGATAAGATCTACTCAAATTTCTAGGTGTTTTACTCATACGATTCAAAAGTTACAGAAGATTTTCTGTGTGCCATTTTTATCGAATACACCCTTTAAATATACGGTTTGAAAGAAACGTCCCTAGTAGCACATTTGTTGCAAACCAGTAGAAGTCACTGCTATGCAACTGATTTGAGCCATAATCAAGTTACTGCCACCTATTTTGACGTATGTGTGTTGCTTGGGAAGTAATTTTCTGTGTTATCTAATGCACATAAATGAAATGCTAGATTAGGCACAAGTTCACGGGATATTTCTCTTAATTTTAAGCCAGATAATGCCTGATTCTAGTCTTTTATATAAAACATTGCAAGTGATTTCGTTGTTTACGCTTGCTTTGGCTTACAATTGAACGAGGGAAAATCTTATGCTTCTGTTAAATTTTATTAATTTGTCCTGGGTACGGGTGAGTAGTAATTAAAAATGTCTCTTTGGTCCCCTGCCGAAGAAATGCTCCACTATAAATTGTTTTTTTTCCCCGATTTTGAAGGATCTCTAACATTGTTTGTTTATTACATACTAATCAAGTCAATGGTCAATATTTGTAAATGTTTGTATTCACCACACAGTTTAAGAGAAACATTTGCTTTTCTGTGGTATCTAATGCATATATATAGCATGCTTGATTCGGCATACATTCTTGGGATATTTCATGTAAATTTAAGCTGGATATCGCAGAAATCAGGTCTGTTGTATGAAAGATTGCAAACAATTTAGTTGTTTACGCTTGTTTTGACTTGCAATTGATCGAGGAGAAGTTTTACGCGTCTGTCAAAATTCATTATTTCTTCCTGTGCATTTCATAATGCATTGCATCATTTCAAAGCTATTGTGCAAATAGTCACTTAGGAATTTATTGACATGAATTTATTTCACTTTTTAATCGTCATACCTCTCCTCCAACCATCAATAAGACTAAAATATTCGTCCTTACAGCCTACTAGATCTGAAGCCATTTACAAAAACAAATCCCCCAAAACGCAGCAAATTGTGACAAGCCTCTATCAGCAAACAAGACACCCATTATCTAGTTTCCAAACCAGTCAAATCTTAGCCGCTTTTTTGCTAGTGGGCGTTGAATTCCGTAAGCTTTACAAAAGTGCTCAACTGGCATTCAACGCTTTAGTCTGCTTGCCGTTGGACAAGTTGAATGGAGATTTTCTCATTCTCAAAGCTTTTTGCCTTGGAACTCTTGCTGTGTTTGAAATACCTTTTCCAGCTTGGATGTTTAAATGGGAGGAAACATGTAAAGCTCACGAATTCGTAGATAAGAGGACGCCTAGCCCGATAGGACACAAAGGACGCGGCGTCAACGTCATTGTCGTCACCGTCGCACGGAGGTGCTAAATCCTGTTGTTCGACCCCTTTCCACACTCTCTATCTATCCATCAAGTATTGCGACCTTCTGTATACTTTCGACCGGTGGAGGTGCAAAGGCATGTGCCTTGTTTTCAATAGCTTCCTGGGCCGTAATTTGCCTATTGTTTAAAATTACACTCGCATTTTGAAACATTCGTTTCCTTTAATTGAATCGAATAGCAAGCCAGCAACTCAGTGAGCGGTGAAGCATTGTCTGTCAAGTGAAAGCGAAGCTTATTTAGAATAGGATGGCAATGCTGGCTGTAAAGGGTTGTTTTGCATAAATTGTGCGATGGTAAGTTGGCCTGCTTTGGTAGCAGTTTGTAAACGTATTTTGTTTACTATTTAATACCTCGTGTTCCTGTGATTTTCGTCAGCAAGTTGCGGTTTCCTGTAGTGTAATCATATCGCATAAGGGCGTAAAATATATGACGCGGCATTTTATTACATGCCATTCGAGGTACGCCACCACAAGTGTGGGAATTTTATCGCAGTTTTAAGATCGGACTAAATGTATTTATAGTAAACCTTCACATTTTAAACAGGACTGTCCAAATACAGAAGTGCTAAAATTTTACTGAAGCGGATTTAAAACTAGCAATCTTGATTGATGTGTACATCTTCCCAAAACATTTGACGTAGGACTACATCTGGGCTTACGGATACCGATCTTTTCAGTTTTGTTTTTTTGTGGTCTCAATTATCACGGTTTCGTTCAAAATATGTGAAATACGACATTTTTTTACAGTTTCGTGCAATAGGCGAGTTCTTCGGGCAAACAGCAGAGCAGGACACCCGTAGCTTATGGGATTTTTTACTAATTGAACGAAATTAGCTCTATCTCAGTTGCTTCAAGTCATAAACCTCTACAGTCTTTGGAAGAATTGTTGTACGGGGTTAGACCAACAAATTTATGTCATTGGATTCCGGTTTAAATGAGAATTTCACCGCGAGAGACACTTTACGTTTGAGTTACTATTAACATGTGCAATGACGCTTTGGGATAAGGGGTAATTGGTTTCATCCTTGGATTCTCATGAGTTTCACAGTTTGGACATATCGTTTGAGTAAATTTGTCCTAGTGATAAGGCCCGTTCTAAAAAAGGTCATATAAGTTCTGAATTCACTCACTACGTTATCAGTTAACAGATTATTTATGTTTTATCTCAAGAGCCCTACCGAACAGTACATAACATTAGATTAGTTCGGATTTCATACACTACGCAGTACTAGTTTACATTCGAGCTTCCAGTTTGTTAATGCTATCTTAAGTTACAATTTTTTTAATAACAGCCGTACAGCACTCCTCCCTGCTTTGTTGATAAAACTAAATTCAAAACTGTTTTGACTACCAACACCTCCTCTATGCTTCTTTAAAGCCGAAATTTGTACAAACTGGCCCACAATATAGACGGTTGGGAAAACAAGTCAATACTATAAAGCTTTTGAAAATGTTCTAGTGAAAGATGTTATGATCACTTGGGAACCTTAATAAAACCCATAGGCTGCCATGAAAACCAGCATACGGCCAGCACAGCTGTCAACCACTTTGATATCGTAGTTGGTTTTTGTTGTTCTGCTTTGTTCAATTCTCTGCTTTTCTGACTCATTTAGCAGTAAATAATATCTAAGAAAAAAGTTCAACTGTTGCGGGAAATTTTGATTAACAGCGACATATCCAAAACAAATTGAGTTTTTTACAGCATATCATAGTCCAAATCATATGCGTATGTAGTTTTATGGTAAATGTTGGTTCTAATCATGCCGAATTTAATGCGCCTCGAAAATTGATGGAATTCAATAAGGTTATCAACCACAAAAACGAAATTAATCTCCAACAACTACTATTCCATAACATTAACCAAAATTTGATGGATTAATTTATCCACATGAATCAATTATTTCTGTTTATTTGCATTATTTCAATATGGTGATTGGAAAAAATCACAGTTTAGCCAAAAAACCAATTTATCTTAGCAATGACGACTATGAAACCAATTTGCCGTTTAATGCATTTACTAAATGCTTTTAAAATGCTTTTTCAACTGATAATAAGATAATATGAATAAGTCCTAACAAGGCATTTCTAAACAAGGCTGCACGAGTTCATAAAGTTGAAATAAATCCTTCGATAGGATTAAAAGGAATGTTAGAAAACAAGATATTGAGATCGTTGTAAGCAAGCTGTGTAGGTTCTTATAAACCTGACTAAAATATGAAACCTATTGGCACCTCTTAACGCCATAAGAAAAGCAAATTGATTTCTAGTGGCTTTCATAAAACTTTTATAAAACTTAAGAAGGCAGGATGGTTTGGGCAATCTTACATGGGTTATCTCGAAAGCCTTACCAGTTAGAGCATTGCTCTCTTCATCAAACTTATTCTTATCCTTTCCGGATGGTGGTCATGTAAGTTCGAAATTTACTCAGGGGTGGGGTCATGCACAAATTATGTCTTGCTTTTAGGAGGGAAGGGCGTTAAGAAAAATGTATGATCCATACAAAACCAAGGGAGACTGGGGTCAAAATGTTCAATTTGACGTGGCATAATTGGTGCATCACTCCTCACCGGGGCAGCAAGAGAAAAGGGGCATCAAAAAGGGGGTAGCAAGAGGCAGGCGATTGCAAAGGACAGAGGGTAGCAAGGGACAGAGCAATAGCAAAAGATAGGGATGTAACAAGGAACAGGTGAGTATCAAGTAGCAGGGAGGTATGGTGTATTACAGTACGTATTGTGTGTGTTTTCTGCAAATAAATTTCGAAAAACGGCTAAGATTATTTTTACTAACTTATCTTACCATGGCAATGCAAAAAATATAAATATTACAAAAATTTAACTTGTAATCTCAGCGATAAGTGTTTCAATACCTTAATGTCGTAAAACAACATGTTAAATGTTTGAGGCGCGATTCAAGTGGAGGGGTTGATGAGAGTTTTTGACAGTTCGTATGTATGATGTATGATATGTACTACCAACCATTGTAGCACGGAAACAAAGTCCGACAGCAATGGGCTCTCCTCTCTGTTAGACTTGATCAAGCTTTAATAACCACTGATTATCCTAATCATGCCGTTGTATGAAGGGCCAAAAAGGGGTTGGGTGGATCGATATGCAACATCACTTATACGTATCCACAGGGATATAAAGAATCTCCTTCCAACAACAAAACTGAACAATTGGTCAAAAGAGCAAGCTATCTAACATGTGGATGCCCAAATGGGCGGGGAGAAGAGCCCGCCCTCTATTCACAAACTGTTAGCAATTGGGAGTTGGCATTCCCACTCTCCCCATCCAGAGTGCTTCAATCGGGTGCCCTGATGGTCCCTCCCATTCTCATGAAATATTTATATAATGGTGTATATATTTATCTAAATGAAAAATACTACAAGCATTCGTATCTATAATATATGATCTTCGTTCGGTTGATCCTGAAATGCAAGAAATGTTGTAAAATGTTAAAGTGTAGAGTTCTGTGGTTTCACGCTTAAGCACGTTTTCGTTCGTTTTCAGCGATAGCAGCATTTCACCAAAATCTTGATATGAGGTATCCTGAAAAAGTTTATTAAATCTATTGAAATTTTACAAAACTAACATTTATACATTTTAATTTACTGTTGCCATGGTCACTATTTGCTACTTGATGCTGATTTTATAACAGCAATCCGCTTTTATTTTTGCTGAGCTAATAGTTATTGCTACCGAATAAGGAATGGGACGATTCAAGTGGAAGGGAGTTAAGATAAATGGGTAAAAAAACAATAAGTAATGTTTTAATCATCTTTGAAGTAAAATCAATAAAACAATATTACCAAATATAATGATGTTGTGAGTTATGATCAAGTAATGACAAAGATTGAAATGTAAAATCAAACACTAGCCAAATGGCACACAGCGCTGCATGAATCAGATCAGCTCAGAATTGGTAAAAAGTCCATTTGTAAACCGGAAATGAAAAATACATTCAGCAATAAGTGCAAAAGCTTACCACAGATTCCGTAATTTTCAAAAGCCTACCACAGCCGTAATTTTGTGCGTTATATACTGGACATATAAAGAATGCTAGATGTCATAAATTGAATGTATGTTTCGTGTTTAAGCCAGATACCGCCTAAATCAGGTTTGTTGCATGCAAATGTGAAAGTCATGATATGATGGAAATAATGCGATGTTGTAAAGATATACTACATAATGTACATATAATAATTAAATGCCGCTATTTGCCTCTTCCGCTGCGATGTTAGATAATTGAAACTCTAAAATAGCGAAAATTCCAACGTGATATAATGAAATGAAGTTGATCACATGGCATCCGAGCAAAGAAAATTTAGGCAAATAAATTTCATATGAGTATGATTACTGCCCAAAAACGGAAACTCAATAAATCCAAAACAAACAAAAAATTAAAAATGAATGACAGGATGTTCTCCGATAGCTCTTTTTTCCTACTGGTCCCATAAACGATTCCTTATGTCTGTAAAATAGAAAAGGTAGGCTCATAAACAATGTTAGTTTTTGAATTAACTAATTTGGACGACGAATATATGTATATATTTTTCTGTAGAATTTGTCGTATATTATCCTCTCTCAAAAAATCATAGCCACGGGGGAAGAAAACAATTCAAAATTATTATACAATACCTGGGAATTCTATGGATGATCTGAAATTATATACCGTATAAAGAATACTTCCATTTTTCGTGGTAGGGTAAGATTTCAGCATGCTACTTTACCGGGGTCACGCTGCCTACATCGCCTTGGTGCGGCTGCCACCTAATGTATAGTTGACGCGATATAGCATTTCTTACTCAACCGCTGGATGCCAGGACAGACGCTGTTTGAGCCGCCCCTCCTTGGTGGACAGACGCTCAGCACGTACCTCCTCAATCTAGCTGAAGTCAGAAGGACAACAGTGCCCAGGCTGCACTACCAGCTAAGTACGCAACCCTAAGCTGGCGGTCTTTGTCATCTCTTGACCCGTGGAAGCATGAGGTAGGAACTTGTGAGGACCATAGCTATGTTGCGTGGACGCACGCTCCATCCCAGGTGTCTACTCACCATTTTGCAGCCCGTGTTTGAGCCTGAAGTCGTATAACGTAAAAACAGTTCCAAGGTTATAGGTGATAAAACTTATGTTCTGAAGGATTTCAAGTAGCGTCCAGGGCTAGTTTTCTCTTCTTCTATGGCCAGAAATGCTACAGCTGAGCATTTCAGGGCGAATTTCCCAAAAAATACTTTATTTGGCAAGCAATTTGCATATGTGTCAAAAAGTCGTCACTGCAGACACAATCAACGAGGAGGTTTACTAGTCATTGTGCTTAAACTATGATGGATTTGTACGAAGCAAACCAAAAACCGCAAATCCACCAAATAGTCCAGAGTTACGCTCAATTGAAGGATATTGGGCTCTGATGAAGCGAAAGCTTTCTGGAAAGAAACAAGGAATCAAAGATATCAAACACTTACACCAAATTTTGACAAAGAAGGACCACCTCAGTATCTGAAGGATCGCAGCAAGCCGTGCTTTGAAGATGACGTGTTTTGCATTTGCTGCGTCGTTTTCGCGGAAATAAAATTAAAAAATATTCCTTCATTCAACTGAAATAAATGGTGAAATTATAGTTTTTCCAAGTGCCTTGCGTAGGACGTTGTGATTGGAATCCCTCTCGTGTTTTGGTCATGTCTCTTGAGATGGATTGTTTTTATTTTATTTTTTTTTCATTTTTAGTGTTTTTGGTGACCCGCTCCCACATCCAGACGAACTTTCAAGCATCAGATAAGGAACATTGGTGAGGTCGTTTTATGTTATCAAAAATATACCTTAACTATATACACGCCAGGATCAATCATTTCCATTTTTGATTCTGGAAGTGTGAAAACTCTTCAGATATCCATTTGATGTGTGAAGATTTTCATGCGGGGTTAATTTGCATATGAAGATGACCTCAGAATGTACGTGTATGAACAGGTATTCTTGAATAACTATGTTTTTACTTCGTGAATTGTTAAATCATATCCCATGAATCTGAAATGAACAACTACAATGAAGTATAATGCAAAATTTGTGTTTCACTTCAATTTTGAGGTGTCCGGATTACTGTGGATGTGCACCTTATACTATGATGTAATTACAAAAACTATGTTTCGGAAGTGTAATGAAAGATGTCTTATCTTAAATGTTTATAACTCTGTCCGTTAATAATCGATTTTAATTTTAATTACATTATATGGTTATTATGAGGTTGTGTTGCTGTAAATTACCTTGTTGAATATCGAGACTGCATCATAACATTTTGTGTGTACTGGTACTCCGTAACAGGTAGCTTGCGATTACATGGAAAGTGAACCGATAGTCAGACTCCAATAATGGCCACCACAATGGCCAACTTATGCCCCCAACTCACATTTTCGAAGCCAGAAATATCAATTAGTATTGGGTTGTTGTTTCTGTTAATCTTATTTTCAACTTGCTGCAAAGCTTAAGAAAGAAGATCGCGATAATTTGTTGTTTTCTCGCTGAGATTTGTGTTTAAAAAATCAAGAGGTGGTTATGTTTGACAAAGAACTCTGAAGCTTGTCTCCTCAACAGTAGTGCCGTGAATCGCATACCAAGCTCATATCAAGATAAGAAATCAAGCAAAGATGGGACTGATATGCGATTCACGGTAGAGTATGAGTTACAAAGTTACGACCGCAAAATCTCAGTAAATCTTCATCAGCGAGTGAACAAGAGAATCTCCATCATGTCATCGACGAAATCAAAACTGGTTTAATCACAAACAAATAAATCGCATAATTTCTATTCCGCTAAATGATTTATTCGTCGAGAGATGTAAAACCTTTTTCTTGAAAGTCACAACCAAACAAAAAAAAAATTTTTGTTTGATTGAAACATTTCAGTATCAACCATCACAAGCGTTAACTCCAGCTCCTACGCTGCCAATCGTTCAATTCCGCCTTTCTATTTGCATCGTGTAGGGTATTTTAAGCCTCGATGTGACTTGAAAATTAAACTTCAAATCTCTTCTGATCAATTTTGTGCTCAATCGATACTCTTGCAGAAACCGAATAAGAAAAATCATGAGTGAAATCATCGCGTACCGATAGCCGATACAGTTTCTTGGCCCAGCACTGAGTGGAATGAAGGCGTATGGATGACGGTTCGCCACTCGTTCGGGCAGAAAGTTTTCTGGATTGAATTCAAGCGAGTCTGCTCCCCAGAGATCTTTTTGCCTGTGAATTGCTGCGATGTTGACGATGAAGTTCGTTCCCTTGGGGATACGTACTCCATCTAGTTTCAGAGCAGTGGAGCTTTGTCGGGCAATTAGCGATGCTACCGGATAGAGTCGCATCGTTTCGTTTATTGTCATGTCCAGATATGGAAGGTCTTTTAATGCTTCAGGCGTGATTGCAGAGTCTGATACTGGAAATACCGTCTTAATTTCATGGGCGATTTTTTCCTGAACCTCCGGATGCATTGCCAAGATCATACAGATATTGGCAAGTTGCAAAGCCGTTGTTTCGTAACCCTGTAAAGGAACGCAATGTTAACAAGAGTCTAAAGTAGAAAATAAATCACTTATAAATCGTATCTCACAGCAACCAACATCGTGTAAGCATGATTGATAATTTCCTCG
This sequence comes from Aedes koreicus, assembly GCA_024533555.2. Taxonomy (NCBI): domain Eukaryota; kingdom Metazoa; phylum Arthropoda; class Insecta; order Diptera; family Culicidae; genus Aedes; species Aedes koreicus. The sequence continues at coordinate 159,638 of JAHHFK020002521.1, read as the reverse complement.
TCAGTGAAGCTACGCCCTTTATGCTGGATGGTAAGCAATCGTTCGACAAATGCTATCGACTGGGATTGGTCGGTTCTGTCGGCTGCATTAGGCACACTCTGCTGGTTGAGGATATTCATTCGCACTTTCATCAGTTCCTAGGAAAAAAGATATCGAGCGTTATTTATTTTTCCCAGATAATGTTGTTTTTCATATTGATTCCTCACAGCATTCACTGTTTCATAGCAAATCACTCGAGCGCGTCTTTCTTCTCGGTACATTGAACTCAACTGATACAAGGTTTTAAGAGCATACACTCCATTCATCATTCGTTTTCCAACCGCGTCCAGAATACTAGAACAAATAAGTCGGATGAATTATAAAAAGGATTTTTAAATTTTCAAAGCATTTAACACAGACATTTTAACTGGTTTGATGGTTTCATCGAATCAGCATTAGAAATGTGATACACAATATGTGTGCTTTTTGTATCCAGAAAATGTTTTTTTTTACCGAAGTGTGTGAATGTTAATCAATATCTAGCTTTGTGTATAACAAAAACCATGTTGTGCCTGCTTTTGAATTCATTACATCTAGTGATTAATCATGCATTATTTAACATTCACAATTCGTATGTGCTTTTGAATAAAATATAAATATTCATAAATGTGAACCGCTTCAACTTACATTCCTAAATTCGTAATTAATGAGTGGTAAATTTCCTCAGGCACGTAGTCAACGTTCACCATCGTATAATAAACCATCTGAGCTATGCAATGGCTGGTGTACATAAACATATCTACATCTCTTCCATCAGATACTTTTTGAAGCCGCTTCAATGGTTGCTTTGTCGAATACAGGGATGAAGTCGTTTAGAATTTTCGAGTTGAAAAGTGGATGTATTGTTTTCCGATGTTCTCGCCAAATACTGCTGTCTTAAAATAGATTGTAATCACATACCACCATGGCACATGTTGAAAAATGCAATGAAAGGCGTTTCACTTACATCTCTGAGTTAATAGCCCAAATTTCAGCTCAAGGAAATCGTACGGAAACGGTTTATCGAGACATTTGGTCAATACCATCTGTACTAGTTCCGGATGCTGCACGTTGATGAGCGGAACGGGTCCCAGCCATATTTTTGACATGCGATGCTTGGCTCGAAAAATCTTCGTGTATGCATTCTTTTTATTCCACAGCAACGGTATGTTTCCCAGCAAGGGATAATCTGGCTTGACACCGGGAATTGCACTTAGGCTCCTGTATTTCAATTTGTGAACAAGATACGCAACAATAGCTATACCCAGTACTGCCCATGAAAACTGTTGTGTGAACGTCATTCTGAAATAAAAAGAGAATTACCAATATAGGGAGAACAGTTCAAATCTTAAAATTTTATCATGATGCTGAAGCAATTTGCTTTCATTGTATTACCTGAAAAGGCAATACAAAAACCCAAGAAGCAACACGTCAAAATCACTATCATATATTAATCACCTGGCACTGAAATGAACACTTAACTCTTGCACACTTGCCTCGTGTTTTCTTGTATTTTTACCCGCACTCCTAATGAGCTCTTCCTCCTTCCTCCCGATTTGCAACGCCCACAAATAATCAAATGTTTTGTTTACTTTAACGTTTGAAACAGCAAAGACATCAAATCAGCATTTCCGCGCAATTCGCTGTTCTGGCTCGCCTCCACAGTATTCTTGGACAACGCACTTTGAGTCTGCCCACTACGGCGGCATTTTTGGCTATTTGATTGGTATTATGCTTCGAAAACATCACAACATACAATACGCTCGGCTACTGAACGGTGGGTGCTGCTATCGTTCCCATTTTTCTGCTGATCAACTCTACCTTATTATAGGTATGTCAAAATCAGCTTAATTTGCTGGCAGGCAAAACAAAAATTGGATTAGGTTGAGCTCAGGCTTCCACAATTTGTGGGCCTCAATGCGTTTGGTGGGTCGCCGTTTGCCCACTTGGCAAACGCCATTGATGTTGCTGAAAATGTATTGTCAACTTAATTTTATACTCAGATTGTTCTAACTTATTTACCTTAACAACCATAAAAGTGATTAACTGAATGAACTGTTTAAGTTCATGGCATCCATCAAGACACCAAGATAGGTGGCGAGGCAGAATTATTGCAGCTAGTGAGCAAATTGATTCCAACGTTAATTAATTTGAAATTTTACACAGAAAAATGATAATTTTGCTATTTAAGCTTGTCATACAAAGTCAGACGAATAAGTAAAGATTCTATCATATTCGACTTGACATAGCTTAAAGCGTGTGGTGCGGAATGCGTTGTGGTTCAGGTCTATTCGTTTCAATCAAGCTCGTTTTGCGAAGTCTTCTTTGTGGTTGATGCAACGCAGTGGGCCTGACTGCTTTGACGCTTGTATTTCTTGATGTTGACAGAATAGGTAATTGGACGTCTTCTAGCCCAGTTTTTGAAACAAAAAGATTTGAAAAATAATCGTTTTTCTGGGACTTCGAATTGGAGGATAAAGCAAAAACCCCCACAAATATAAAAATATATTTAAAAGGGTTTTTTTTTCCCACAGTTCTTTTAATTTTTATAAATTATAAAAAAAAAAAAAAAAAAAAAAAATTAACCACCCTTCCACCCTCCCCCCCCTTTTTCCCCCCCCCCTCATCCCCCCCCCCCCAAAAAATCAAAAAAAAAAAAAAAAAAACAACAAATTATCATTTTTTTTTTTTTTTTACTTTTTTTTACCACCAAAAACACCCCCCTTATTCTCCCTTGCCTTAAAACGGGGCGTTTTGAGGCAACGCCAATCTCATGTCATCTTCAACGTTCAACGTTTTGACGTAGACTACGTCTTACGGCAAGGGTAGGGTGTCAAATGAAAATCTAAAAAATTGCGACCGTCACGAAAAACCGTACGTTTTGTACGCGAATAACTCAAATAATCCACGATAGATATACATGATTTCTTCTTCAATCGGTCGGAAATTTTACCGCGCTCCAATTCAATTGTCAAACATTATTCTCAAACAATAGTAAACTATTGAAAATAACGCAAATATAAGGTGATGTCCTATAATGTCATTTTGCAGAGTAGATTTACCAAATTTCCTATCACAGTTTTCAAATCGAAGCAACGAACGTCTTGTATCATCTTCTTCTTCTTTGTATTAGAGAGGGACTTTAACCAATCATGTCATTCGTCTCTCCATGTACGTCTCGCATGCAGCTGAGACCGGTATAAAACACACACTTAGGAAAAATTTGCCTCATTCGTTTAGCAGCATTGAAGCTGTGCGGAGCTGGTCGCAGGCAGCTGGTCGCAGGCAGCTGGTCGCAGGCAGTTGGTCGCAGCTGCTGCATTCGTCCGGCAGCGGAGCTGGTCGCAGAGGCAGCTGGTAGTCGCGTAGCAGATGGTGGTCGCGTAGCAGCTGGTGGTGGTAAGTACCAAGGCTCTCCCAAACAGCGATCGTCGCGATGAGGTAAAATGGCGGATTATGGGGGCGGACAATCGCGTCGGTTTGTGCAAGCCGCCATCTTACCTCACCATGGCGATTGTTTCGCCGCGACTTCGAAAACGCTGCTGTTTGGGGGAAAAAGCGTCCTTGGAGGCGAGCAGCAGTAGGTGGAAATAATCTGTCCTTTTGAGGACAATAAATTAAAATAAAAGAGTTGTTTATTCAAGAACTAATCTTAAATTTAGTTCGGTGCTCGATTACCCAGCTGGTTGGCGCAATCCATAAATTAATAATCTGTCCTTGTGAGGACAACCAATTTTATTAAAAGAGTTGTTTATACAAGAATTAAACTTTTATTTCGTTTGGTTTGTGCGCCTAAGATCATGGTGCCGATTCGTTTGCCACAACTGCAAAAACGCCTCCATGGAGGGCGAACCGCCGGGAAAATTTTACCCAGCTGGTTGGCGCAACCCACCAATAAGTAATCAGTCCTTTTGAGGACAACCAATCCAGTAGTAGTAGTAGTAAAATTCTTGTTTATATTGCATTTCTTTGTCTTATATATACTGTTTTACAATTTTTAAGTGTTTCAGCCCAATGGGCTCTTCAGCTTTGTTTAGTGTGTTTTATGTGTTTAGTGTGTTTTGTGTGTTTTATGTTTTAAATCAATTTTCAGATCAGCCCTTGGGGCATTGTTTGTTTAAAATTTGATAACCTACTTAAACTAAAACTATAGCTACAATTTGAAAATCCTAGGGGTGGGGAACCAGATTCCGGATGATCTGGTGATTCGATGTCAGGCAGCGTGCCCTGTACCGATTGATAGACTCGCTAAAGCGATCGTCGAGCATTTTTACCTCAGCCAGACGGTGGACCTCAGATGTTCTTGTCCTCGGAGGGGTGTTCAGGATCATCCTGAGGAACTTATTTTGAACACGCTGAAGCTTCAGGTGATGTGTTTTTGCGCAACTCTCCCAGATTGGCATGCCGTGACTGGAAGTATGATTTGCTTGTAGACAGCAAGCTTGTTTTTCAGGGATAATGTAGACCTTCTGTTGATCAATGGGTACAATAGCTTCAACAGAACGTTACACTTTGTGACAGTTTTGTCAACCTGCTCCCTGAAAATAAGCTTGCTGTCTATGGTAACACCAAGGTAAACAGCTGATTTGGCCCATTCCACCGTTGTGTTGTTTAGGCTAATTTTACAATCCTCAGGTGGAACAAGTCTGGTAGAATTGGAGTATGGGAATAGGATGACCTGGGTCTTCGCTGGGTTGATACAGATCTTCCATTCGGTAAAGTATTCTGACAGAACATTCAGGCTTCGCTGCAGTTTCGCTGTAAGCGCTCTTGTTACCCTACCATTGTGGACGACTGCGGTATCATCGGCGAACAACGACAGAGATCCATTTTCAGGGAGCGGGGGTATGTCCGAGGTGAATAGGTTGAACAGAAGTGGACCTAGTATTCTTCCCTGCGGAACACCGGCGGAGATCTCCTGTGCATCGGAAACTGCACCTTGCAGCGAAACTCTGAATGTTCTGTCCGACAGATAATTTTTAATTATCTTCACCAGGAAGATAGGAAGATTGTATCTTTTTAGCTTATACACCAGGCCATCGTGCCACACGTTATCGAAGGCCTTCTCGATATCGAGAAGTGCCATGGCAGATGATTTCGCAACAGACTTGTTCCGCCTGAGGATATTTGTTACTCGGTTAAGTTGGTGCACTGTTGAGCGACCACGTCGGAATCCGAACTGCTCGTCGAGCAAGATGTTCAGCTCGTCTGCAGACGAGAGAAGCCGACGGTGGATCGCTTTCTCAAACAGTTTTGATACTCCTGAGAGAAGGCTGATAGGCCTATAGCTCTTGGAACATGAAGGATCTTTCCCAGGTTTCTGGATGAGGATGACTTTGGCTGACTTCCAACACGAGGAGAAGTAGCCTAGTCGGAGGCATTGGTTGAAAACCATCGCCAGATGGTTGTAGAACTGGGAGCTCAATTGCTTGAGCTCCAAGTTCATGATGTTATCGAAACCTGGGGCCTTCATGTTCTTTGAGCTTTTGATATAAGTCAACAATTCGTCAGCTGAGATCTCCAACTCCTCTGTGAAATCGTTGGGACTTATATGGATGTTGTTTATAAGCGCGTTAACGGCAGCTTCGTGTGGACTGACGATATTTTGTCCGATATTGTGAGAGCTGACAAAGTGTTGACTTATCTCGGCAGCCTTCTCTGCAGGAGTTGAATCAATCCAGGTCAGAGAGTTGTTTATATAAGAATTAAATTAATATTTCGTTCGGTTTGTGCGCCATTTAATCTAGTGCCGCTTGGTTCGTCACGACTGCAAAAACGCTACTGTTTGCGGGAGAGCCTCCATGGAAGGCGAGCAGGACAATTCTCCGTCGGTGAAAAATTTTTCCTAGCTGGTTGGCGCAACCCGCGATGAATCAATAAATCAATTCAATTTCTAATTTAAGAGAGTTATTTTAATAAGAGTTCATCTTACATTTCGGTCGATTGGCAGTCATATTGGATTATGCCAAGTCGTTACTAGGCAACTAGGCCGGTTCTTTGATTTATTTTCACCGAAAAATCCTACCAGATACAAATCCATCTTTGCTACTTTCAATTTAATATTCTCAGCTAGAGAGTTTGTTTGATTGGGATTTTCGTTTCAAATTGTCGATTAGCAGCCAGTGGTATTAGCAAAACTTGTTTTCCCTTCGTCGCATACCTTAAACCACACAAATTCCCTATCACGGACACCATTTTCGATGTCAAACATGATATTCCGAACCAACATTCTCTGTAAATTCCAATTAGTAGTGTGTTATAAACAGTTGTTCTGTTGTGTTAACGATTCGCGTTGGATAGAGTCCTACCTCTAGGAAGAAAAACTTTTTGAGAAACATAGTGAAAGTGAGAATGCCTAACCGATTTGATCCAGAACGCTTGCGCAGATTCAGGAATCGCATTAAGAGCGAACATACGGGAAATCCTCCGAAACGACCATGCACCGATGCCGAGCGAGCTCGTAGTTATCGGGTGAAATTGAAAGCAGCCAGAGGTAATGCGTTGCCAACAACTAGTTGGGACGCTGGAGAAAGTCCTTCAACTCGAGGTAGGAAATTGATATTTATTAAATTTAAATCAATTTGACAAAGTGCATGTCATCATAGCAATTGAATATCTCTCTATGTTATCGCTCCCTGTCTTAATAAATTTCAACATAGTATTAATTGTATTCTGGCGATGACATGCGTCGCGTGCTTTTACATCATACGAACCTACAAATGATATCGATACAAATAATGCGCTGAACATATTTTAATGCGTGATTATTTTCTCATATGTTTATTTTATATTTATAAGAATTCATTTTATATTAACCAACCTTTTCTCCCATACCCATTGCACAGAATAATGATATTTTATAAAACTCACTCTCTTTCTTCTGCGAGATCTAATATATTTATATATATTTCGATTTCCTTAACGTTTTAGCCATAATGGATTCACTAATTTACCTGATATTCACATAGAAACATGAATAATAATTTCACAAGAAAACCATAGACCATATTTTAGGTACGCATTTAACCTTATATTCCCAACTATGGCCTTATGTATTCATCACATAGTAAAATGTAGAATATAAAAGTTTTCAATGGAAAAGTAAGAGTGAGCGGTTGTGTATTTTTCGAAGGGCTTATTCATACCAACACCTATATAACTAAATGAATATAGTGGGAATTTTAATGTTTTGAAATGGAATGGCTGATTGATCCCATGAGAAAGTCATTTAGATGTTATAAAGTAGCTTTACATTCCGTATAGTATACCGAATATAGCCGAATGCCCGGAGCGATAATAAAAATTAATGCCCGGAGCGATGAAATAAATAAACTTTATTGAAATTCGTTCGAACAAGAATCCTTAATGATATCCATATCCATCGAAAGTTTTCGACTCAAATGTTTGTAGGGGGGGTTAAAACTATCATTGATTTAATAATTTTATATTCCCTAACAGATCCTCAACTATCTTCTAGGCCTTAAAGATAGTCCATCGTAAAACGTGCAACCGTGGCCGTGTCATCATTTAAACCAAAAGGCCCTTTTCAGGGCCACCAGAGAGTTATAAAGAGTGTACAAGAGAATGTTCCCACGCACTGACTTCATAAAACCAAACGGCCCTTTTCAGGGCCACCAAAGAGTTATAAAGAGTGTACAAGAGAATTTTCCCACATACTGACTTCATAAGACCAAACGGCCCTTTTCAGGGCCACCAAATAATATCTCAAGAGCGTACAATAGAATTTTCTTACATAATGGCTTCAAAACGCTGGTCTAATGTCCCATAAGAGCCGCACCCGTAATATTGTGACTTAAACTGCTTCTATCGGTATGGGTAAGCGACCGGCACGAATAATTGAAACCCTTTTAACGCTAATAATAGCCACACAAAATCTCCCTGACATTATAATGCATCAATTGGTTTAACGTAGTCTACGTCAACCGGTCGTGTCTTGTACACAACCCCACTGATTTTTTATTTCGCTGTATGCTTCGTTTGATGGAAGCTGAGAAAACTAACGATTTTGTAATTCTGCAAAAGCATCAAACGAATTATAGTTTTTGTTTACTAAACCTGAATTTACTTACGTTTCGTATTCACCAAGGGGAAATAAATTCGTTCAACACTAGATATTCCCAAGGAATTTTTGTTGGTTCCACAGACTTGCGAAATTAATCCGTAGAAATACTAAACAAATCGACAAAGTCGCCTCCAAATTATATTTCAAATGTATACATAGACTGTAATTTAAGGTACAAGTTCACATTAAATGGAACGTATCATCAAATATCTCTTCAATTTGTTTTCGACAGAAGACATCTTGTCTTTTCATCACTATAGTAAACCACAGAATGAACGCGAAATGTAGCTGTCAAAATGAATTCATTTGAGTACGTGATTTTCAACTGCAGTTAAAGTACTTGGCGATTCATTTCATATTCATCTATAGTTCGATAAAAGTTCCCTTTGTCAGATAAACTCGAATGGAAAAGCATTTTACGTAATCTACGTGAATTTTCACGTAGCATTAACGTGTGAATATTTTGAGTGTACCCCTTTAGAAAAAAAAATTTTTTTTTTTTTTTTAAAAAAAAAAAAAAAAAAAAAAAATAAGAAAAAAAGTTTTTTTTTCAATAATCAAACTAATGATATTAATGTAGCTCATAAATTGAGCAGCGAAGAAAAAATCTTAGATCACCAAACGACGGGAATATCCCATGCCAAGGATATTTCACATCGATGCCGCCTCAGTCCGTCAATGGTTCGTATGACTTCGAGTAAAGATTGCCAATGAAAATAAATAACAGTGGAAAACCGATGAATACTGATTTCATTCAGTGCTCGGAACAGCTACTAATAAAAATAAACATCTCTTGCTATTTCAGCGGCTTTGGTTACATGAAGCGGGTGGCTGCAAATTGTGATTCGCGTAAAATTGCAAATAAAAACACTTTGTGAAAACAGAAGGAAATCGTTTCATAAAAGTTTATTGAACGATCCAAACAGTTGCACCTAATGAAAATAAAAAGAAGAAATATGCTAACATAAATCCTTTTACCACTGCAAATCATCTTTTTCCGATATGCTCCGGAAAGCTTTCCGAGTCGACAATCTTGTCTAATCGACAATAAACTCCAATACAATGATCGGATAAATTGGAACAGCAAGGAAAAACACTACTAACATTCCTTCGGGAATAGACTTCCCGGAAGGGAATTCCTCAGCTCGAGCGAACCATACCGAACAAGTCCAATCAATTTCCCCCATTTTATGTTCACTGCATACAACTATGCTTATGTTTTTTAACAAATTGAGCCACGTCCCCAATGTGCCACACTCGGCGCAAAACCCATGCCGGAGCATTCCAAGAAAAGAAAAATACGGAAGAAAAAGCACTCACCTTGTTGTTGTTGTTTGCACCGTAGCTGCTGATATGCTTGTCAATCCTTTTTTTCACCGTCGATAGACGAACGTCTCGTCGTCCATATAGTCCACGTGGCTTTTCTCGCAAGTCAGAATACTCCAGCCAACCATTACCACTGGCTAGCACTGCCAGTCTGCTGGTGTGGCCCCATCAAATGCGATTAGATGTAATCCTTTTTGAACAGGCGCGACAAACAAGCCGACACAGATATGCTGAACACAGTGCAATGCACAACAAAGGACAGGCGAAAAGCGGAACGTTGAACAAACTGATTCAATAACTAATAATGGCTTCACATTTTTCACACGCGCAATTTTTCACTTTGAAAAATATTCACTCTGCACCCAGAAGGAAAAACAAGTTGAACTCAGCCACATTGAAAATAAGAAGCCCATGCAGAGAAGCGTGGCGTCGCAGTTTTTCCTTCCACTGACACTCAGTAGGCACTGCGACCACCCACGGTGCACTTGGATGATTTCGCGTAACCTTTTGGCCTAAATTTAGGCCATCGCACACAAATATCCACAACACTGGCGACAACGCAACAGGCTGCAGCTCCACAGACAATTAGTGGTACCGTATAATAGAAGGAAATTTCCAGCAAAATACCGGACTACCCACACCTCTGCCTCTTGATCGTTCTATAAATGTACTCTTTTATTCACTTTGACCGATAACACATTATTTCAGCGGGGCACCAACACAGGACCACAACCGCACGCAGATGTGTTTACTAATAAAAACACATCCTCTCGAGCCGTTGCCGAAATGAATCCGCTGTATTTTCACTTACTTCCGTTTCGAGGGGCAAGAAGAGCACAATTCGTTTGCGTTTGCAGAAAGAAAACCACGCGCGCCTTCTTCTACCGCGTTCAAGTCCTTTGCATTTCAGGGGGAACTTCTTATTCCGAGCAACTTCACCGAAGAACTGGAGCGAGACCCGAAATGATACTTGGTTTTATCAGAAACGGAGCTTTTCCTCGGGAAAGCTTTCGACTCGAAGTTCGAGAACACGCATGCGTTCCCAACACCCGGAGGGACACGAACCGGAGCCGATCTCCAAAAACGTGGTCACTGAGGGCAACCTGAGGAATGTTTGTTTGCATTGTCCGCTTTTAATGTTTCGTTTCCAGGCCGCATACTGCATTTATCCGATATTGATAAGGGTTGCGATTATACTGCGTTTGGTTGATGGTCGAGGTCCGTGTATCGTGAGATAGAGATTGGCCCCTTCATCAACTTTCATTGGAGCTCTCTGAATGTTTGAGCAACTGTTCGGTCGAGTGCATTCCGCGTGCCCTCGACTTGGCACATGACACGGACCTGAGCATTGGTCGTGTTCATAACCTATTATAATCACTCGGAAAAGGGCAGTTATTAATCGTTTTGCAAGGGCTCAGTCGGGTAGACGGAAGTAATCGAATTTACTTCGCCATGCTTTCAGTTCGCCTATGTTGAAAAGATTGGGAGATTTTTGTTACCTAGCGTGTTCGCCTGGGGGGAGATCGAAGTAACCCGTGCTTCGAAAGTGACGTGTTTTTCTTTGCTGTATTGTTTTCGCGAAATCCAATATTCGATTGAATATGTGATACATATTAAGAATAATTTGAAATTACATTGTTGCAATTTGTTTTACGGGTTGGGATCTGGTTTTTGTTCCGTGTTTATATAAAGGCTAGATCGTTTAAAAATGGGGCACTTTCAAATGCGTGTTTTTCTTAAACATTTCTTTCAATCGAAAAATTTTTTTAGAATGAAACAAAGATAATATTATTTTATTTCATAAAAATAACTAAAAGAAATCATTCACTGTTATTTAGAAGAAATTCTCGAACTTTCCTGCCTATGCCGCTCATCAGCCGGCGCACACCTTCATCAGATATGGATTTGGCTAGCCACTTTCATCAATTCCGCATCTGGCCAATGTCACTGGTGACTGCTCCATTTATCTTTCAGTTTCCGCTTAGTTATCGCCCAATACTTATCTTTTGGACGGAACTTAGGACAATTTTGGTGGATTCATTGTAACACTTCCTTGATGTACTGGCAGCTGGCTGGATCTGGCCAGAACGTAACTGGATCATGGGACTGAACGAAGGGTAAAATCCGATTGTTGAGGCACTCCTTTCTGTGGACTTCCTAGTTTATTGTTTTATCCGTCACAAAACTCTGGTTTTTTCACAGGAACAGATACCTTGCCAAATCATGATTTTTTAAACGCGAACTTTTCCACGAAAATAAACTTGAATCTGCCTGGAATCTTGCCGCGAGCGGGAGGTTTGAGTCCCGGTATTTTTTTTTTGAAATCTGCTCTAGCATATGTTTCATCATCGATCAAGAGACATCCATCGATTTTCGTCTCAACTTTCGTCGTATAACTTACGGGCCCGAGTTCCGGCAACTGTTTGCCTTCCAAAAAACCTTCTCGGAGATAGATTCTGCCGCACAGGACAACGAGCATCCAGTTTTTCGTCAAATCATAAACTGAGATGTTGGGATCAGCCTTGATTTTTCGTATGACTTTCACCCGCAGTTGACGATCAACGCTTCCACCCAGACGCTTTATTTTCACTTTGCGGGTAGTTGCTAGAGTTTCCTTGTACTTATTTATTTACATGGCATAACGTCACAATACTATAACATAGCCTGATACACAATATCCCTCCATAATGCCCGATTTGTGGCTGCTCCTCTCCAATCCCTTGGGCACCTTGTACCCCCTAGGTCTTGCTCCATCTGGTCTGACCATCTTGCTCGTTGCGTACCACGTCGTCTCCCGGCGAACACCATTTTTGCAGGATAGTTGTCCGGCATTCTCGCAACATGTCCTGCCCAGCGTATCCTTCCAGCTTTTGCCACCTTATGAATACTGGGTTCGCCGGCGAGTTGCGCGAGCTCATGTTCCTTGTGTATTATTCGTTGCAATTCCTTTTTAATGGTGTCGGCTCGCAAGGCCCACAACCAACCCCACTATCTCGCAGGAGGACCATCGTGATGCTGCTGTTTAACAGTCCCAAGCACCACCAGGACTTTCGGCTTTTGTATTTAGAGTCCTGGGCGCACTAACAAGACGGTGACTCAGCCGCTCCTAACATGGAGAACAGACGCTGTTTTGAGCCGCTCCTAACATGGAGAACAGGCGCTCAAATGGGTGAAGGCTTGGACTTTTACCCTTATTTTTAAAAAGCGGGGTGGCTCGCATTGGTCAGGGCTGCTTCCGGATATTTGTGGGTTTTTGGAAGAAACTTAACAGAGTCCAACAACTACTCAGTAACCCCACATCTTAAACAGTCCCCACCGCTCGTCCGGGGCTACTTATTCGTGTATTCAGTAGCTGTCCATCATATCTGATGGAACCCCACTATCCGCGACCCGTGGACCCGCCGGGTTGCTTGCAGCTCAGCCCCGTAGAGTCTTCACCTACTCTACGGTCTTTTGACGTCAGTTTCAGTTAGGGTGGTCCTTGAATATATTGAAATAAAAATTCAATCTTTCACATTTCTTGACATAAAGCAATACAATGCTGTACAAAGTTGTTTCTTATTGAATTTAAAGCAACTTTGCTGCAAAAATCATAGTCGTAGGTCTTTTGTGTCAAAAGTTATGATCATTTTTACGCTTAAGAGTAGGGTGGCCCTAAAAAAATTAGTATTCTTCGCCTAACTTTTTCATTTCAAGTTTTATGAAAACGGTATCCTTTGAAAATTTTTAGTACTTGCTTAAATGCACACTTTGATGAAAAAAAAAACGTAATTTCATAAATTCCTTCAAACGATATCGCAATTTTAGTCTAAAAATTATGATTTTTTCAAATCAAATTATTTTTTAAAGGGGGAAAAACGGGGATACAAATACGATTGCATATGAAGTCAAAGATAATTAGGTTTATTTTGTATGGTAAAGCATTCAAATATTCGTCGTTGCCATCAACATTTAAGAAAACATCAAGAATTTTATTTTAAAAAGGACATACATTCATAGTACCATTTAACCCAAAATTCTTCTAAATTCACCTGAGTATTTATATACAAAAGAGACCTCTTATCTTTACCATTCATATGCAATCGTATTTGTATCCCCGTTTTTCCCCCTTTAAAAAAAAATTTGATTTGAAAAAATCGTAATTTTTAGACTAAAATTGCGATATCTTTTGAAGGAATCTATGAAATTACGTTCTTTTTTCATCAAAGTGTGTATTTAAGCAAGTTCTAAAAATTTGCTCAAGACACCGTTTTCATAAAACTTGAAATGAAAAAGTTAGGCGAAAAATACTATTTTTTTCAGGGCCACCCTACTCTTAAGCGTAAAAATGATCATAACTTTTGACACAAAAGACCTACGACTATGATTTTTGCAGCAAAGTTGCTTTAAATTCAATAAGGAACAACTTTGTAGAGCATTGTATTGCTTTATGTCAAGAAATGTGAAAGATAGAATTTTTATTTCAATATATTCAAGGACCTCCCTAACTGACTCTAACGTCAAAATAAAGTCCTAATTATAAGCTGCAACTTTGCCCAAAACAGTTTTGTTCTAAAGTTGCATCTTCATAGTGAAAATAAATAATCTATTCCTGCTAATTTTTCATTCTGGCCCAGTGTGCCCGGTTTTTTTTAATTCCCCATCCCCCCTTATTCCCCTTCCCCAAAATTAAACAAAGTTTACCTAAATTTACTTTATTGAACGAAAGTTCACGGTTGCGTCAAAACAAGCTTATTTGAGGTAGTTTTTCAATTTCGTGTACACGGAACCACCAACCTGTAGGTAACGTATACATTACTCAACCCTTGAGCTTAAATGAACCAACAGAGCACATGGATTCTATCCAATAGGATACTATAACGCGTTTACTTAAATTTAAGAAGTTTAAACTCAAATGTTCAATACTTTTCATTTTCTGTTTACGTTTACGTTCCGTTTGACAGAAAACCTACACGCAAAAAAAAGCAGCAGTAGAAACTACCATTTCGAGGGTTAAACTAAGCGCAAACACCAACAATTTTCAGCTGACTATAAATGCGTTTGATTTTACCATGAATGCGATTAGATCGACCATGGTGCGGGTTGATATCAATATGAGGTCTGTCAAATATACCACAAATGTTGAAGGTTTTACCATAAACGTAGTCAATTTTACTGAAATTTCATGGTAGTTTTAAAGATAGGCATAGTCGGGTAAAATGGTAGTTTTTACTACAATTTTTTTTTTTTATTAAGAGAAAAGATAAAAAAAACAAACACGCAAACACAACGAATCAGCGATGAACAACCTTTACCCTTACCATGCAAACCCACTCCCATTTCTTCCGCCTGAGAATTAAGAAAAGGGAAAGAAACAAAATAAAAATCTAATAAAATATAACATCAACTCCCATCCTCTCCCCTCTTCCTTTACGAAAAAAAAAAAAATGTGTGTGTCAACAAAAATATATTTTCTACCACCGAAAGCCCCCCCACCAAAGCGGGCCCCCCAGAAAGAAGAAAAAGGTCTCCGGGGTTTTGAAAAACATTCCCAAAACGAAATTGATTCTCTCACCCCCGCCATAACCACCATTATCATGATTGACCGCCCACGGATGCAATTCTGTTATTGCCAGATCAGCTGTATTTACACAAAGAACCCACAGATGATGTTTGGGACTTACATACATCTTCTACACTGATAGGCAAAATAAAGTGCCCACCTCATCGTTTTTTCAATTTCTCTCATTTGCTTGGTTCAAATTAAAGTAAACACACTGTATTTTTTTATTATCTTATTTTTTAATATTCTTTTTAAGTTTCACTCATGGAATACTGAAAAAAAAGGATTTTTACTTAAAGAAAAACAAAATCAATTTGTGTTGAAAAAAAAACAGTGACAAAATAAAGTGCCCACTTCAAAAATCGATATGTTTTCGATCAGTTTCCATTGGAAGACCCCTCGATTGTTTATGTTTTGATATTTTGACATGTTTTGAAGCAAACGGCTCAACCTGGTGCATTTGTATACGTGATCGCATTTGATTCAATTGAAAAAAAATGGAGAACGCAGTGCTTTCGAAAGCAATTCCCTTGTGTATCCGAAAATTGGTCGTTCGTGATGTGCAAAACGGTGAATCGCACCGGGCTGTCGCTAAGAAGTACAGTATCAGTAAGGCAGCGGTTGGCAAAATTCTTCTGAAGCTTAAAACGTTTGGATCAGTGGTGGATCGCCCTGGCAGAGGCAGGAAGCGGAAAACGGATGCGAGAACGGACACCAAGATCATGCGTGAAGTCAAGAAGAACCCGAAGGTAACTGTCCGCGAGATCCAGGAAACCCTTCAGTTATCAGTTTCCGGATGAACTGTTCGTCGCCGTCTCGTAGCACAGGGGTTGAATAGCAAACTTGCCCGGAAGCGCCCATGTATCAGCAAGGCAAACAAAGCCAAACGGCTTAAGTTAACCAGAGTTCTGGAAAACGGTTCTCTGGACGGACGAATCAAAATTCGAGCTGTTTATCCGAAAGTGGCGGGTTCGTGTTTGGTGCAGATCGGGAGAGGAGTTTCAGGAGCGCCACATCCAAGGCACGATGAAGCATGGAGGAGGAAATGTGATGGTCTGGGGGTGTTTTTCGTGGGGTGTAGTGGGAAGCATTATGAAAATCGACGGGATAATGACGGCAGATTCTTACATCAACATCCTGCGAGAAAATCTGGAGGTTTCGCTGATCCAGACGGGCCTTGAAGAGAAGTTCGTATTCCAGCAGGACAACGACCCGAAGCATACTGCCAAGAAGACCAAGTCTTTCTTCCGGTCTTGTCGGATGAAACCGCTGGAATGGCCTCCACAAAGCCCGGACCTCAATCCCATCGAGAATTTGTGGGCGATTCTCGATGCCAGGGTTGACAAAACTGGTGTTACCAATAAAAATAACTATTTTGAAGCCCTGGAGCGCGCCTGGGAAGAGCTAGATCCACAGCACCTAAAGAACCTGGTCGAGAGCATGTCGAAGCGCCTGCAGGACGTCCTGAAGGCCAAAGGAGGACACATCAATTATTGAAATGCTTTTATTTTACTTTAATTTATGTTTTCTGTAGCCTAAATGAAGTGGGCACTTTATTTTGTCACTGTTTTTTTTCTCAACACAAATTGATTTTTTTTTTTTTTTTAAGTAAAACTCCTTTTTTTTTCAGTATTCCATAAGTGAAACTTAAAAAGAATATAAAAAATAAGATAATAAAAAAAAATACAGTGTGTTTACTTTAATTTGAACCAAGTAAATGAGAGAAATTGAAAAAACGATGAGGTGGGCACTTTATTTTGCCTATCAGTGTACGAAAATTGAACGATAAGCCACGTACCAGACCTCCAACTGGTTTACACCCAACAATCAGCCAACCCATCCCCCACCTCCAACATCTGATCGCTTGGCGGTCTTCGAAGGTATCTCTTCTAGTTAAACCTCTCATAAAAAAAATCAACAGTGTCCTATCTCCTATGTCCTATGAGGTTACTGGGAATCCTCTGGAGACATGAATAATTAGCCCTCCCATAGCAAATCCCGTACAAACTCAAGAACATGATTTGATCGATCGCCATAAGCTCCAGCATAGCAATTTGTTCGTAGCTGGATAATTAATTAATACTATGATTACATTTTCCCAAATTTGTTTAACTATAATGTAGAATGTATTACAGTTTTCCGTAATCATATACTATAATAGGAGATGGATCTGCTTGTGTTCTTCCATGCATAATATATTTTTCACCTAGTACTACAACAATAATTGAATTGTATTTCCCAAATAGATTGACGTATGTTGAGTGAAACACAATCGCTATTCGCCTAGAGTTTATACTTATTGCACCAAATCCGAAAGTGACTAAGATTTATCGCCGGTTAAACAAAGTTATCGCGAAGGTGTCCGTTTTTAGTCTCGTTGGACGCCATCAATCGTCGTGAGTCACTGGTGATGAATTCTTGTCTCTGAACAGAACTATTGAATCCAAAAAGAATCCAAAAATTGACTCGGAGCTGACATCTTAGAAAAAATGTGTGATATGCGATAACGATGGAAATATACAGGAGTTTATCGAACAATCAGTTTCCAATGGTAAGTGAAAATCTTAGGAAACGAATGGCATTCATGCACTTTTTCACAATCTTCGTCACAGGAACCATTACTGCCGTCGAACGTTACTGAACCAAATCAATACACTACCGGAGAAGAAAAGAACGGACTGACCTGCCATCGCAATTTATGGTTATTGCAACGGTGAAAAATCTCCTGCAGAAATCTGACTTGACATCGATTGCCAACTCCAGCCAGCCTGACATCCGCCTTCAACCTGGATCACTTTGACGCACTTTTCACTGCACTTTTTTCAACTTTTCGGCCGTTCGATACTACTTGGGCTCTGTACCGTTTTTTTCCCGAAACATTAATAAGTATGAAATACACGCAACACCATTATAAATGAACAAAAACACATTTACTTAAAATGGAATATCTCCAACGCGTGTGATCTAATTTCAGATATTTGGTTATCAAATGAAGCAGAATTAAATTTAACACTCATATTCTGAACATTGCAATATTCTAGGAGTAATACTTTCGAGTAAGTATATAATTTTTTGCGATTATTTTTGGAGATTTGTAAAAAAATTGTGCTTAACATATGATTAATACCAAAATAACGTCAACAAAAAAATAAATTTTGGAATTCTGCATAAAATTTCACATTAGAAATGATGATCAGCTTACCGAGTTCATAAATGCTGTAAACTAGTGTAATCAATTGATGACGCTTTGAAGTGTAGCCCCATATCTGATGATATGTAGTGGCGCTAAATCATCATAAAACAAGAGTTTGTGTTCAGAGTTTCTTCTGGAATTCCTTTTAATTTCTCTCAAAACAAAGGCAAGATAATAATTGTAATCACTTTCCACCACACAACGCGCTTAGCGCTCCATTGCTAATATAATTTATTAATCCATTCATAACATAATGAAACCGAGCCGTTGTATTCTCTGGCTAATAAACATGTTTTCACATTCTACACGTGTGTCCATTATTTACATCACAACTAGCATGAAACATGCAATTTTCCCTCACCGTGGGCTGCCGTGCAACCAAGCTCGAATCACATGCTTGCGTTGCCTTCTAGGTTCGCGAGTGGTTCAATGATGGTGATGCTGATAAGGATTTGATCAAATTTTCCCTATTTTTTTGTCCTACCTTCTCCAGCGGGAAGCCCTATCCCGTAGACGGTTTTCGTGTGTACCAGCTAGAACTGCCGACACCGGTGGATGGTTCACGTGTATCAGATTGGATTAAATTGACTTTTGGCTCGTGGAAACCGAACCAATCGAGCCTGAATCTGATGATGGCGAACAACGATTGGGTGTTTGGTGGAGTCAAAGGGAGATGTATATCTATTTCAGGGTACATTCACTTGTGGTGAAGAATTGTGTATTCTGGGATGAAATCTTCTGGGCAATGACTAATCGAATTGCATCTACATTGATTATGGCGGTCTTTTTTTTCGTTCATGTTATAATTGTTGAGCAACAAAAAATGGTACATGCTAGACTGAATGTATATTATTACGAGTGCAGTCAAACAAATGACTGTTATTTTCTCCCTCAAGTGCAGCAGCTATCCTCAAAGCTTTGGTCATTATTCGATGTTTTTTTCACGTAACGTCTGGAAGAGAGGTGATATGACATCACATAAACCCGCAATGTTGGATAGATGCTATCCATAATGTTCATTCAAATTTGCTGGAATGGATTTGCACCGGCCCTGATTGCACGATTGCGTGACATTCATAGATGGGATGGCGTCGACGTTGCAACTTGATGGGGTGACTTAATGTTTACAGTACATAGTTTACGCGTTGACTCAGCACATAACTCTTTGCCATGCATATGTGGATAATGGCAGCAAACAAAGTTTATGTGAAAATATCCCTCGATCCGGGATCGGTTTTGGAGCGTTCCCAATCTACTCACCAGATTGATCCGAAGTATCGATTTAGGTCCACCGCACTTAATTTGTTTTCGTTTTCCAATTGAAGTGAGTAGGGGGTGTAGCACCAGCTCACCAGTAGGGAATTTTGAATCACTGGTCTTGCTGCACTAGGGTAGGGGCATAGATTTGGCATCACAGAAGACCAACCACAGTAGGTCAAGCGAATCCTGACCAATGCCTTGTTCAGATTACAGAGTTATAACATGTTATAACGGTTGTCAAATAATTTCAACAAGAAATTCGTCATCAAGTTTGTCTTATAACATGTTATAACTGTTTTGAAATTGGAAATATCTTCTCAACATCATGGGATCCCAGTAGAGAACAGCAATTTCTGCTAGAACCAAAGATGTGATATCGATAGGTCCGATAGAGCTCGGCAGGTTACGAAATTGAATAGAAGTAGTTTGAAATTGAGCATAGAGCTTTGTTTGGGCAGTATTTTGAAGCAAACACAGACACTGTCGGAATCGATTTGAGTCTGATAATTGATAGCTTTATTCGTTATTGAAAGTGCTTCAAAAAATTCAGTTTTCTCTTGCAGAAAGTCAATCCCGACAAACTTCGAATGTTGCAGAAACTTTCAGCGGCCTTGTCCTAGCAATTACCCGTATGTTGCTGCAGCAACAGACACTTTTGCCAAACATCCCACTTCGGGGTAGGTCCGCCACCTTGACCAATTTAAAAACATTACAATTTAAATTTTTCGCTAAGAGGAATTCCCATTTACAATAGAAATGGTTGTTTACTTGAGCTCAAGAAGGTGAACGCCACTCTGTTCTCCTTTCGGATGTAATGTACGTCCCACAGTTTAAGACCAAACTTATTTCGGTGAAAAAACTGGCTGCCAAAGGTGTCAAGCTTGTGTTCGATGCGGAAGGGGGCCGCATTTTCAAAGACGACAAGATAATTGGATCAAAGCGAAGCTCTGAAACATTTCTGCTGCAACGAGGGCCCGCAGCAAAGTGGGGTTGCGGAGCGTAAGAATCGTTCACTGGTAGAGAGAGCGCACAAGTACTGGGCCGAAGCTGTGAATACGGCCACACATTTGCAGAACCGTCTCCCATCTAAGCCAATATCGATGACATCGTTCGAGCTATGGACTGGAGACAAGACTGATCTCAGCCACCTCAAGATTTTCGGTTCGTGGGCCTACGTGTGGATTTCATCCGAGATGCGGTCGAAGTTCGAGGCGACATCCAAGAAAATGTTGTTTGTTGGTAGTTGGAAGATTGGTGGGGAAATTTCTCTTTGTCCGAAATGACAAAACAGAGACTTTCACAAAATAGAAAAAAGCGTCCGTTTTATTGAATTCACGTTTTACAAAAGAAAAATGGAGTGGGGTTTCTTCTTTACACAGTTCTACACTGATGAACTGACAGCAGGGCTGCCAGTACGGAAATGGTATTATATGGAACAAGGTAAATGATTATCCAGGTGAACTAATTTCGACAACACTCCTCCTTAATCTTTACCTGATGTACCAATGAACTCGTCCCTGGTTAGTCCTAATTTCTTCGACAGCTTCAGGTTCCTAACTGTCCCCAACGGCTTCGTTAGCGCATCTGCGATCATCTCCTCCGAACATAAGTACTGCAGTGTTATCTCTCCTTTCTCACACAGATCGCGTACGAACATCTCCTTCGTCTCGATATGTTTAGATCGTTTACCTACCCGCTCTGATCGTACAAAGGCAATACATGATTGATTATCTTCGCACAATACCGTAGGTTCCTGCTGTTTAAATCCTAGGTCAGCGAGTAGTCTTCGTAGCCATAAAACTTCCTGTGCTGCTTCACTAAGCGCGATGTATTCCGATTCCATCGATGAGAGGGCTACTATATTTTGCTGCTTGCTTCTCCAGGCAACCGCAGTGCCGCCCACGGTAAAAACGAATCCAGATGTTGACTTCCGTGTTTTGTGGTCCCCAGACCAATCTGCGTCGGAGTAACCCATCAGCTTTGGAGCAGATCCACTGAAATGCAGTTTCCAATCCATGGTTCCACGCAGATATCTGACGACACGCTTCGCGGCCGTCCAGTCCGTTTCCGACGGTTGGGAAACTTTCCGAGCAAGAATCGAAGTAGCAATAGCTATATCAGGTCGCGCATTCACGGAGATGTATAATAAGGATCCCACCAAGCTTCTGTAGTTCACGTTGTCCGGAAGTGGCTGACCGTCCAAGTCGCCACGAGCATAAGCTTCATCCATAGGCGTTCGGGATGATTTGGCATCTCCCAATCCAAACTGTTCAGCAACGCATTGAATGTATCCTGACAGACATACGCTGTAGTTACCAGTCACTTTGTTGATCTCCAGGCCGAGGAAGTACTTCAGCTCTCCTAATCCGGTTGTCTCAAAATGCTTGCTGATCTCGGCATGGACCCGGTCGATCTCCTCTTCGTCTTCGCATCCGATGACAACATCATCGACATAGAGCACAATGTAGACTCGCTTTCCATGATTGTTTCGAACATAAAGGCATGGATCTGCCGTGCTAGCCGTGAATCCGATTTCCGTCAATAGTTCATTCATCCGCTGATTCCAGCAACGCGCGGATTGTCGTAGCCCGTATATGCTCTTGAGAAGTTGGCAAACGAATCCTTCCTTCCCTGGCTTGACAAATCCCGGTGGTTGCTTCATGTAGACTTCTTCGTTCAGACTACCGTTGAGGTAAGCAGTCTTTATATCCACATGCTTTAGAATCATCTTCTTATGACTTGCCACTGCCAGAAGTACTCGAATAGTCGCTTGTGTTGCAACTGGCGCATACACCTCTTCAAAATCCACACCAAATCGCTGACTGCACCCTTGTGCGACCAATCGAGCCTTATACTTAACCGGTTCACCACTGGCGTTTCGCTTAATTTTGTAGACCCAGCGGCTGCCAACTACTTTCTTACCCTTCGGAAGCTTAACGAGGTCCCAGGTCTTCAGCTCGCGGTGCGATGCTATTTCCTCTTCCATGGCGGTGTGCCATTGATCCTTTTCCGCACATGATATTGCATCGCTATACGTTTTCGGTTCAAACTCCTCCTGAATGCGTACCGCGTTGACTTCATCGATCAAACGAACAGGTGGTTTCCCTTTCGTGATCCGCTGCGATCGCCGGGGAAATCCTTCGAAATCGGACTCGTCCGTTTCGTCCGCTGTATTATACTCCGGAGATACAGCATCGTCTTCGCTTTCACCGTCGGATTCAACGTCTGGAACTTCCATCTCCGCCGTGGCGGTAGGAGTACGATTTACCTCAATCTCGACCGTATCCTTCGCAGAAATTGTCTTTCTATCTTCCGAACTGTTTTCGAGAACTGCTGAAACAGGAACAACCTCACGAATACTTTCCGTCCTTGGAAACTCCTCGATGAATTTCGCATCTCTACTGATTAATACAGCATCTGTTTCAGGATCGAGAAACCTGTACGCCTTTTTTTCATCCGCATATCCGACAAAAATCATCCGGTTACTCTTCTGGTCCAGCTTCTTCCGCTTCTCCTTGGGTACGTGGACATATGCGGCAGATCCGAAAACGCGCAAATGTTTGTAGTCCGGTTTCATCCCGCTCCAGAGCTCGAAGGGTGTTCTACCAGTTGCGGAACATGGAAGTCTGTTCAACAGGTAGTTGGCGGTGTGAATGGCCTCACCCCAATACCTTTTGTCCATATCAGCGTCTCGTAGTAGGCAACGGGTCATTTCGATCAACGAGCGATTCATTCGTTCAGCTTTGCCGTTTTGCTGCGGGCTGTACGGCGAAGTCTGTTGTAGCAAAATGCCCTCCTTCCGCAAAAACAACTTGAACGATTCACTTGAATATTCTCCGCCGCCGTCGGTGCGGAACATTTTGGGCGTTTTCCCGAATTGCGTCCGGGCAAGCTGAATAAATTCTCGGATCTTCTCTTCGGTTTGCGATTTGCGTTCCAGGAGGTAAATCAGGCAATATCTACTGAAATCGTCAATCAATGTCAAAACATAGCGGTATCCGCTCGGAGTGACAACTTCCATTTGTCCACACAAGTCAGAGTGGATCAAATCAAGCACCGCTTTAGATTTCGAGTCCGATTTAGGAAAAGGCAAACGAGAAAGCTTACCTTCGCAGCAGGTTCCGCATACCGATCGGATTCCACAGTCCGTCAGTCTCAATCCAGTTCCTAGGTTATCTCGAACAATTTTGATTATGTCTTCCGGGTGCCGATGCCCCAACCGGCGATGCCAGATGTGCTGACATCCATCCAGATGGTTGCCTTGTAGCAGCAACGATTTTTCCTTTTCACGCTTCAAGTGATACAGATTTCCATCGCGAACACCGGAGACGATAACACTTCCGTTATTCATGATTCGACACTGACTCTCACTGAACGCAACGTCAAATCCCTCGTCAGTGATTTTGCTCACAGAGAGCAAATTGTTTTTCAAGTCCGGCACGAGCAGAACGTTTTTCAGTTTTAGATTCACGGGATTACCACTACCATCACAAGCGTCTACACGACAGTCACCGACGCCTTTCGATAACACTTTGTTGCCATCGGCCAAACAAATCGTTTGCTTTCGAGAAGCGTCCACTGAAATCAACTTTGAAATGTCACCAGTCATATGGGAGGTACACCCCGAATCCAAATACCAATACTCATCTTCTTTCTTCGACCGAACACTGAAACACACTTCACTTTCTTCTTGCGCTTTGTTTACTTTCTGCTTCGAGCTTCCAACACTACGGCTACCGCCGGAACCATCACGGCCGTCTCCCCTTCTTTGCTGATCCTGAGTCCACTTTCGGCAGTCCCGCTTGAAGTGCCCCTCCTTGCCGCAATAATGACACTTTTGTTTTGATTTTGTGCCAGTCTTCAGGGCACGCTGCTGCTGCTGCTCTGCACTGCTGCCGCTGCGCATTTCACTACTACCATTACGCCTGCTCCACTCGTCTACGAGTCGCCCTTTAACGAAATGCAACGAAAGTTCTTCCTCCGGACGAGACTCGAGTGACATGATAAGAGAACTGTACGATTCCGGAAGACTTGAGAGAATAATAGACACCAACCATTCTTCTGTCATCGTTACTCCTATTCCAGCGAGACGATTGTAGAGAAGGGTTATCTCCGAAAGATGATCACTCATACTTCCCCGCTCCGGCATTCGAAGCGAAATCAGCTTCCGCATCAAGTAAACTTTTCCACACATCGATTTCCGTTCGTGGTGGGTCTGCAGCGCGTCCCACATCTCTTTGGCGGTGGCTTTCCCCATGACGTGGCATAACTGTGTGTCTTCCAAAGCTAGGCCGATTACGGACTGCGCAATTCCGTCTTTCGAAATCCAATCACTTGTCAGTTGTGCCGGTTTAGCACATTTCACTATATCGGACAGGCCCTTCTCGCCGAGAATCAGGTTGATCTTGAATTTCCATAGGGGCCAGTTTTGATCCCCCAACTTCTCGATCGCAACCTTCTCCGCCATTTTCGCGACGAACCACGCGAACTTCCGATCGATTTACACCACCAGCAAACTTCTGACAAAACAAAAAAAAAAACGAAGTTCCTATTTCCTCGCGAACCGCACTAATTTCCACCACCAGTTGTAACTGGGCCCATAACCTGTTGGTAGTTGGAAGATTGGTGGGGAAATTTCTCTTTGTCCGAAATGACAAAACAGAGACTTTCATGAAATAGAAAAAGCGTCCGTTTTATTGAATTCACGTTTTACAAAAGAAAAATGGAGTGGGGTTTCTTCTTTACACAGTTCTACACTGATGAACTGACAGCAGGGCTGCCAGTACGGAAATGGTATTATATGGAACAAGGTAAATGATTATCCAGGTGAACTAATTCCGACAACAGAGTTTGAACCGGTTGGAAAAGTTCGACGATGTAGCCAAGCGTCGAATCGTCGTTTCGAGGCGAATCCTTCACTCAAATCCGCTTATTAACCGCTGCTCTAAGAATACCTCCAGCTTTCCTACATCCTGCCGCACTACAAATGTCAACTCGTATGTGAGAGCTAGTCGTCTCGACTCACACGCCACGCAGAATAAGGCTGTATTACTGCTGCCATTGAGAAGATGTATCGTCAATTCTGGGTGATCGACAACGATCGATCTCTTCAACAGATCCTATGGCAAGAGAACCCTAGTTCGCATTCGTAGCTTCCAACTCCCTTAGTATCGTATTCGTATCTTACAACTCAAGACTAAGACTATGACGTACGGATCGTCGTCCCGTATCTCGCCCCTAAGTGCCTTCAGGAATTTGCCAAACAAGGAAAATTGTACCATCCAGCAGCTGCAGCAGCTTTAGCCAATGAATTCTACATAGACGATATGATTAGTGTAGTCAGCAATGTGACCGGAGGTAATATCGTATGTACTCAACTTCTGCAGCTACTGAAGTCTGCCTGGCTTAGCCTTCGCAATTGGTCGTCGGAAATCTTCAGAGATACACACTGGAAAAGATTCCCGTCGGACTCCTTGATGAATAAGTCGTTCTTGATCTTGACTCCACCTCCTTCTTCAAAACCCTAGGCCTTAAATTGACACCATCAACCGACATGATCTTCTTCTTCTTTCTGAAAGCCAATTGCTGATGAGCATATGCCCTAAAACCGCCATGCTCGGTTTTCACGTATCCCAGTGGAGTAACGACGCTTTCATCACCAAACGTCTCGCTCTTTCAGATTTCACTCGCCTTTGCGATCCTCTACGACTAGTAGACCTTGTCATCGTACTTGCCAAATGCTTCATGCAGGAGCTTTGGAAGAATGGGAAAACCTTGGACGAACCTTTGGAAGAAGAACTTTAACAACGTTGGCTGCAGCTCAGAAGCGAGTTCGCAACTGTCGATAGTATCACCATCCCAAGGTGGGTTATTCCTATTCATCAACCTATCATTGTCGAGGCACGCGAATTCAGCGGCGCTTTACTGCGAGCGCAAGGAGCATGCATGCACCTTCGTGCGGTGTCAACCAGTGGAGACATTTCTGTCCATCTCCCCACCTCAAAATCAAAGGTCGCTCCCATGGGGCAGTAGTGAGAAACAGAAGCAATTTAGTCTTCCTCGTCTTGAACTCTCTGGTGCTTTGCAGCTCAGTCACCTTTTCCAGAAGGTTCAGCAAGGCTTGAAGATCGATCTTAAATGATTCTACTGGGTCGACACTGGTTGACCGAAAATCCACCACGCTGGAAAACGTTTTTCGCTTACCAAGCACGGAGATAGGGGACACGTTACTGAACTGGAAAACCCCGCCGTAATAATTTCAAGTGGGATGCTGCCCACTCAACTTAAAAAACTGACCTTTGGTGGCATGGCCTAACTTACCTCCAATAAACGCTTAGGTCTTGGCTATCACATATATGAACCGACGAGTTCCTGGCCGGATATCTGGAGCAACGATTGATCGCTCTTTCGGTGCAAAGATTTAATCACAATAGCAGTCCTGCAGCCGGCAGCATAAGTTCAGCGGGGTAATCCAAGTAACTTCATGAAGCAACAATCACTTGCGTTCGTATAACCAAGCCGAATCGTTTCAAGAAGATATTCGAGCCCTTGGCAGGCAGCGAAGGCAAGGCAAACTAGAAATTGAAAATCCTCCGTCCAATCATTATCGATGACATCCTGCGTATCGGTGATCGGTTCCGTTAACAGTCGCCCTATCATCAAAATCTGTCACAAGCTGGCCAACCGCTGCTGATTGCGAGTGTACATGAAAAAAAATGGCTCCTACGAGTACGCAACCTGGCGCGGAAAGTAGTCAACTGCTTAAAATGCTTTCGCTGTGAACCCAGGGTTTCCGAGCAGATTAAGAGTGATCTGTCGTCGGAGCGCAGGACTCCTTCCTTCCTTGTGACAATGCCAGAAACATCACCAACTTAGTCTGAACTCAAGGAGTAATTTATTTCCCAGCAACACAAGCACTGAATATCATACAAGTTTAAACCGTCACGCTCTCCCATTTTCGGACTTTGAACTTTGGGAAGCCGCGGTGAATCGTTCAAGAAGCACTTCAAATCAACGGTCAGGACATGACCGTTACTAATCCAAAACGAAACCAATCAACAATACTTACCGCCTCAATAAGCTTTCACAACCATCACAAAAATCTTTCTTTCCAAAATTATCAACACTGAATTCCATTTGTCGCGAATGTGTGTTTCTTAGATCATACTTTTTATTATTAAATGTACACAGATGGAAACTGTCCGTGTCTTACTGCGGTCTCGCTCCACGGCCAAATCCTCCGCGCTAAAATTAGAGAAGGGAAGCAAAAGAGCAACACAATTAGGCTTACCACCATACCGAAAAAGTAAACAATGAAAACAATATCAACTTACGAATTCCACATCACCGGCTCCGGCGCCGACATCGCCCTTCTTGTCTGGGCCACCTTCGCGCGGGGCACGGCGGTAGGCCTGTCGGTCCTCGCCTCCCTTGGGGCCATCGCCGGAGCGTGGTCCAGCGGCAGCACGGGCGCGCTGGGGTTCCGAACGGGCGGCACGCTTCAGAGTCGACGGCACAATCTCTGGGGGCAGGTGCAGGTACGAGCGCAGATACTCGATGCCCTCGTTGGTCAGATACCAGTAGTAGTGGCGCCAAGCGAACTGCTCCTTAACGAAGTTCTTCGACTTAAGCGACTGCATCGTCTTGATGACGTGCAGGTTGGGGATGTTCTCCAGCTCCGGGTGCTTCGGGGCATAGAAATCCTTCTGGGCCACTAGGACTCCCTCCTTGAAGAGGTACTCATAGATGGCGACGCGATGGGCTTTGGGCATAAACATCTATTGGGGAAACACAAGAACATTGCCGTTAGTTCATTCTGAATTCTTCTGTAGCATTTCGGCTCGAAAAACACGAGAGGTTAGTGTAAAACGAATAACGTCAGAATATTGACAGCATTCTATGGGCGACGATCGGACGGCAGTCGGTTGCAAATTAAAATTTGCTTTTCACGGAAGAAAACACTTCACATCACATTGCCAACCTCCGATTTTCACCAATTGCACGTTCGATCGCCGTTTAGCACTAATCTTCGAAGATTTCGAAGCGATTTTCCACGAAATATTCACAAAAATTCACCTTGCACGAAATGTGTTACTACAATTCCATACGATTGCCGGAAAGAGAAAGAGCGAAGGTTGATTCAATTTGACAGATGGTGACAGATTTTACGCTCGCCCGAGAGACACTGACAGATGGAACGCACCCGTGGAACGCAAGGTTTGTTTCCGGTGGAGACGGGTGCATAGCGGGTTCGGTGAGAACTATTGCTGGTCAATATATATTTTTGTTAGGGCGGTTTTCATTTTTCGAATTAGGAAAAAATACAATAAGATTATTGCGCATTTTGCACCTCATTAGACTCCTGTGCAAAAAATTTCTGCACAGTGAATATTTTCGCAGCCCACACATACACTTACCATCCAGTTTGAATGATGCGACGACCATGTTACAGACTGCAGGTCTGCTTATGTGAATTCATGACGCTTTTCATTCTTCCGTTTTTCTTATGTGATGCTGTGATGACGCATATAATAATAACATAGGGAAATGAAAGAGATAAAAAATCACATTGCCGGGCCTTTTATCTATTACATTGACGTTTGACAGTTATTTCGATAGCAGATTTTTCTGTCTTTGTTTTGATTTTGCCTATGCTGGTGATTTTTACCTACAAGAGCTCCTGGTAAGCATCGGAACAAACTTAATTTGTGGATTCATCATATTGCTACGTATCGGTAAGTCTTTAAACAATCGTTTGATTTTGTGTGTTCTCAAAGCTGTCTTAAATTCATACGGTTACAGAGTAATCAAATCGAATTCCGGAATGCAATCCGAACCAAGTCGAAAACGCAGCCGCGAAACTGCAGAAGAAAGCGAAGATCTTGAATCATCCATTGACGAACCAAATTCATTTGTTGATGTGGAGTACCTGAATAAAGAGTTTGAGGAAGAGGAACAGACTGCTGAATGTTCGGGTGCTTCCACTTGTAAGAGTGCAGATCCCCTAGTGGTCGATTATGGTCTAAACCTGGTGTCGGAAAATGAATCGGAATCCGATGATGATTATGCAGATACGAACGAAGTGATTACGACAAACAGTGGCTTCTCGCAAGAGAAACTCCCGGGCGGACTTTATGGCTGTTGGTTATCAGTTTCCGTTCGTGATTTCAAGGGCCACTCTTCAGGAAAAGAAGTTGGAAAGTGGGGTGTCGCAGGCGATACAGTGAAGGATTTTTTACATAACTGCTGGCTACTCTCAAAACGATACCTTAAGCAAGAGGTACTTTTCAGATGTGACGAGAGCGGTGTTGCTCACCCAATTTGGAGCACGAAAACCCCACAAGAAGCTGATTTCGTTAAATTTGCCTTGTTTAGGGACAAATCCAACCACCGACACTATACGATCGATAAAGTGACTGTTAACTTGCTGCAAAATTGGAGGAAAAATGATATTTATCTGCTTCTTCACGTTTATTCGCTGTCCGTTAACAACAGAAGTGTTTTTAAGACAGTGAAGGACATGCTTTTGGAACCCGCAGCAAAAGACAGGGCAGGCGCAGCTTCAAACAGAGCAGTGGAGAAACTTGTTATAACACTACGGAACAAGCATGGTGCATCCTGGAAGGCGCAGGATATAGCATGGATGATGTGGGCAAATGCCATTTTTACCGCAGAACCGCATCTTCAGGAAAGTATGACAAACGAAGCGCCACCCGAACATTTGGCCAAATTATTCGCCGCAAAGGAGCATCAACGATTGAAAGCTATCCGTTGTAGCTTCGCAATGGCCCATAATGTAAATGCCGGCTATCATGATGAAATTGTTTCCATCCGTGCGTCTTGTAATGATTTGGAAACAACTATTCAGACCTTGAACAATCAAATGCAACTGATGAAACGTCGTATCGAAGCTTTGGAGACTCGAGATTCTTTGGGCCAATCGTTCATTTCAGCAGCAGAAGAAACATTACAAGCAACAGAAACAACCTTTTCTCAATCATTGGTAAGTCGAGTTTCAGAACAGGAAGATACTGATCACCTATAATGTTGATATTTCATTTTCTTGTTTTTTTTTTTAATGAAATGTACCATGTAACACAGAAGTTAACTGCAATTGCAAGAAATAAAACATGCTTACGGTAGTTTATTTTGCATTTATTATAAAAAAAAATCAACAATTCAGTGAATTTTACGATGCTTTTTCGAATTTTCTTCGAAACCAAGATTAATTAGACAATCTTCCAGTTCAACCGTTGGGTCGAATCGTCCTCCTCTGATATACCCACATTTTTTGAACAAGTTTGTCATTGGATAATTTGAATACTGCTCCATAATTTCTGCCACAAGTAGCTGCAAATCTCGTCGATGGCATTCTCGATAAATTCGCCTGAAATGCTGCTTAATTAGTCCAAAAACCACCTCGATCGGGTTATAAAAGGGACAATAAGCAGGGAGAAAAATGGGAATTATACCAAGAGATCGTAGGAAGTAAATTATCATGGCATCGCAATGTATGCGAGCTCCGTCTAGAATCCAGATTGAGTATTGACCTGGATACATTTCAACATCATCAGAGTTTGCGACAAACTTTCTGCAGCATTCAAAAAACTTAGTTCTGTTGAAGGTTCCATCAGTGCTAAAAACTTCTTCTACGCCGTTTTGTCCAATGAAGCACAACAAGGAAATTCTTGGCTTACGAACAAATTCTCCTCGGCAGATGAGCCTCTTACCACGCACTCCATAGCCCCGTGTTCGTAACATTGCCCGGTTGTCAAAACTGACCTCATCAAGGAATATTAGGTTATGATAATCCCATCGTAGTCTTCGCATTTCGTCACAGAACCGCGTGATGTCATCTGATCGAATCTGGATTGCTCTTCTCTCGAGGGCTTTCCATGACAATCCTGCATTATGTAAAATGCGGCAGATCGAGGAAGCGGAAATAGAAACATTGAATGTTTTTTCAAACAAATGCTTAGCTTCATCAAGATAAAGTGTTGGTTGTGAAAGATATAGCTCTACAAGCCAGGATCGTTTGTCTGAACCAAACTTCTTCGCGTCGCGGGCATACTCCTTTCGCGAGAAAAATCCGTTTTGTCGATAACTTGAGATCCAATTTGAAATTGTCGTCTTATGCTCATTTTAAAACCCCCCAAAAAAAAACCCCCAAAACACGAAAAATTACCCCCCCCCCCCCCCGGACCCAAAACCCCCTTTTACCCCCCCAAAACTCCCCCCCCCAACACCACACAACCCGCAAAAAAAAAAAAAAAACCATTTTGTGATTTCCCCCAAAAACACCAAAACAACCCAACACCCCCACGCAAAAAAAACAACACCTCCACCATATTTTTTTTTTTTAGGCAAAAAAAATTACCACAAAATAAAAAATACCCCAAATCCAAAAATTCACCCCACCGTCAATACAAAATCATAAACTTATAATCAATTTTGGTGGTGGACAATAAGCCATTATTTTAATGTAGCGTTTCATTAAAATTACTCTATTGTCACTCAATTTTAATACATGGACAACAAAGTATATTGTAGCCAAAATCTCGATAGTAAAAAAAATAAAATGAATGGTTTTTGTTTGAAATTGTCAGAGAAAAAATAGAAATTTGTATTGTTAAGATTATTAGGAACCCTGCTTTTCTATTGTATAGTTGCCGCCCACAAGAGTTTCTATCGTGGAAAACAAATAGTTTAATTGTTATCTTATCGTTAAAAATAATGGAACCTATAACATTCTTACAATTTAACTGTAATTTTTCAATATCAAATATAATAATATAGTTTATCATATTTTCAATGTGATTTTTATTGGGGCCACAATTGACCACAACAATGTGAACTTGATGTTTTCTTCAACAAATGGATAATCACTGCACATGTCAGGGTTGTTGTGTTTGTGTTTCAGTGTGTCGGAAGGTGATTCTGTGTTTCAACTTATCTGTTAATACTACAATCGAAAATTTATGCTTATTGGCAACCATGAACTTTTTTGGCGGTTTATTCACGCACACATATGCATCATTTAAATCACATAAGTGCAAGCGAGAGGGAAACAAAACAGTGAGAAAACAAACAATCTATTCATGTAAGTGGTGCTAGATATGAATTTATCTTTCATGTGGTGGCGAGTGTGTTTGAAGTGTCTTGGATTGTGTTTTTTAGGGTGGTAACACAAGGTGGCCGAGTGACTTACCCCCTTGCGCATGTGCAATGCAATAACAACAATCAATATGAAACTAGCGATTTAAAATTGGTTTACTGTTGTAAAACCCCTAGGTCCAAAGTACACCTTGCAGTCTGCACCTTGTAATACACTCTTGTGCTTTTCGGTGCCTTTCGGTACTAGTTTCTTTGTTTTTGTTTTGATTCACTTTGTTATTTTGACAGAATATTTGAAGCTGTGTTGGTGTGATTTACGTTATTAGAGGCGAATCATTAAGCTTGGGACCGGATCGCAAGTGCTTCCTGAGCCAAAAAATATAGTCATTTTCTTCATGACTAGCCACTGATAATAATCCATCGAAGGTGGTCAACTTTACCATGCGCGGAAAAACGACGCATTCTAAGTTGACTACTTGCCTAATACAATGTAGAGTGGCGAATGTACCATATACATCGTATAAATACCGAAACACAACTGAAAATTTGCGTGAATTCGACACTTTTCCCAAAGGCTTTCTGTCAAATCTACGTCAACGCATCCGCAACGTGTCAATTGGGGGTCAGCCATGAGAATTGTGGGTCCTACACATGGTTGATTTCCCTAATAAATTATAATGATTACGAATATGGTTTCAACGATATTCAAACCTTAGTTACTATGATAACTACATCAATAATGATTCAAAAATGGTTTATGTTGAATAGTTGAAATATAATTGAATGTTTAGTTTAATGATTATAAAAAAAACGTTCGTGTAGGATTAGTTATGGTTAAAACATGCTATAGATCTTATAAAAACATCAGGATAGACTCAAACTATGAGAATAGTGCTCGAACATCTAACAACGTGTATTGAAAATAATTATGATCAGCATTTGATAACGTTCGGGTTATAATCTTATTATTATCTGATGTGATTAAACAATTCCTGATATCATCCATGTTTGTTAATTTACACAAAAGCTATTTGATCAACAATATATTCATTTCATCACAGGGTTTGTCATCCGAACCGTAAAATTGATATTGTCATGGTAACTAAAAAGTGTTTTGGTTTCTACAATTTTCCGTTAACGATAACGAAAGAAAAGAATGGATAAGGATCAAAATCTTAAACACGCTTCCAACACACAAACAATGATGATTGTTAGAATTAAAAAAACCATTGCTAAAATTGAAAAGTTGCGTTGGTTCTTTTTCGTAGAAAGCGGTTTGCTTTCACACAAAAAACGTTCAAACTGTCAAATCAAAATTTTCCTGCTTGGTACATTTAAAAGTTGAAACTTTCCAAACGAATTGTAGAACTGTCAAATCGAAACCGTGGCATCATTGAAAATGAAAGCAAATTATGTTTATTCCAAAATAAACTTTCAACGGGAAAGTTTCGTGTAATAAAAATAAAAATATGCCATTTGGATTGAAATAAAAATAGCTTTAACATTAAAAGGTTTATTTTTCAGATAAGTTGTAGAATTTTCAACCAGAAAGCGTGGCATGAAAGCAAGTTAATCAAGATGAAAGTGCCGTGCAATTAAAATAAAAGTATGATGTTTGGAATGAAATAAAAAATGTTGTGTCATAAATAGCTTCTTTTAGATGAATATTTATAACTTTCACAGCATGCTTCAGACAAACTGCAGGTAGTCTGTCTGACCGATTCTTTCTAGCACATAATTGCTAAGGATTCTTATATGGAAGTCGTAGAATGTCCGCGTTCGTCCATTCGAATGGCAATCCGCATTCGTCCATCCTCGCGCAGTTCTGAGGTGCTCCGACCATAGACTAACTCTAAGACCAGTAGGTCCCGAACAAATACGATTTGTTTCTTGGCTCAGTCAGTACTAGCACATCGGTCCCAAGCTCGGTCCCAAGCTTAATAATGCACTCCTAATAATGAACTCACACTAACACACTCTCAAATATTCTGTCAAAATAATACAGCAAATCAAAATAAAGGCGCAAATATGTATAGTTAGGTGGTGGCTTCAAGGTGTACTTCGAACCAAGGGGTTCTACAACAGTGAACCAATTTCAAATCACTAGTTGCATATTGATTGTTGCTCCGACGGTACTCCCAAATTATATATGATACGAACAAATTCCTTCAATGTTTGTTCCATGCGCAGTGATGTGATCGATCAGCGATTGTAGCATATCTATCGGATTCCATTATCCGCCTTTACCTGGAAATAATAGAAGCAAAAGAATTACTCACTTTCCGGAACTACTTTAATCGAAAACACAGCTAACGTACTTTTTTTTTACAGAAAATGAACACGAAAAAAACATTTTCCTCGCAATTTTCACACTACGCTTATGAAAACGGACGGAAGCAACGAAGAACGCAGCAGATGCGGACACGGACAGCAACATTTAAAAATTTCAAACGACGACTTGCTTTGTGTTGGTGGATTTGACAGTCCTACAATTTTCATTGTAAAAGAAAACACTTTTAAATTTACACACTGAACAAAAACATAACACTTTCAAATCAAACGAAGATCAATTCAACTTTAATCGCTTATATGTGATGAAATCTTCAGCGGTAAAATGTTTTGTGCATATTCGGTGACCTGGATTGCCATCCAATTTCAAAAGTTTTTGAATTCTCTGCGGCACCGGATACAAAATAGTAGCTGGAACGCGGCAAGTATCAATCACACATTTCGGATTCGTTTCCATATTTCGTTTCCTCCGGATCTGAAAATCAAAATTTAAAAGAACATTTTTATACCTCAAACCACACATATACAAAAAATCTTCTATATCTGCATGACGGCCTTTTTGTTTTCTCTCGATTTCTCGTAACTTATTTTATTAGCAGCAACTCAAACTATTAGAAAATCCAGATTCATTGAATGTTTTGAAATATTTGCACTGGATCTGACAGTTCTACCCGTCCTCAACAGTTTTTTCACTGCAGCGCCATCTCACATTAATTTCGACGTTTAATCACCTTTCCCTTTCTAGCACATGCAGAGGAATGGTGGTTTGTTTTCCTCCAAAGGATTTTCCTTCTTACTTGCATTCCTTTGATCTAAATGGCGCTGTAGTGTGCGTGCGTTCAAGGTCACTAAGCCTAATACTCTGAGAAAAATTTCATCGTTGTACCGACAATTAAATCATGGTCAGGATGACTATCTCATATAATGGTTTCAATAACCATGAAAATGGTCGAATTTACTACGTTCATGGCATTTTTGACTATGATCATGGTAACAAGGACTATTCCGACATTATGGAAAATGTTGCATCAACTATTTTTAATGGTAGTTTTGACCATGATCATAGTCGGTTCAAAATCACTATACTGCAATAGTCATCCTAACCCCCAATAATGGTAAAATTGACTATCAAATTCCTCTCTGTGTAGGTTTTCTGTCAAATTTATTTCAACGGAACGCAAGCGTATCAATTCAGCGCCAACATTAGATTAGGGCGAATCTGCTTTTCTAAACAATGGCTTTTGTAGTCATTTTCTCTTGAACAAAAGGTCACAGATACAAATTAAGCACTATTTAAGGAAGAGGAGCTTTATATCTATCCGCTGATATATTCAATTTGATGAAATTGTATTCAACTTCCAATAAATTAGCAGACAAGGTGTTTATTTACAAAAGCAGCTTCACCCTAATCAAATGTTGGCGCTGAATTGTGCGCTTGCTATCAGAGTGTAACGTCAATGCATGATCGGCAGCACTGCCCCATAACCTTGCGTTTCCCTTGACAAAAACCTCGCATTTGCTTAGAGCTGTTCCCCAATTAGTTCATTCTCCGACGATGAACGGTATTCATTCCGGCCAGCGGCTTTCAAAATATCTGTCATCCAGAGTCATCCGAATTACAAAGAAGAGAGGGTGCTTGCTTTCTGGACGCGCGTCATTATCACATACTCGAATAATCGGTGGCGAGAAAATCCGACTTTCGTTCCGTTGCTTCCCGTTCCCGGAATCTGGCCGAGGTTGACATTTTCACATCAGTGATTGTTTGTCCCGGTTTGCGTTGAAATAAAACAGTAGCCCCTCCAGTGTTGGTTGTTGGAGGTGTAATTGAAGATTGCGAATAAGTGCTCCAAAGTGAAAATGTCTTCTTCGTCCCATCATGCATCGCCGTTCAGTCATCTGAATAACAACATCGGCGGCGCCGGTTCCACGCAGAACAGTATCGCTCCTCAGCATCATAACAATCTGCAGCAACATCATCCGGATTACGACGAGTTCGAAGATGTGGACAACGAACAGACCCAGCAGCAGCAGGAACTGCTATTCGACGACGGACCGATTGCTGAAGATGACAACATGGACGATAGTGGGGAAGGTTGGTTGTGTATAATTGTTGTTTGTTTTCGGATTTTATGATGCAATAACATTGGGAAAATAATTTGTTTTTAGACACGGAGGAGGCAAGCGAGACGGAGTTGGGCTCAAGTAGCAACCATCGGAATATTGACGAACCCATTGAGATCAAAGAGCAGTAAGTATTTAAT
Organism: Aedes koreicus; assembly: GCA_024533555.2. NCBI lineage: Eukaryota > Metazoa > Arthropoda > Insecta > Diptera > Culicidae > Aedes > Aedes koreicus. The sequence continues at coordinate 122,553 of JAHHFK020002521.1, read as the reverse complement.
GGATTTCTTGATGGAAAGTTTTGGTTATTGTTTTGCACGGTTAACAGAATGTACCAGGACAAGTTGGCATCGCTGAAGAAGCAACTTGAAGAGCTGCGTGCTGGAACGCATCCGGAGTACGTTCGACGGGTGAAGAAGCTGGAGCATCAGTACAACGAGCGGATCCGGTTGAATGAAATCTACAGGGAATACCTGATCAGTTGCGTTGAGCGTGACTACATCCTGGAGAAAAATGCTGCCGTCAAAGAGTACGAGGAAAAGAAGAACGATTTGCAGGAGAATCTGGTGACGGACTTTGAGGATCGGCGCAAGATGATTGAAAGTGAACGGGCTACGATGGAGCTGACTGGTGATTCGATTGATGTGAAACCGACGGTAACCAGAAAACTAAGACGACGGCCGAACGAACCACTTCCGGTTCCGGAGAAACGACGTAAGCCAACCACCGGACAGTTGGTCCTTCTGCTTGACGAGAAAGAAGTCGAGAATGATCTCAAACTGATCAGCCGTGGCAAAGCGGTTCATGCTATACGAACTCATACAAACAGCACATCCAATGCGGGCAATGGTAGCTCCAATATGAATACCAACAGCACATCACTGACCGGCATGGTCAGTCCAGTAGCCAACAGCTACCAATTGAACAACAGCAGTTCCGTTACCACATCTGGAGTTGCTTCTTCCAGCACTACCAATGAGATTAGTATTCCCATCCTTCCCTCAGCGACATTGAATATTCTGCATCCCACTACTTCCCAACCGGCAACGAACGTTCCCATGGTTCCGACGCACAGTCAGAACATCAATCTAAATAATCATCAATCTCAACCGCAGCTACAAGCTCCTCCGCCATCTAGCAGTCACCAACCGCTAAACAATCCTCAACCCCAAGTAACGGTACAGCCACCTCAAATAGTCCCACAACAGCCCCAGCCGCAGCAGCAAGTACCGCCTCCACCCCCACCACCGACACCGCTGGTCGAGACCAAGATCGAAGACGGAAAGCTTCTGTACGAGCGTCGTTGGTTCCATCGGGGCCAACCGGTCTACGTCGAAGGGAAGGACATTCCGCGCTTCTCGGCCAACATTTCTGCCATCGGTAGCGAAGCGATCTGGGTCAAAAAGACCTCCGACGGTCAGAAGGTGCGCATCTTCACCAATCAGCTCAGCCGCGGAAAAGTATCGATTAAGCGGCGCGCCAACTGAATCCAGTATCCTCCCGCCGGGCTGTGAGTAAGTAGCGCGCTGCAAATGGATCTCAACTACCTACTACGTTCTGAATCGCTTTTTTTTCTCGTGGATTTTATCGTATTTTCCTGCCCGTCTCGTCCTCTGCTTCGGGATGGAAAAGGGGATGCAGATGGGAGTAAGCTTTCACTAAACAATGACAGATGCAACTATAGGTAACTAAGCAATTGCACTATTTTCTATCGATCTAAGTTAAGGGCACAATGAATACTTTCTGCGGATTTAAACATTGCTACTTCGACAGAAAATTCGGCGGGAAAACGTGGGATAACCGAGAAGCAGATTTGCCGTGTCAATGGTCTGTAATAGTAATTGTAATAATAAGTATGTTTTAAACTGTATTGAAGGTGGTTGTGTTTTAGTTTTCGACGGTAATATTGTGAAAACGAAGGACTGGTGGGACTAACGCTCGTTTTGATCTTTTAGTAATCCACAATATCGTTTACCGTACTCTCAAAAATATCGAAATTTATTACAAGTGTAGGGGTTTAAACACCGGAAGGAACGATAACTAGACAATATACTTCTATAATAATTTTATTACTCTGTAACGTGTTGTCACTCGCGGTTGTTCAGTATATTTTATATAAAAATGGTTCTTCACTCTGACGTCTAATTGTAGGGTGGTTCTACCACAGGAATTAAAACTAGGGTGTGTCGATATGATGTCTCCACACAAGTTTTAAGAGACGAGCCAGCCACAGGCTGGAAGTCTCTCTAATAAAGAAATCCAATCCTATTTATTACCAGGCAGTGGTAGGGATGCATAGTGGATCATGCACATTTGTGACTGACATTACGAACGGATCTAAGGAACAACAATCCTAGCTAGCCAAGATTTACAAATAACTTCAGCAGCTGTTTCCGTTAGCATTTTGTGAAGTGGAATTGCTTCGGGTCATCGGTTATAATGTCACTAGGCCTAATCGTTTGAAAACAGGCTGATTTGAAATACAGTATTTTTAAAACTACATTAGGACGGCGACATGCTAGTTGTTCCGTCCGGGGGAACGAGCAAAGTGGACTGTAACACTTTTTCGGGAGTAGGCCAAAGCTAGAGGATAAGGATCCTCGCTGGGTGCTTTGCCTTCGGTGGACACTCCGCCAGTGGAGTGGAAACACGAGCTAGAGTAGTTCACTGCTCGTTGGATACTCGGTTTTCTTGAAGCCGTGTCACTTTACGACTTCTGAACTCAATACTACAGACTTGAGACTGTTGCTGTGAATGAATAAGGCAAAATTTACTATTGAACACTATTTATTTAGAACTTTTACTCTTGCGTCTACACACGTTGGAATTTAATTTCGTTCTGATCTTATGGACTGTTAACGGACTGTAGTTAATAAACTTTCAACGATTTTTGAATCACTAAAAGATGTCCTGCTAGGTATTTGTTCGGCATTTTACTCTGCCAATACAAAAATACCATCTCAATAGTGTTAGCCTTACGTGCTTCTGCTTACCGGATTGGGATTTCTTACATTACATTCTCTCAGATTTCTCATTATTTACTTATTTATTTATTTATTTGTACTTTCATCAACAGACTAAGTGTGTCCCAATAATGTTTTTAAAAATAATAAACATAACCTACGGACAACTGTTAGAGTAAGCGATCAATACCAGCAGTAGGCTGTGACTTACAACTTGTAAAATTTTTTTTTTTTTAATTTGTGATTTGTTTATTTATTGATAACGATAACTTGTTAGTATACACCTTATATCAAGTCAAGGAAAAAAAAAAACCTATTTGGAATAATACATTTTTTGATGGACTAATAACTAAACAGAATTACGGATCAATGTGACAGAAAAAAAATTATTTTAAGAAAGTAATTGAAGAGAAAAAAATGGATAAAGGAAACTAGTCGAGCTTAAATGAGGCTTTTCATAGCGGTTTTGAATGATGTTAGTGTTGGGTTTTGCTTCAGTTCAAGCGGCAGACCGTTCCAGCAGGTGGCTCCGAACACCAACAGGCTTTTGCCACTTGACGATGTATGCCTTGGGATGATGAAGCAACGAGTGCGTTCTTGCTGTCCACGTAGTAGATTTTGCGAGATGTAGTCTGGTTGGTTCCCGCAGTAGGCTTGTCTCATAAACGTACAGATCCGTAGGTGATAGTTCGAGGGCAGATCGTGTCCCAGAATCGGATTGCGGACAGCTACCGTAGAGTCACGACGCCGGAGGTTGAAGACAAATCGTACAACAGATTTGAAGCACCGATGCAACTGCTCCTTGCGGCTGGCAGCAAGCCCAGGGTAGTACACAACATACGTAAAAATGGGTACTACCACGGCTTGTACTAGCTTTTTCCTTGTTGGTAGTGACAGTACCGGAGCGAATCGGCGGAACGTGCGCAATGTGTTGTATGTTTTATTGACTACATCGTTTACCTGCTGAGACCACGTCAGGTTGTTGTCGAGCAGCAATCCTAGATTTATTACTTTAGTGGACAAAGGTACTAGTTCACCACAGAAAGAAATAGGTGTTTGAGGAATTACAGTTCCTGTTCTAGTGAATACTATTGCCTGAGTTTACTTTGGGTTAAGGAAAAGCTTGTTGACCATAGCTCACTTAGTTATTGCTTCGAGGTCCAGGTTGATAGCTTGGGGTTGCATATCAATGTCTGCCACAGGTCCGCAAATGTACACCTGTAAATCGTCGGCTTATAGATGGTAGCTGCACTTGAGAGACGATGGTAGGCTGTTAATGTACAAACTAGACTATAGACTAAATATAGAAAATACATTCTTTCTTTCTCTTATAACCATCAGGCGAAGTGGTTCAGTCTCTGGCTTGCTCCCATTTTCCAATAAGTTCTGGGCCCCGCGTTTAGCCAATTTTTTTTTTCTCTAAGTAAGTTGTCGCGAAAAATTGTCCGAAGATGCCTGTGGTGATGGAGCTGCTGTTGGCAACGGGGCATCCGTAGCTGGTTACAATTCAACGAGTCTGCCATCCATTGGGCTTCTAGTAGATCGAGAAAATTGGCCCACGTGGAAGTTTGCGGTGCAGACATTCTTGGAGCTGGAAGATCTGTGGGAAGCCGACGCCAAACGAAGATGGAACAGATCCTGCCGTTGACGCACTGAAACACAGAAGAGCCAGGGGGAAAATTATTCTCCTGCTTGATCCGGTAAATTACGTGCATATGCGAGAAGCAAAAACCACAAAGGAAACGTGGTCGAAGCTAAAAGCAGCTTTCGAAGATACGGGACTTACCCGCAAAGTTGTTCTGCTGCGAAAATTAATAAAGGCGTCCTTAGCAACCAGCAGATCCATGGAAACGTACGTCAACACGATCATAGCAACCGCCCATCAGTTGCGTGGGATCGGGTTTGATATCAGTGACGAGTGGGAGTGTCCTCAGAAGGAGTCCAAGAAAGGTAACGCGTGGTGCACGATACTGTCAACGATCGCCGAGGACGATCGCGACTGGTACCTTGATTCCGGTGCGGTATTTTGCGAAAACGGAAAACTTGTTGGAAAACGTCCAGCGCCACGGCGGCACGGTCGTTGCTGCCAACAGAAGTGCGATGAAGGTGGTTGCGAAAGGGACAGTGTGACAAGAAATTGAATTAATATGGTTATCCCGCAACACAAGACAGATTTATGATCAAGAGGTTTGTACACAACACCGATGCAAATATTTCATTTTGAAGTCGTTATCTTAAACCACAACTATTCAATGGATGTGCTTACCGGAACCAATACATCATACCACGAGATTTGCAACTAAAAATGTGACAACGGTCATAATATAATATTGTGATTATTATAATCCGAAAAACTGAGAAGACAGCCAAACTGTTCCGCTGATTGAATCCGGCTATCTAGGGAAGATGTACCTATATTAATCTCATCACTTTGAAATTCATCCTACTTGAAATAAAACGGTATACACGTGACAGGATTAGTTAGTAATGTGTGTTGTAGTTATTTAACGTAAGCAAACATTATTAGAAAACGAAACCGATCCTTCAACTGCCCAAGTGTTTGATTCATCGTAGGATGAATATAGGAACAATGAGATTAATATGGGGGCAGTTACCCTAGCTAGGCCTTGGCGAACCAGTACACTATTCGTCAAATTATTCGAAAAAAAAACGCTATATATTTGACACTCGGTCGAAAAGTGTATACACTTTTAGTATACTTTTAGCTTCAGATGCATCATCCGAACAAACAAATTGCAAATAGCCTTACCGCTGAATTTTAGCTGTAGCAGATTAATGTTGTAGCTCGATAACTGATTGCTATGAACCTGCGTTGGTGGAGTTTGATCAGGTTCAAAGACGCTTTGAAAGAAATCGGCTGAATGGTTTGTGTACGTGATATGGGTGGTGGTTCTCCGAATACAGTAGGTTATATCAGAATTTTAACTGAAGACTTGATAGTTTCACGAAAGCGAACTTCATACATTTGATTACATTCGGCTTCTTAAAGCTGTCCAGCGTTCTTTCCATAAAATCAAGAAATACACTTATTTACAATAGCATATAATTTACAAATATTTTGTTCATATACTTTCGGTTACTTATTGTGATTCCTTCCACAGGACATTTCTTGCACTTGCGCCAAAGAATAATTTAAAGCCACGCGTGTCTCTCACAATGTGACAATCTAAACGTTTGCACTACTCAATCCGCGAATTCTTCGTAGCAAAAAATAAGCCACCTAAAACAAGAAGCATTCTAATAACAGAAAAAAAAATCAATAATAATATTTAAAAAATAAATAAGATTTCCCATCAAGGTTAAAATTAATCAAATTGATCCAACAGCCGCAACCCCTCACTTCCGTTTGGCCTGTTTCTTCTTCAGCGCTTTCATCTTCTTCTCCTCCTCCTCCATGCGCATATCCTCCAGATCTTCCATCAGTCCGATCTTCTTGCTGATGTACTCCTCGCGCATCTGCTGGGCAAAGGTGGACTCCATCTCCCGGTCGTCATAGTCCTCGTCCCGGTAGCGGGACTTGTCGTATCCGAAGATGGCACGGATCTGCGACGAGTAGTCCTCTTCCTCGTCGCCGTCATCGATGAAATCGTCCATCTCGGAGTCGTACTCGCTGTCGCTGTCCTCGATGACGGGGCGGCGCTTTTTAGGCGCGGAAGATCCGCCTCCACCGCGGGCATCCATCGGTCGTTTCCGGCTCATATCCTGAGGAGGAAATTGTCGCGTTTTCTGCACATCTGGCGGCGGGAACTGGCGCGTCTTTTGGACGTCCGGCGGCGGGAACTGGCGGGTCTTCTGAACATCCGCCGGTGGGAATGGTCGAGATTTTTGGCCGTTGGCCGTCGATGAGGGTGCGGATTTTGCCATGGAAGGGGCAGGTTTGGACGATGTGGTGGATGAGATTTTAGAAGTTCCATTTTGATGGACAGCGGGTGACGGTTTCTTAGTGGAGGATGATTGGGCGGTGACCGGAGGCTTTTTGGCTGCCATAAGCGCAGCTTCGAGTTTGCTTTTCGATGGCGACGGTTCGGAAATGGGTTTTTGGAGTGACGAGGGCCGTCTTTCTTCCGGACGGGAAGCTGGCGGCTTTGAATGGGTACTGCTGGGAGTTGTATTGGAGGAGGAAGTAGTTGGTTTTGGCGGCGCCGCAGATGGCTTCGGGGGCCCGGATGAATTCAGTTTGGGGATTCTGCCATTTGGTGCCATTACATTTGTAGTGGTTGTGCCGGGTTTGGTGACATTCGTCGGTGGTGGAGCTTTTCCTGCCTTGAATGCATCGTACTGGGCTAGTTTGATTTGTTTTTCTTTCTCCGATAGGCGAGGATCGTGTCGTATTCGATCGCGAACTTTTTTCTGCTCCAGATACGCTTGACGTTCTTCGTATTCTCGTTTCTCCTTCTTGGTCATGAGACGCTCCGGTTCCTTCTTTTTGCTGACCTTTTCAACCGGAACTTCAGGTTTCACTGGTTCAAATTGCTTCTGTTCAGCCAGTTTGAGCAACGTGGCAAAGTCAGGAGGTGCAGGTCCGGCTGGTTTACGAGCCTTTTTGCGGGCAGCTTCCTCCTTTGCTTTAGCTTCCGCTTCTTTTCTTCGCTCCTCCTCCGGGTCATATCTGTCCGGACCAACCAGCTTCTTGCTGGAACTAGCAGTTTCCTCATCTCTTGTTGTTCCCTCGGTGCCTTCTTTTCGCTTCCTAGTCCTGGGAGCATTCTCCTCTTCTTGAACCTTGTTCAGTGCGTCTTTCACTCGTGCCTTCGCGCGATCCATATCTTCCTTTGACATGGTCCGTTTGGTGCCATCCTTGAATTTCTTCTCCTCCGGGGTATTCTTGTACTTGTCCATCAGCTGCTGATAGATTTGCGATGCCACATTCGACGTATAACCGTAGTCGTCTTCGTCCGGCTGATCTGGCCCCTGCAGTGTCAGCGCCGTGTCGTTCTGATCGACGGCATCGTCCAGTACGGATTTGTTGGCCGATTTGATCACCTTCAACATCTTTTCGATCTTTTTCTTCGCCTTGGGATCTCGCTTGGCCATCAGCTCATCACGTTTGCGTTTCTCCTCGATGGCCTTCTTGCGTTCCTCTTCCTCTTTTTTGGCGAGAAACTTCTGGATGTTGGCCGACAGCTTCTTTTCCTTGTTCTCCTTCTTCGGTGGAGCAAACTTGGTCGAGTAGTAGCGAGACTGGAATGGAAAGGAAGCAGAACAGGGAAATTGTTTAGTCCGGAGAAGGGAGCTGAATAGCTAATAGAGGGTTGTAGTGGGTGGAATCAGAAATGTGTCTTTCGGAAATTGTCCAACGGTGATTCGAAATGGGAAGTGTTTCGAAGAAAAATTTAGGATGCGATCACGTTGGGATGGGTGAGCTACTTTTAGATTGGCATATCCTGTTCAACTTTAACAAGTTTCAACTGAATTGCGACGCCCATGGAACTGAAAGTTACTTAGTGAACAGTGCAAGACACTGTTGCTGAGAAAATATACGATCTTCTGTATCAATCCACGAATAGTTGGAGCGTTGAGCGCCTCAAGGATGTTCAATGTTCATCAGAGAGTTCTATGAATTCCATCAAGTTTTGAAAGGCTTTCTTTTTTGAGTAGCTATAACAGTCTTAGGAGGCCCAAAACAATGAATTAAGCATATTCAAGTTAGTTGAAAACTCTACCTAATTAGAAATAATCCTCAACTGACACTAATCTATGTTCATATAATTTCCTGAACGCTGTGCATATTTCCTGAAGTTTACAGTAATACATTTCTATCAATTATCACTGTTGATATTCTCAGAATTTGTTTTTTTTTTATTTAAAATTTTCTTTCTTCTGTGTTTTCTAAATAAAAAAGGTTGTAAAATGTTCCTGAAAATGATTGAGCACTGCCAACAGTCTCCATAAGACTCTAAATTTAAGTTTCGATTAAGATCAAAGAACTGATCCAAAACTACAGAACGTCCTTAAAATGCTTAAAATGACAGAGATAAGACAATCGCCAATAATTAGAATCTCTCCAAGCGACAGTTGAGAAAGAAACATTCCTAAGTTTTCTTATTAGTCTACTGTTCAAAATGATGAGAAGCTCGAACAAATTCGAACTCAAGGAATGGTCTTTAATGAAAAACACGTGAAAATTCCTACGACTTGAAGTTTTTAGCCAAATTATAATTATAACTATGATATTAGCAACTGCCCATGAAAAGCATGTACACTTCCCTTGTGTTTGTAATAGTAAGGTACAGCTCACATTATCTCAAAAAGTTATTCACACGCTTGTCCTTCTAACCTTTTTTTTCAAGCGAAATTATCGATGAAATCAATATTCAACTACTTTCGTCAATGGCAGGATATTGGGTCGTAATCTGGGGAATGATAACACTAAAAACTATCTCCAGAGTAAGGAGAGCGGAGGGCTGATGCCTCCGATGTGTAAGATGTGTAACTCACGCTGACTTCATTCAAGTGATTATACATATTGCACTTTGTATGTCAACAACAACAAAGACACGCACTTTAGTGTCCATACACACAGTGGTGCGATTAGAGCGACGGTTTGTCATCCATAGACATCTATGCGATAAAATGACTACGTAGCAATCATGGTGTACCAAACAGGCCATAAACTGATTCTTATTCCAGCAAAGGCCATTTGAATTTGGCATGACCTTCCCCCGAGCCTGATCGATCAGCTCAGATCAGATTTGATCATCCCCAGCCAGCAGACTTCAGTGGGGGGGAAAGAAGGGAGAAGTTGTACTCCTCTAGCCCCAACCATATGTGAACGACAACCCTCCCACCGCCTTCCTCCCAACCAGCAACCATTATAAAAAAACCAAATATTTTACCAATTCACATTCTCCCACTAAAATTTTTTTTCTTTTTAACTGCAACGAGAATATATTGCACATTGCAGTGGAACGTCAAAAAACATGCTATGTGAAAGAAACTGTTGGGGAACGCCAAAAGATATTGCATCCAGTGTTGCGATCTGCAAAGATAGTGGTACTTATTATGAAGTAATATCAATACTTTGATTAATGCACTATTTTTCATCTTCCAAAAATTTCATACATTCCATTCAATATTGGTAAAAGTTTTAGTAAATATTCGCAGATTTGGGAAAGTTCCACGAATATCGTGATAAAAAACTGTATGTGATTTTTTTTAAATATTTTTTTTAAAACTTTTTCCGAAAACTCGGCATCACTGCATCAGCACAAAAGCTGAACAGTTCCGACAGCACCTGGTAAACAAACACAAAACCATCCAGTATAAGTTTTCCTGTTGCAAGGTTGGAACCTCCTCGTTACAATATTCAAACGATTACGGTAAGCTTTTACACTTTTTTAAATAATCTAATTGCAATAAATGTAAACTTGTAGTTGTGCATTTCGAAATGGCCAACAACCTCGCCAACAACAGCTTTGAGCATCGAGCTGGTTCCGATGCAGGAATCGGAGAAAACGACAACAACAGTAATTTCGAGGATATGGAGTATCTGGATGAAGCGATAGATTCCGATGCTAAATCATCAACAAACGATTTTTCAGCTGGCGAAATGGAAGAAGAAGCACCTATTTTCGATTTCTACATAGAGGCCCACGAACGTGAATTTAAGGCGCAAAAGAAGGATAAACTCTTAAACATTCTTCACGTCCAAGTGAACGACAAGGGTCAATTCGAGCAACAGTTGTGGATCGCGTATAGCTCGTTTCTCAGGCGAGAAATTTTGTATCAACGTGCCGAAGTAGGATGTGAAGAGCGAGTGGAATGGAATCCCGTAACGAAACCCTCTTGGGACGACAGAAAAAAAGTTTTTCTTGCTACAGCACAAACGGAGTATCGTGCGACTTTCGGATCTAAGTGATGACTTTTTACATACTTTGAATGGGCTCACGGTCAAAATGTCCGTCCTAGTTTATTCCGATTCACTAATCAGTGCAAGAGACTATGACCGGGCAAAAGAGATGTCGGCGCTAAGAAAACGCGCGTTTGAAAGACATATCCGGTGCAGATGCTAATCAAAGCCTGATGAAATCAGTGTCAAAGCTGAAGTCAGAAACTAAAAATCGATTTGTGAAGCCTTTGGATGCCAGTTTTATTTTGTGGGAAAATCATATTCAAAGCTCTCCTGCACATCTGAGAGATGAGTTAGTAAATGGATCGCCACCAGAGCATTTGAAAAACCTGTTTATTAAAGCCGCGGAAACCGGTGCGCAGGCTGTATTTCGGATTCGATTGAGGATGCAATGATTGCTGAGACTGTTACTGAAAATTTTGAGATCGAGATAGCGAAAATCGTGGCAGCTTTCGAGAAGGTGGAATCCAGTTTAGCTGAGCTGCGAACAAAAATTGCCCAATTTAAAGCTTGCAGACGGAGCAACAAATCTTTGATTTCAGCATTCAAGCGCTCGCTTAAAGTAACCGAAGGAGATGATTCCAAATTGTATGCTGAGGAGGTTATGGATTGTCCTGACATCGATCATATATGATCATTTTTTAATGCAACATGTTATATCACTACCTCTATTGCAATAGTCAATAGCTTATTTTTATTTAGCAAATAAAACTCGGTTTTTATATATTTTTTTTTGTGTTACTAGTTTATTGGTTTGGTTCAAATTTTGGATCAAATCGTCCCCCGGGATAATAACCGCTTTTTTTTGAAAAGCTTGAGGGCTTCAAAATTTTGGAACTTCATCAAAACTTCAAGAACAAATATTCGAAGACCATTATAATCCATGCTGGCGTAATAGCGCTTGAACATTTGCTTTACCAGACCAAATAAAATTTCTATTGGGTTCATGTGCGGACAGTAACCGGGAAGAAAAACGAATATTATTCCCAATGACCGGAAATATCGCACCATATTAGCTTTCCTATCACAGACTTCAAATTTAAGTAAGGAACGTCTCACATGGAGCAGTGCACGATATAAAACAGGGACATCATCAAATTTTCGTCATTCGCTCGGCAACTGTGGAGCTGTGCAGAGCGGCAATGTGCCAGTACTGCTCTGGCAGCTAGCGGTTACAAGTACACTGCAGGAGGGTACGCGGCTGAGCAACCAACCAGAATGATGGCTCAGTGGCTGTCGCTAGCAGTCGTTAATGCAGTCGTGTGCTATGCCAAGCTCATGGCAAATTTATCAAATTTGGAGGGAAACATGTATGATCCAGTTGGTAGTCATATCACGATATGATGTACATGTATATGTATAGATATATATGTAGATGATTTCGAAATATATGTAGATAAAGATAAATATATAGATGTGTATGGTCATGATATTGATATATTTGTAGATTATACCGATACATTTAGATGATATAAATCTATTTGATGATGATATTGATATGTTCGAAGATGATATCGATATATATGTAGATGATGGAGATAAGACGCAACGTTGAGTGTTAAAAATCCGCAATCACTATGTCTATACACGCAGAACGGCCTTTTACGCGGTAGAACCATCTGTGTTTAGCGCCCTGGTTCCCAAATTTCGACAGAATGTCAATAACTATTACATGATGTATTTCACACAAAAAGATCTCTTCAAGGCTACTATTCTGATTTTGAAAGAATTGTTTGAATTTTGTTATACTGAATTATTATAAGAGTGCTCATTGTATCCGCATGACACCTTACCTAATTCGTAAATCCTGGCCGATCCTGAATTCCGCACAATTTCTGTTCGATAAATACCAAATATTTCTTAAAATTATGATTCGGTATAGAAAATAACTCAGAGTCGTTTAAAGTTTATTTGCCTTTTGAAATCGCAGCCCGCTGGTTGCTGGCATGTTATGATTTTCCTATTACAGGCATAATTTTACTATAACAAGTTGTTCAATGTTGGTAATGTTCTCTTCAAAATCCAATCAGTGCTTGAAAGCGTTTCTGTTCGTTTTAGTGCGTTGAATGAGCCCCTACCTTGGAATGGGAATCAACTATTTTTGAGAAAGTGTTTGAAAGAGAAAGTGAAATGTCGCAGAATATGGCTGCAATGAAAATTTGAAAAATAGAGACCATCACGAATATTTAAAACATTTTGAACGCTAATAACTTCATTATTTTTCGATAGATTTTCGAGATTGTTGCTTCAATCAGTTGGAACTGTCAAGTCAAAGTTCAAAAATATCATTAATAATTGAATTTGAATTCCTAAACAGACTTTCAACAATCTATAACGCGATAAGGATAATGGTCTTCAGTTAGTTGATCATATCAACACAATCACCACTGCCAGCACAGCCGTTGCCCTTTCGTCATACTTACATTTAAATACAGTCTAACACCGCCAAAAGATTGGTAAAGAGCAAATCATAGAATTTTCTAACATACTTACTTATCTATGCCGATCCAACGTCCCATTAGAACAGCACCTACGTTTCAATGTTGCTCTACGAAACGAACGAAACTAATCTACCATGTTGAACCAGACAATGCATCAAACGGTTTAACTTTGTCTACATAAACCGGTCGTGTGTTATACACTGATTTTCGGCAAGGCTTCTTGATCCAATCGATCAATGCAGCCTCTATTCTTATACAGGCAATTAAAAATAATAATAATAATAAAATTCATTACACATTGCTACGTACCCAACAAACATCGGTGTTAAATTATAGCTTCTCCAATTTTTTTTGAACAAGCTCTAATTCAACATCGATGTTTGTTGGGTAGTCCTACGTCAACTTTGCGTACAACCCCATTGGGCTGTCCCTTATAGTTTTTGTATTTATTTCTTACGACAACTTTAATTTATGTTTTTTATGTTCTCCTGATATCAGTCTATGTATCTTCTATATAAAAATCAGTGTTTGTATTTTTGTACGTTTGTATATACGACCTTCAATAACTTAAAAACGCGTGGATCCGTTTTAACCTTTGGTATACGTATTCTTCAACTCTGTGGGACAAACATAGGGAAGTTGAGAAAAGTAGATGGTTCTTGGATAAGGGGGAGCGGCTGTAAGGAGTGTATCGAATATAAGCTCTCCACATACATTTGCGTTGTACGCATGTGTTTGTGATGGTTTTTTATGCTCCGAACACTGCATTCTGTTCGTTTGACTGTCAGCTTTCTTTTGTTTACTTGTTTGTGCGGTTCAAATTCTGCGTTTTCAAAATGTCGCGAATTGAAAAGGAAGTGAAAATTAAGGTTCTGGACACATGGCTAAGTGAGAAGGGTATTACTATGCGAAAATTGGCGAAGCGGTTTGAAATCCATCATGCGAGTGTTAAAACCATCATTAATAAGTTTGGGGAACACTATTCTTTGGATGAGCTACCAGGAAGAGGCAGAAAACCCGGTTCTTCCAACCCGAAACTGGAGCAGAAAGTGGTATCTCTAATCATGAAGAACAAATCAATGTCAATACGTGATTTGGCCAAAAAAGCAGGAACGAGTGTCGGAATGATCCAGCGTATCAAGAGGCGAAACCACCTGAAGACCTACAAGAAGCAGAAAATCTCGAAACAAAGTGCAGAACAGAAGAAGCGAGCAGCAACAAGGGCCCGGAAATTGTATTCGCGTCTTTTGCAGCGTCCGGATGCATGCGTTTTGATGGACGATGAGACCTATGTAAATGAGGACTCAAAAACCCTCCCAGGTCCACAATACTTTACTGCCGTCGTTGGGGAGGATGTGATCGATGCGGACAGGTCGATTCAAGTGGAGAAATTCGGTCGAAAGGTACTGGTATGGCAAGCAATATGTTCCTGTGGTTTGAAGTCAACCATTTTTTACACTACCGGAACTATAAATGCGGAGATCTATCGATCTGAGTGTCTCCAGAAGAGATTGTTGCCTTTATATAATAAGCTTAGTACACCTCCACTGTTTTGGCCGGATTTAGCGTCGGCTCACTATGCCAAAACCACTCTCAATTGGCTTGCGGAAAAGGGTATAGATTTCGTTGAGAAAAATATCAATCCACCAAATTGCCCTCAGCTTCGACCCATCGAACGTTACTGGGCAATCGTGAGACTGGTAAGGCAGCTGGGAACATGCAGGAGTTCAAAAAAATTTGGGCTCAAGCGTCCAAAAAATGCGATACAACACTTGTCCGGAACATGATGAAGAGCATTCGATACAAAGTTCGAAAATTCGTGAAGGAATAACTTAAATTTCATCCGGTCTTCATTATGTTCAAGTTTAACCTCGTACAATAAAGGATCAATTTTTTGTATGAATAAAATATCGGTTTTCAACATAATTTGAAAGAAAGTTTGTGGATAGCTTATTTTCGATACACTCCTTACTGCAAAGTGTGTCCAGGCATATGAAAACAGATAAGCAATAATTCTCATGCTCCTGAGTGAGTTGGTGAGTTTGTGATGAGTTTGGTGATGACTTAGTGAGTATGGTGGTGAGTCTGTTAAAGATTTAGGTGGTGAATTTGATGATGGGTTTGGTGGTGAATTTGATGGTTAGTTTGATGGTGAGTTTGGTTGTGAATTTGGTGCTGCGTTTGATGGTGAGTTTGGTGATGAGTGTGGCGGTAAGTGAGTTTGTTAGTAAATTTGGTGGTGAGTGTGGTGGTGAATTTTATTGTGAGTTTGGTGGTGACATTCGTGGTGAGTTCAGTGGTGGGTTTGGTGTTGATTTTTATGGTGAGTTTGGTGATCGATTTGGTGGTAGGTTTTGTGGTGAATTCGGTGGTGAGTTTGGAGGTGATTTTGGTGGTGAGTTTGGTGGTGAGTATGTTGGAGATATAAGTTGTGAGTTTGGTGAGGAGTTTGTTTGTGAGTTTTATGGTGAGTTTGCTGATTAATTTGGTGGTTAGTTAGGTGATGAGTTTGGTGGTAAATTGGATGGTGAGTTTGGTGGTGAATTTGATGGTGAGTTAGATGTTGAATTGGTTGGAGGGTATGTCAATGAATTTGGTGGTGAATTTGCTGATGAATTTGGTGATTAGTATTCACCAAAATCGATAATATTTTCATACGGGTAACTAGTTTTAAGTGCAATTATTCACCATGTCCCTTTTTTCAAGAACTGGGAAATTTATGAAAATTTTAATAACTTTTTTTTTTTTCCTTCTGTAGAGCCAAAACACAACTACATCCACTGATTAGGATTATTGTTGTATGACCCATATTTGATTTGGTGCAAGTCAAATATCCTGTCACAATTAAGGTGTGATGGACATTGGTTGACATAGCCCCTGATTCCAGTTAGGCTCGACTTGTTTCATAAAGTCTAATACCCTACCAGGATCGTTTTGCCAAATTTCTGGGGGCTCTAGTAACCCCTTTCCAAATATTGACATTCTTTGATTGAATAATGCTCCACAGCTGCAGAGTATATGTTCTGCAGTTTCATTTTCAAATTGGCAAAAACGACATTCTGTAGAATGAATTCTACCAATTTTGTTTAGGTGATACCTACTCGGGCAGTGACCGGTCAATAGACCAGTAATTACCCGAAGGTTTTTTTTATTAAGATTAAGTAAGATCCGGGCTTTTACAGCACTTGGTCTTATAAATTTCTTGGCTTGTCTGCATGTATCCGTAGCGTTCCAGTTTGATTCTACCATGGACAGTTCCCAATTTTTTATTTCAGTCCTCAGAGCACACTCTGGGACTCCACAAAATGGTTCCGGACCAATAAAATTTGATGCTGAACCTTCTCTTGCTAAGCTGTCTGCTTTTTCATTTCCTTCAATACCACAATGGCCGGGCACCCAGTATAGAGTAACTTCGTTCCTACTGGCCAATTGCCTTAAAGAAAGAATGCTCTCCCACACTAGCTTAGATTTACATGTAAAAGCTTTAAGCGCATTGAGAGCTGCTTGACTATCGGAAAAAATGCAGATCTTTGCAAATCTGTATTTCCTCGTTAAACAAATATTCACACATTCGATAATGGCATGAATTTCTGCTTGAAATACCGTTGGACTATGTCCCATTGGTATAGTTTTCTTGATTCCAGGGCCATAAACCCCGGCTCCAGTATTTTCTCCCATTTTCGACCCATCCGTGTAAAATACAATGGAACCTGGACGTAAACTAGGCCCACCAGACTCCCATACATAGCGGCTTGATTTAACCACTTTGAAAGGAACGTCGTAGTTTGTCTTCGTTGTCATCCAATCTTCTATTGTTTTAACATCTGAGTTTAGCTTGAAATTCTTAAGGATCTTTAAATGTCCAACCAGATCACCATCTAAAATCTTGTTGTATCGTTTGAATTGCAGGGCACTTTTCGCTGCCTGCTGCTTTATAAATTGGTGTAAAGGTAACATGTTAAGAAGGGCATCCAAAGCAACAGATGGTGTACTTTTCATTGCCCCAGTTATTGATACACAGGCAAGTCTCTGCAGTTTACCTAGCTTCACTTGGGTGGTTACCTCATCAAGTTTAGGCCACCATATAAGCGAAGCATATGTAATTTTCGGACGAACTATTGCAGAATAAATCCAATGGACAGTTTTTGGTCGAAGTCCCCATGTTTTGCCCACTGCTTTACTACATACCCATAAGGCATTTGTACCCTTAGTGATAACCTTGTCAAGATGGGAGTTCCAATTCAGTTTTTTATCCAAAGTAACACCAAGGTATTTAACTTCTTCCGCAAACTGAACTTGAACTCCATTGAGAGTAGGCTGTTTTAAATTTAACTTTCTCCTTTTGGTAAAAGGTACTATAACAGTTTTAGAAGGGTTTACATTTAAGCCCTCTATTCTACACCATTTGACAGTTATATTGAGAGCAGTTTGTAACCGACTAGATATCGTGTCATCAAACTTCCCACGAACTATTATAGCTAAGTCGTCAGCAAAGCCAATCACCTCGTACCCTAGCTCTTCTAGTCTTTTAAGCAGTTCATCTACTACTAAGGACCACAATAAGGGCGATAGGACTCCTCCTTGAGGACAGCCCTTAATCGAACTAATAGTTAGTTGCGCACCTCCAAGATCAGCAGAAATTTCTCGGTCTGTTAGCATCGCCATAATCCAGTCGATAATACAGTTATCCAGGCCCCTTGTTTCCATTGCGGAGCGCATTGAGCTATAGGATGCATTGTCAAATGCTCCTTCAATATCAAGAAATGCTACCAAAGCTACTTCTTTGGCTTGAAGCGATTTCTCGATTTTATTAACTAGCGATTGTAGCGCCGTTATTGTAGATTTTCCAGATTGGTAGGCAAATTGGTTTTTGCTCAAGGGAGACTCTATTAAGCTTGTTGACTTAATAAAGTCGTCCACAATTTTTTCCATTGTCTTTAATAGAACAGAGGAAAGACTAATAGGTCTAAAGGCTTTAGGGGTCGTTTTATCTCTTTTTCCCGCTTTTGGAATAAAGACAACCCGAACCTTTCTCCAAGCTTTTGGTATATAACTCAGAGTAACACTAGCTCTGAATAATTCAGTCAGCAAGGGAGTAAGCAAATCTTTTCCCTGCTGGAGCAGAGCTGGGAAAATTTCATCTCTCCCAGCTGATTTTAATGGTTGAAAAGAACTCAGTGCCCATTCAACACTAGATGGCGTGAAGATTTCACAAGCTTTAAGATAAGCATCTGCTATCCATAAGCGTCCTACTTCATCTAAGTCCTGTGCTTCAGCAAATACAGATGTTGACCCCGGGAAGTGAGCTCTCATCATTACTTCCAAAGTTTCGGTACAATTGACTGTAAAACTACCATCCTCTTTTTTAAGGTTGCCAAGACCATTTGAATGATCTTTTGAAAGAACTTTGTGCAGCCTTGCAGCTGTTGGAGCGTTGTTGATCTCTTCACAGACCCGTCTCCAGTCCTTTCGTTTGGCATGCCTCAATTCTCTGTTGTATTCAGTCAGAGCCTTTTTGTATTGGTCCCAGTCTGAAGTCGCTTTTGCTCGATTGAACATTTGTCTAGATTTTTTCCTCAATTCTGCCAGCTTGTCGTTCCACCAAGGAACATCCCTACTGGATGACGTATGTTGAACAGGACAACTAGCATGATATGATGAGATCATTTTGCCAATGATTTCATCAGAGGCTTTTTCTAATTGGGAACATGTTTTTATTGATGTATCATCAAATGTATTATCGTTTTTTAAATAGAAACGATACAGGTCCCAATCTGTTTTTTTTTTTTTTTTTTTGGGTTTCTATAATTTTCTGTGATTAATGATTCGGCTTTATAATCAAACCTAATATGCTTGTGGTCTGACAATGATTCTTCATCAGAAACATGCCAGTTCACAATCTTTCCTGACAAAAGGTCACTGCATATCGAGAGATCGAGAACCTCATCACGATTAAAGTTTATAAATGTTGGCGAATTCCCTCTATTACATATGTCAATATTGTTGGACGAAATGTAGTTCAAAAGATTTTCGCCTCTTTTATTGATATCTGTGCTACCCCACAATGTATGATGGGCATTGTGGTTTTCTTTCCCCAACACCCCCCCGCGGGGGGGGTGGGGCGAAAAACCCCCCCCCCCCCCCGCCAAAAAAAACCGTTGGACCCCCCCATTATCCCCCAGCCTGGGATAGTATTTAGGGGGTGGTTGTACACCCCCCCGTTATAATTATAACAGGGGAAAGGAACCCTCTCCCCTGGGTTTATTTTTGTACACAACTTCTGACAACTTTACGGTCTTTCTTTCCGATATCTCTAAGTCAGAGTATGACGAGAGAAAGAAATTTAGTAAAATATCAATTAAAAAGTATGTAAATTCCTATAATGGGGGAAGTATGATGAGAGAAAGAAATTGAGTAAAAATGGTGATGAGCGAACATCTCCTTCTACATCATAACTTTGTTGTTTTTCAACCGGTTTTGATGACCCTCTGAGACAAGGTCCAGTTTTTATTCTTGTTTCAGCGACACATAGACTAGGGTCCAGATTCCAGATGGATCCGCAATTATTCCGGAATCCCTTGGGGTACCTACGAATCGGCGCTTGGGGTTTTTCAAGAATAACTTATTTGTTTCCCATGGAATCCTTCTGAAACACTTCCAAACATTTTGGCAACGCTAATACGAATCCCAGGAGTAACTTTTCCGAAGTTATGGAACTACCTGGGTGTTCCTGGAGCTTCAGGGGTGCCTCCGGGGGAACCTACTTGCACCAAACCACGTCGTGCGATGGCTTTTTCATGACTTCTTCTGGATAGATTTTTGGTTGGCAGGAAAAAGAACCATTAGCAACCATGGCCACTCTGGCAACCTCTGGGGTTTCCCGGGGAACTTGTAGGAGATGTATTGCGCTAAACCACGTGGTGCAACGGTTTTTTTTTCATGAGTCTTTCGGTAGGCCTGAAAAGAACTATTAGCCACATTGGCCTCTCTCGGAACCTCTGAGGTGCCCCGGGGGAACCTGTAGGAGGGGACATTTCTGTTTTTGGATCAAACCACGTCATGCGACAGCTCTTTCTTTTTTTATTTCACCTGGAGAGTCTTTCGGTAGGCATGAAAAGAATCATTTACCACAATGACACCTCCGGAACCAGAACAAAGCAATAGGTTGTATAAGAGCACGATCGGTCGCATATTCTTTTACCAGTCAAGAGAGTATCCTCCCCCTTGCCTAACAAGCATCGGGTAGCTTGGTAAAAAATTATGCACCCGATAGTACATGAAGGCCGCTCGTTTCAACTTGTACCATTCAATTTTAAAAGCCTGCCGTTACGCTAAACGGAACTATCAATACTTCCTCTTCATTTCTCTTAGTTCTAGCAATAAATTACTGTCCACTCCTAGAGCCTCTCATGTTGATGGGAATTAATCTGCTTCTGATAAATTTTCGTCAAATATCCTTTGTTGGCCGACAAATCCGAATTCACATACATCCTAAAAAATAAAAACATTGATCAATACCTTCAATTGGCTTGTTTTATTACACACTTAGAAAATATTACAGTATTCGGTAATTTTTTACCGAACTTTCAACAGCTGAACGTTCGGTAATCCGATTTAATGGATTTCGGTAAAATTTGACAAGTTCCGGTATTTTTTTTTTACCGGAATACTGTAAAATTTCACCAAAATCCGATAAATCGGATTACCGAACGCTCAGCAAAATTACCGAATACTGTAAAATTTTCTAAGTGTGTAAGGAGACAGGAATCAATGTTTGAGTTAAACTACCGCGGTTTTATTCTTATGTTTCTGTTTTTAATTAATATTTGCACCAATTCCCAAAATATACCTCTTCTGAAAGATTCGGATGGATATTAATCAAAACAACAACAACCAACGTACTCGTTAAAGGACAACATTAACTCTCACTTGATACGCCTGGCATTATGGACCAATAGGTCTGTGCCATTACGAAGAGAGAAAAAAAACAAATACTATCTGGGCCTCGGTTATTTTAGCTGACTCGATAAGGCCTGAAGAATCGTCAGCCATTTTATTTCACGTGTGCTTCTGTCTTTTTGCAAAAAATCTCCGTACTGTTTTTTTACCTAGAGACTACAACAGGATGCACGTCTAGTTGAAATCTTCTGTAAGTATTTGATACTAATTTTGTAATTATATTTGCAGGCATCATACGCTATAGTCTGCTTTTACTGCCATGAACACGTTGCAGGTTATGTCTCTGGCTTGCAGAGGCATTTAAAAAACCACCTGCTAAGAAATGATTTTAAAGTCAGTGATATATTTTTTGACTGCACATTTCCACGCTGTAACTCTCGTTACGGAAGTTTCTATTCTCTGAAACGACAAACAGTGAAAAAGCATCCGGCATGCTCTCGATACTCTACCCTGGAATATAATAAACAAAAAAAATTTAACTGACAAAACTGGTTTTATTACTCTGAAATTCGAAGCTAGATTCGAAGCTATTTAAACTAAAATTCCAGAACCAAATTCGGTAATTGCAACAGAAAAGTCAGTTTGTTTGACACAGCGTTCGGTAATATTTGAGTGAACCGATGTTCGGTTATTGCTGATTGATACTTCGACAAAGATTTCTCATTAGGGCCTAACTGACAAACGTGAACTATGGCTTTTTCCACGAATTTCTCGTCATTGAAAACTCCCCTAATCAATCCACTGCGCTCTTTTCAAAGAGAAGGAGTTCATCTATCCGATAGAATTGGAGGCTTACATGAGAAGCTTTTGTGCCACGAGAAATTTACGGAAGAAGCCATTGTTTACGTTTGTTAGATAGGCCCTAATGAAAAAGTTTTGTCGACTTATTTTTGTCAACCGAGTTTTTCGATAAATTTGACAGATTGTGAGAAAGTAAAAATTTAACGAGAGCTCGGTTGTTCCATTTCAACCGAACAGTCTACCGAGCGTTCAGCAGATAAAAACTCGGTTGAAATTCAACCGAGTTCGGTATTATTTTCTAAGTGTATACAGTGTGGTATGGTGTTTAAGCGATTAGCGTACTTAAGATTTGTTATTGTCAACTCGTACAAAATAGTGATTTAGGGTCGCTTATATGGACGAATCTGGGCGTACTGAATATCAAAAAATTTGTTTATACTTTTTTTCTTCGCGGAACTTTTTTTTTTCACGGAATTTCTTTCAATTCTGATTACAATACCATCTCACAGGGATCTCTTTTAAATACAATATTTATTTATTCCTTAATTTTTTTCGTCTTTGCATCTAAATTCATCACCTGTCAACAGCGCATTGGAGCTGCTTTGGGTATTTTTTCTTTTACCGTTTCGTGTTTTATTGTTACAGAAATTTCCGTTTGTCCAAAACGATGAAAATAAAGCAATGATTTTCAACTTTCTTGTTTTTATCTTCAGTAAAAGTACAGTTATAATGATCACTTGTTTGCTCTCCTTCGCAATACAAAAATAAAAAACCTAACTTACTAACAATTGAATTCCTTCTTCCTATCAGATAGACATTATTTTTTTCGTTCCGACTTAAAGCCTAGTGCTTGTTTTTGAGCAAAGTTACACCGAATGCTTGAAGATTGTTTTACAAAAATATATAAAAGAAGCTTAAAGCGGGGAAATATTCATTTAAACCTATTTACAAAAGAATTCCAGATAGAGATTGGAAGGAAATTGAAATTTGGGCGCTCTTGTTTTATCCTAACTCTCTTATAATAACAAATAGTGTTTGTTTTGGTAGAGGAAGTGAAGATTAGATTTTGTTTACATTCTCTCTTAATTATGTAGGAAAGGAAAAGTTAAGTCATCAGCCAGCATGTAATTTTTTTTTTAAATTGAAAACAGAACGGAGCGATATTTACACTTAAAATAAATTTTAGTGAGCATGGAGCATTTCAGAAGCCTTTCAGAAAAAGAATGACAATGGATTGAAGCCTAACCTAATGAAGAGGCACTAGAAGACAACAGAGATAAAGATTAAATTGAGCAATCGAGTTCGTTAGGAAGATAGACCTGACGCGTGACATTGAGGTTAGGTTAGCCGAGGTCGGTAAAGTAGTTTTTACAATCCGGTATTTCAAAGAGAGGAAATGAGTGGTGGAAACCAGTTTCCATGCATAGAATAATACACCTAAAAGCTAACATAAGAACAAAACACAAGTATCCTTTTCCAGCCTTATAAAATTTGTCTCGTTTCAGTGTTATTTTGAATATACAGTTACACAACAACAGTTTTGAGCTAGTACACACACCCTCGTCTTTTGTTTGGCGGTCTTGGAGCCTTGAGATTGGGTGTTGAAGTCTGCTTCTTCCTCCTAGTTGGAAAGTGTGTTTTTTTTCAGGTCAATGTCCCTTTTGAAAGGGGCTCTAACTACTGGGACTCTAGTCTTGTATTTACAACATTGCGAGTGCTTTCGGTTGTTTGATTTATGCAATGTGGAGGATGCAGGCCTCTCCCAAAACTCCGGACCGCCGTAGATATTAGGAAAAATAGTTTATGAGATAGAAATGGGTTCTACGAAGAGATTTGTTTTTTGTTTTCTAAGTTGAGTCTGAGGGATGGTTTGAGATAGAGATTTTCGTTTTCGGTTAAGATCTACGTGATAATAAGGAAACCTAGATATGTGGGGGAGCTCGCATGAAGATGGGCACTCAGGGGATGGGTTGATGAGGAGGGTCTGCAACCTTAGATGAGTGACGTAATCAGACGTGCTTTGAAGTTAACCACTCGTTCGCTGGTTTGTGCGATTCGCTGTAAGGAGAAAGGGTTCAATATTTATTGCATGTGTTCGTCTACAGGATGACTACGTGTTGTGAAGGGATTGGCGTTGATGAAAACGGTTACTCACCAGAATCAAATCCTGAATCAGGTTGGACAGGCCACGGTTGGCAAGCACGAACAGACGGGTTACTGGTCCGGGAATGCCTTCGGTGTAACCGTCGCCCTTGCCCAGCTCGTGGTCGTCTTCGGGAGAGTTGGCCTTTTCATCACCCTGCTCTGTACCGGAACTACCCGAAACGAGCTGCGGGAAGATTATCAATCAAGATTAGTTTACCATAACATAAAAAAAACGATCGAAGAACACATAGAACGTAGTCACAACAACAAAAAGAGACAGAGGAGAATTGGTTAGATAACTAAACATATTCAGTAGTGAAGAGTTAGTGTGTAGTTTATTTTAGGTGGGCGCTCGTTTCTCACGTCAGTTTTTCACGCTCGTTCCGGCTGATTCACTTGCGAGTCACTATCACTTTGTATGTTTGCGTTTCGTTGTTGGTATCCGAACGGTTGCAATCATCGTCGAACAATCGTCTGTCATTTTGTCATCGTGGTGCGTTGGTCACACGACTTTGAGTGAAAACAGAGGGATGTCAGATAAAAATTGAGGTAATGAGGGGAAGAAGAGAATGGAAGAAGCAAAATGAGAAATGAAAATGTTTTGAAAAAAAAAAATAATAGAAATAACGCAAATTGAAAAGTGCTTGGGCTCTGGTTAAACAAGAAAATAAAAGGAAGAGGGACCGGACTGGTAAAACAAAACAAACGAGGATATTGACACTCTGACAGAGGATTATTGCTACGATGAATGCGAGAAATCAAAAGGAGTTTAGATTTTAAGATAGCGGTGTAATTTTGATTTTAAAGTCGCATTGTGTGTTGAAAAAATAAGAGAAAAAATAACGTGATGGAGCAAAATCAAGCACTTTTCAACCTGTGATTGTTTATTTAAGTGTAGCACAAAATAGAAAAGGGATGGTATACTTATGAAGCGTAAATGAAAAGAAGAGAGAAGCTATGGGAAAAATATAGTTCGTTAGGATTGTTAGAACATTATTCATTAAGGTTTGTCACAAATGTTATTATTTAAGTATTTTCAACTGTGATTGAGATTGTTTTCATGAACAGCTTTTCAGTTTTTCGGGACATTTCAAATTGTACAAATGTATTGTATTGCCTCCAGACTGAATGGCGGAATAAACGTGGTTGACTCTGACTGACTTTTTATGTAAAATTTTAACTTATTCTCAACACGGATGTTTCATTTGGTTCTGTAAAAATTTTACTATGAATTATTCTGCTCAGGTTTTGTTGTGAACATACAAGAATTTTGAGATCATCGTGTTTAACTTTTTACTGAATCTTGTTTGTTATCAGATTTCAGCAAGCTTTGTATGCACATTTTATTTTCAACTCAAAATAAATCTAGCCAAATCAATATTAGAATCTCAGTGAATCTTGACCGAGATTTTCAACTTGTTCAACATTCTAAGCGAATATTTTAGGAGGCTCGAAGAGGATATTTCTATTTGTTGTTCTGCAAGACAAGACAACGCTACTTCCCAAATTCTTGTTCGTATTTTGTTGTGAATTGTTTGTTATACATGAGTCCTTCTATCCTGGTGGTGCGACACATATAAATCTCAATCGCAGAAAGGTGCTCAGCTAATCAGGCTTTGAAAAAGCTTTGTTTGATCTCTTGCAAGTAACTACTGCCCCATCTTTTTTGCAAAAAAAAAACTTATAATTATCCAAAATATACTTTCTGTCTACTGAGCATATCTCGAACAGAAGATTAAATAGATTGCTGTATATTCGATTCAATTGTAATCAACTTCTCAGATTCGAACCAAACTATGAATTGTTAAAACACCAGTTTGTGTACCGCTTTTTTGTTTATCTTTTGCTTAAACACAGCAAAAAAGATGAATTTCGCAGACCCCTCGATCCCCCCCCCCTCTTGAAGCCAGCACCTAAATATACATATTTGCGCCTTTGTTTTGATTTACTGTGTTATTTTGATAGAATATTTGAGAGTGTGTTCGTGAGAGTTCATTATGAGGGGCGTATTATTAAGCTTGGGACCGAGCTTGGGACCGATGTGCTAGTACTGACTGAGCCCAGAAAAAAATCGTATTTGTTTGGGACCTACTGGTCTAAGAGTTAGTCTATGGTATGGCTACTCAAAAGTGAGTAAAGATAGTTAGGAGTAAAACGTTGACAATTAGTAAACATCGGTCGGATTCAAGTCGATGTTGACTGTTTGTCATCTTACCACAACGAACTATCTTTACTCATTTTTGAGTAGCCATACTTCCGACAAATTTGAGTCAATCGTACTCAATTTTGGGTAGTTTAAAAATAGCGTGTACAGCAAGCGTAAACAACGAAATAGTTAGCAATCTTTCGTACAACAGACCTGATTTAGGCGAAATATTATTTAAATTTACATGAAACATCCCATGAATTTATGTCAAATCTAGCATTCCATATGTGCATTAGATAACGTAAAAAATTACATATATCTTTCAAATTGTGTATTTCCATAACTATCATGTCTAAAACCAGGCTGGTCTTCCAAGGAAAATGTTACAAACAATTAGAAGAAATACTATTTTTGAACGGGAGTGTCAAGTCGAACACTCGACACTGAAGAAGTCTGTAAGTCGCAGACGAAATAGGCCTATTTGTCAAAGGATATGCTTTCTAAAGAGGAGTTTAACGGAATTGGCTCGCATTTACTTATCATAGTTTGAAAACAAGTTTCATTTTTTATTTTTTTTGAAATTATTTTTAATAAGTGATCAAGTGAAGTGCTTATTAAAATTTTCGTTTTTTTTTTTCAATTACTGGAGTGCCAAGTATGCTATTTGTGCTTTTAATTATATTCCACTTGCCATTAAATGAGTAAAATAGATTTTAAATAAATAATTTCTATCGTGTTTCTAAGAATGATTTTTACATGTTATATATCTCAAACGTTGAGATCTTTTGAGCCTCTTCCAAGATACAGAATTCTGAATTTAAAATTCTATTTTACCAATTTTTCGTCAAGCCCATATTTTCTCTTGCCTTCATCTTTGGACTTATTTTGTTTCAAATAACACACTGGTTGCTTATCAATAGAAATTTTAAGTTATTGAGGAAAACACACTATTTATGGGCAACAGTGTTGCAAAACATGCTAGTTTTTCATCGAAAAAAAAAAATCCGTGGACTGAGAATTCATTGATTTAAAATTATTACCAACAATCAATGTGAAACTAGCGTTGTTTTTGTGTTGATTCGCTGTGTCATTTTGACAGACTATCGGAGGGTGTGTTTGGGTTTTCCGTTATAGATCATTGCACGATGGCGTCATCAACGCACATACAACATACAACGATTGAAGTAAAATAGCCGGAAAACTGATACCAGTGCTTACTTTAACATGATTTTCTGAATCGAATCGTACAGAATCCGTAAAACAACAATGAAAAAAATCCTTCCGCACCTTGGGTAGGTATCTTCACTGCGAAGCGCAACGTGGTTGTGATCATGGACAATGACGCGTATCCGACGTTCGATGGCAATAACTGGCAGGGGACCGGCTATTTCACGTACCCCAGGAAGGATGTGAGCAGTGACGTGAAGTACATCTGCCACATGAAGTTCCCGAAGAAGATCCTGACGTGACTGGCAATAGGTGAAAATAGTGATAAATGGCTTCGTTTTCAACAATCGAACGAAAATGAAAAGTCTCCATACATTTTCAGATTGAATACTTTACACAAAAACAACCGCTGTAAAAACTCGCAATTCTAGGGTTAAATTAAGCGCAAACACCAACGCATTTCACCTGGCTTTAAATGCGTTTGATTTTACCATGCCTGCGGTTGAAGTCAACCATGGAGGGGTTGATATTACTATGAGGTCTGTCAAACATACCACAACCGTTAAAGGCGGTACAATAAACGAAGTAAATTTGACTGAAATTTCATGGTAGTTTTGAAAATAGGCATAGTCAGGTAAAATGTTAGTTTTTGTTGCAAGATTTTTTTCTGTGTACTGATACTACCAAGCCAATATATTTCGATGTTGGTCGCCCCCTACATGTGACTGTCAGCAGAGTCCACTACCAGCAGAATCGATTGCCATCGATCGAACAAAATAAGTCCTTATGCGCTACCAGCGGGTGGATAGTCATGAAGAAAACGAATATTTTTTTTGGCTCAGGAAGTACTATCACACCGGTCCCAAGCTCGGTCCCAAGCTTAATGATTCGCCCCTAAGACCGTAACTCACACCAATGCAGTCTCAAATATTCTGTCAAAATAACAGCGTATCAAAACAAAAACAAAGCTACTTGTACTAAAAGGTACTGAAAAGCGCAAGAGTGCATGGCAAGGTGCAGACTGCAAGGTGTATTTCGGAACTAGGGGTTCTACTAGAGGTTCAAATCACTAGTTGCACATTGATAGTTGCCACTACTCTAAGGATGTACCAGAATGGTATGCTGCAAACAATGTTAATTTCGTCCCCAAAGAGATTAATCCTCTGAATTGCCCTGAGTTTAGACCAATCAAACTTGTTATATATCGTTGGAAAGCTGAATAAATACCCTTTGGTTTGACGTTTTGTTCAACCGTGTATGTTGTTTAATTCTTGAGTAATGATCGCTTGAAAACGTTAAAATTTACTTTGAATCGGGCTTTACCGGCTGCGCATATTAACTTTTACACACGTTTGTCAAGACAGGTATATGTACATCAGTGTCTTTTCTCCGTGGTATAGAGAGTATACAACTAAAAAAATTTAAAACGGTTGACTCCAATCGTTCAAATGTATGGTTTCTCAAAAGTGAATTAATGTAGTTGGTAGTTATAAGATGACAAACATTTAACAACGATTTGAAACTGATCGATGTTCGCGTATGGTCGACGTGTTATTCCCAACTATCTGTACTCACTTTGGAGAAACCATGTTTTCGGTGGTTTAAGTCAATCGTGCAAAGCAATGACAGCATTTTAAACCAAATTCAGGTAAACAATAAGGATAACATTTGAATATCCACATTATAAATAAGTAAAAATAAGTAAAAAGAAATTTATTTAGCTTTCTACTCGCTATTTTCATACAACTCAGTGACTAAGTTAATTGTAATCATTTTTGCAAGCAATACGGAGTTGTCGAAAAATGAGTAAACTGGTTTCACTTCGATGAATGGAATCTTCCCAGATGCTGGGTAAATGATTAAGACAGCAATTTTTCACAGATAACGAACGTTTGATTTCAACTATTGTTTTTAAAAGTAAATCGGTTATGATTTTATTTCCCTTAGGGAACGTCCATTAATTACGTCACGCAAAAATTGACTTTTTGTAACCCCCCCATGTCACGTTTTTTGTATGGACCTTCAAATTTTTTTGTATGGATCGTCACGTTTTCTCGAAGCCACTTCAAACCAAGCCACTCTGCAAGATGCATTCTCAAGCTGATTTAAAGTTTGATATACGACCCAAAAAAAAAAAGAAAATGATGTCTAGTAAAACAAGTTTCGAACATAGATTGTGACTTGTGATTGGTTAGGAACAGGAGAAAGAAAGAGATTAGCAGTATAGATTATGAGGTGATAAAGTAGGAGAAGAGAACAGAAAAAAGTTACGGAACAAATCAACAAAAGAAGTCAAAATTACCGCAGAATGACTAGAAGAGAAGGAAGAGTGGCTAGTGGTGGTGGTGATGGTGGTAAGTCGTCCTTCGTCGTTCTTGTTGTTGGGGTTGTTCTTGTCGTTGGTCAGTGACTCGGTGCCAGCGACGACACGGTACACGGTTCCGGCAGCACGGGCGGCTCGATCGGCCGTTTGCTTTTAGATTGTTTATTGTTTTAAGTTTTTTTTTTATATTCCAGTTCAGTTGTGACGTTTCAACATATCGACAGATTAATGTTTGACGTATGAGAATTATTTTCGAGAGACAAAGTTTGACAGAATTGGAAGGCGGTGCAGTCGAGGTGTATTTTGTGTGCAAAGTGAGTAGAGTTAAAGGAAAGGAAAGGATGTTCGTTTGTGAAAGAAAAGAGAAGAAAAAACAACGGAAAGAGAAAGAAGGTCAGGAAATCAAAGTGTTAAAGTGTCATTTGCTCCGGTGGGATATCTTGTTCGATTTGGTAGTCGATAAAACAGAGAGCGCTGGTCAGCAGTCGGAAATTGATAAAGGAAAGGTGTCTGCTTATTCAGCAGGATACTTACACGGATGATGTCAAAGAGGAAGTTACCGGAACCGCCGGCTCCACCCGAGGAACCACCAAAGAGAAATCTAAAAGAAAACGAAAAGCAAATGTGAACATAGATCAGGAAGGCTCAAAAAGTCATTGTTTACCTTTTGTTACGATCCTCGTCGTTGCCTTCGGAATCCAGCGAGAGTTCATCTAGGGCAGAGCTCTTGGCCGACGCGTTGCTGGCTTCGTCGTTTTCCCCCACGGATTTGACGTCCTGATCGGTGGCACGAGCCTTACGGATGGCATTCAGAGTGTCACTCAGTCCAGCCAGATCCAGCGATTCCAGCGTGTTCATGTCCTGGTTGGAGGTGATCTACGGAGTGGGAAGCCCCGAATGGTCGTGCAGGAAACGCGATCGTGGTGGAAGGTAGGCGAACCATGCACCATGGATGGAACACAGAACACAAACCCACATGCAGGCACACACAAACACATATAAAGAGAAGTGAGCGCGAGTTTGGAAATGCACGGGTGTTTGCGTTGATCGGTAAGGTAGGTTTGGTTTTTTTTCACGATAGATGATTGTTTTTTTTTTTGTTGAAAGAATTCGAGTTCGAATTTCAGGTTTGGGATGAGAAAGATGAAATGAGAGCATTAAATGAGTTTAATTTGATTTCTGTATCATGTTTCAGCATTTGGGTTTTGGTAGGATTTGTAAGGAGAATTATTACGATTAAATCTAAATGTGGGGAAGGTTATGAAGGAGAAAAGATAGTAGAAATGAGACAAAGTTTTCGTCAGAGAATAAGAAACAGATATAGAGAAAAACACACACTGGGTTCTACTCAGCTACGGTATGGCGGAAACGAGCGGGAGAGTTTGGCAACGGGATTTATTGCCAGAAAGGGAAGTGGGAAGAACAGAACACAGACAAACCGAACGATCCCATACAGTGTCATCGTGAAAGTACGGTAGTTCAACCTTTGGCTACCAGATCACGCTACAGTTCAAAGAGAGAAAAAAAGTAAGAGAGGATGCTAGAATGATGAAGCAGCTGTCATTCTTTTGTTCAAAGCGTTATGAAACATTGAGTGGTTTGTTATGGAAGAGCGATGACGGAATCGGTCATGCTAGATTGTTGTTATTGCACAAATGATTCGATCTATGACACACAAATATTACAACTAAAAGAAGGAGTAGAAGTCAAAGAAGAGCAGAGAGAATTGTAAAGAGAAGAAGAGAGCTACTAAGATTAATGATAAAAATAAATCCCATGACGAGCGCTGCCGCTACTGTGAACTAGGTTGCGATGCGCCCGTCGATAAAGTAGATCTACTGTTGTTTTACACCAGACAGTCTTCTAGCTTCGCATTTGCGCTACACACACTGGTGAATGTTTACAGGACTACACTAGGGTTGTTCCTAACTATATAGATGTGTGCGTGGAGCGTGGAAAAGGATGAGCCGGATGTCTCATACCACGTTGGAATCGGTGCTCTCTTGTGCATTTTGTGTGGTCGTCAGTTCAGCACTGCTGCTGTCGCTGCCGTTACTAGTGATGGTGCTAGGTGCAGCCGTATCGGCGGAAAGTGCCGTAGTCGTGGGATCGCTGCTTGATAACGATGACGACGACGACGATGACAAAGAGGAGGAAGTGCCCGGACTGATGGCACTTGGCAGTGTTGCCGTCAATGCGGCTGCCCGTTTGCGAATTTCGTTTTCATCCGAAGTGGTAGTATCGCTAGAATCGGTACTGGAACTAGCTTTCTCATCGTCGTCGTCACCATTGCTCGGTGGGAACGTGGGCAGCGAAATGCTCACTTTGCGTCCACCGTCGTTGGAGTCGTTCTTTGCGCTGTCGGCTTTATCATCATCATCATCATCATCAAAATCAGCGTCGAAATCATCGTCGGTGGTTCCGCGATTGTTGGTACCGCCGCCAGCTCCTCCACCCAGACCGCTGCGGAGTAGGATCGGTCCAATGGTGCGGAACAAATAGGACGTGATCATCTGGATTTTCTGATCCAGAATCTACATAGTAAAAGGGGGGAATCGGAAAGCAGACGTGGAATCGTGTTCAAAAAAATTAAGCTCATATTTACAAAATTAATTGGGATGAAATTCAGAGTAGATAAATGACAAATGGCGACATCTGTGAGTGTCGTGCTAGTAACATGTGATGAAGCGGGTTTTGTTAAGATCAAGCGGTGAATGCAACTGAAGGGGTGGTAATTGATCTCTTAGATAAAAAAAAGCTTTCAACGCCCTGATCTTTTCCATGAATAAAAAAAAGCGACCAACATTGACGGAAAAATGAAAGTTGTTTCCACTCTATCCCTGAGCACGGGTTTTGCCTTCATCGTCGTTGTCTATCTTGGAACGGAGCAGAGCAATGCAGAGCCGGCGTCCTTCGCGGGGGGTTGATATTTTATTTTCAATTTTCGTCCTCTAACCGGTCGCCGATGTTGAAGATTGGCTTAGTTTATCTGTTCCGTTTTGCTCGCAGGCTGCACTGCTCCACTTGAATGTATGTGTAGTCGGAAGAACACACCCCGGGGCTGGTTGGTCTTGGGAGGGGTAAAATCCGGAGGTGACGAACTCATAAACACCAGAAGGCGGATGATTGATTGTGTGGTTCGGCTGATCGTTCACGTCTGAAGTTGGTGTCGGTTTGACAGAGCACGTGACCTTTTGGGGTTGCGTCCGTTGGTTGGATCGATTATGACATTTGCGAATGCTTCGGGGGAGAAGATTAATGTCGCTCCTGGGTTCTCAAAAGCCTCATCAACCCATCAACATGTTTTGGTGGAGCGTTGAGCGGGTTATGAAGATGTTCGCTTGATTAGGTTGGTTTATTTATTGCTTCGACAGAGGAAGCTGGCACAAACTGGTTTCGAAAGCCATGCTGTTCAACTCGTTGGAAATATTAAAAGGCTAATTTAGAAGTCCTGAAGTGGTATCGTGTGGCTTCTTAAAGGTTGTTACGTTTATGTTTTATCATAATAAAAGATGATTTTCAGCTTGAAAGAGGGAGAGAAAGAGCGGAAGATGTCATTTGTGTTTGACTTCCTCTGACTTTGAAAAGCTTATGAAATATTAGAAACAGAGCATTCGAAGGTTTTGTGAGAAAATTCCATTCGCGAAGAGGAACTTGTTTGCAATATTTCTCACTTGGAGCTAAATGATTGAATAGCTAGGAGATTGTCTAACAAAAGTCATACCCGGGAAGTGTAGCAAAATTGAATTTTTTCCTGATTCTTGTATTTTTGTTTTTACTTTTTCTCCTTCCTTAGCATTAAAAGTTTATTGTTTTCCTATTAAGCGTATTGCTTGGTCTCAACTTAGTGTTCTAAATGCACTATTACAGTTATTAATTGAGTGTTTCTGATGTTAGGTACCATTGCGACAGTCGTATGATTGTGTGGCAAGTACAATCATACTCTATGCTCAGAGATTTGACAAATTTTCCTTTACGAAAAATTCCTATACTAGGCCGGGGAGTGAACCCAGCCACCTCCAGCATGGTGTTGCTTTGTAGCTGCGCTTTTGCCGACTGAGCTAAGAGAGGCGTTCCTACGGCTACGTAAAAACAAGTTCAAGTATTTTCACAGTACGGTGCTTTCAAACATTCCCTGAAGAAATCTATGACGAGTCTTTGTGAGAATCAAATTTGTCTGAAACTCTCTTTACTTGTTTCTGGTCAAATCTCTGTAGTGAGCTGACCATATGCTAATTCTTGAAGCTATGATCATTTCTGAATTTATTAGGGTGAAATGGGCACCAACTTTATTGTTTTACTTATTCGCCTCAGACCTGAAAATTTTCCATGGCTTCATTTCTGAAATTTTTAGTTGATTTGTGCTCCAGTGCAGAAAATATTGGTCACGCAATTTTACAAACGAAGTGGGTAGTTTTTATTTTTACGATTTTGTGTTTTGGGAAACTAACACAGCGAATCAGTAAATTCACTGAGCCAAACAAACAAATTTAAGTTTGATTGAACCATAACTTCACGTTGAATTTCGCACGAACAACATATTAGTTTGATTCATCTACCCGCGTCCGAATGGATCCAGCTCAGAACAGTCTGAGAATCACTTCACAAAACGTATCAGGTGATAGAGAGTGAAGGATTTGACCGTACCGAATGTTGCATCCTGGCCCCGAGAACAGCAGCCGTCAGTTCGTGACGTGGAACCGATCCAAGTTACGTTAGCTGTTTTTGTTGACCGGGTGCACATGTGTGCATGTTTATCGGAATATTGATATTTACTATTGGCTTAAGTAGGTTTTTATCGGTTCTAAAGCGTTACAACTGCTTCCTTATTCTCTCAATGAAGTAAAAAATTACCACACCTTGTGAGTGACACCAACAGCATCTCTACTGTTGGTTGAAATCTTAACTTATATCTAAACTTTTTTTTTGTGCAACTCCTAAAGACCGATAAATGCGGAGTAGTCTGAAAACGCAGATACACAGATAGAAAGAAACATTGAATTTTCTGCGTTATCTAATGCATATAAAGGGAATGCTAAATTTGGCAGAAAATAATAGGAAATTACAAGTAAATTTAAGCCAGATAACGCCTGAAGCTAGTCTGTTGTATGAAAAATTGCAAACATTGTTGTATGGCGCATGAAAAATTGTAAACAATTTCGTTGTTTACGCTTCCTTTGGCTTGGAATTAAACGAGAGGGAATTTTACGCGCCTGTTAAAATTCATTATTTTATTCTGTGTAGATAAGAATTTAGCGAATCGTTTACCGAAACAAAACTCTGCTACCAACACGACATTTATTCCCATTCCTTACTTTACCTGAATTCCGATGGGGCCGGCACTGGTAATGCCTTTAAAGAACCTTGAGATCTACAGTTATTCACATGGTTAGCTAATTGTCTGCTCCCAACTTACTAAATTTGAGGCTCTAAACATGTTCACATTATCAAAACGGTTTATTTGGATACTAGTGAGAAATCCCGAAAAATTGACGGGAAATGGGTCCACTGTCGAAGTAGTTCGAATTTCGGCGAAGCTCCTCCCTATTGCGTATAATTGGTGTTCTTCACGTTATAAAAATATGGCTTGCTAAGCATAGTTTTTGCTCAGAGCTTGAATTTTAAACATCATTGGCTGTCAGTGATGGTTGTCTATTTCGATTGACAAATCTGACGCCAATTGCTAATTTTCCTCTGAGCTAAGCATTTTTCTTTTTCATAAGGGCATAACTGGCAAAAGTAAATAATGCCTTTCTCCTTGAATTTCTCCTTGAAAGTCTATCTTAGTGCTGCCATTTAGGCAGTCATGGTAAATTCAGAGCTGCCCAACAAACAATTCAAAGCGATTAATAAACTCCCATGTTGATTAAATGTGGAAATATAGCTCCCCGAGCTGAATAAAACTGTAGTCGTTTTGGAATTAAAGTTCTTGAAACAGAACAAAAAGCTTTTAAATGATTACTTGCATTTGGTTTAAAAACATGTTTTATAAGCTGTACTATATTTTTTATTACTCTTCTATTCAATCATCAGGGAAAGCTTATAAAAAATGAATAAAAGCATGTAACTCCAAAATCGTTATTATTATATAACAGCTAGATATAATTATTGAAAAACGTTTGAACAATCATCACTAGACGCATTGTTCAGCTATACGATATCCGGGATGTTTATTGCACTCCCAAAGCAGTTCAACTAGAACCTAAAAAAGGATTTATTCAACATCAAATGGATGAAAAAAGTAATTGACGCTTAAGAACCGTGGTATGACGTTTGCATTTAAAAAAATAGACAAAAATGGCCGATTTTTTATGAGTTTACCTTCACCTGCACTGAAGTAACGACCCAAGCAGCATCAATCATAGTAAACCTTGAGTCAGCAGACAAAATTTGACAGCTCTATCAGTCGAACTCTAACCGTGATGGCAAAAACAGTGAAGCAACCTCAGAAGTATGCACGTTCAAAGAACAGCACCCCGCCGCGTCAAAAACGGACATCGTGTGGCACTTTGTAGACGCCGGATACGCCCGTTCTGGCATCTACAACATCTTGGCACTATTAGCAACAATCAATATGAAACTAGCGATTTAAAATTTATTCACTGTTGTAGAACCCCTAGGTCCGAAGTACACCTTGCAGTCTACACCTAGCTATACACTCTTGCGCTTTTCAGTACCTTTCGGTACTAGTATCTTGGTTGTTGTTTTGATTCACTATGTTATTTTGACACAACATTTGAGAATGTGTTGGTGTGAGCTACGTTGTTAGGTGCGAATCATTGAGCTTGAGACCGAGCTTGGGACCGATGTGCTAGTACTGACTGAGCCAAGAAAAATATCGTATTTGTTCGGGACCTACTGGTCTTAGAGTCAGTCTATGCTATTAGACAACAATCAGAGCATCGAAAGAAAGCCCGGTTCCGAACGGCCGACGACCCTGAGCGACAAGAAGCTTCAAAGGATGCTGAAGAGGAAGACCGAGGGAAAAGTGGCTACATCGCTGCGTGCGCTTTCGTCTCGTCGATAAAAATCACCTTGTTCGAAAACTCCAAAGGCTTGTCAATATGCTCCTTCGCATTTTTTTTTTTGAAAGAAAAGGCTCCTTCCGAGCAACACCCTCAGATTGTGTATGTGAGCCACACGCTGGATGGTTTGAGCACTGACGGATCTCCCGATATTGTCAGCGACCACGTTGGCCAATTTCGGAATAAGAATTTTTTTTTTTTTATTGTTCGCACGATTCCTCGTTCGTCAGCTGCGGTCAAGATCCGTTTGCGGGCTCTGCCTGTGCGGTTCTTCAAAGTTCCCTCGAATTTCCACTTGTGTACAATTTTCGGCACTGTGGAATGTGTTCTTCCAATGGCAGCCACTTTTTCCCGCAACGATGTTCCACGAAGGCACATACTGATCACTAGAGTGCACGTGGCAACATCGGTTTCTTTCCTGGTGGGCAGCATTTTGATCTAAACACAATAAACTTCCAGACGAAAATAACTGCCAATACAGCTAAGAGTTGTTGACAGTATGCACTGCTAGAAAAATTCACTTAAAATTGCCAATATTGTGTTTATAAAACGATTTGGTTTAAAAAACGTAAAGGTGTACGCTCAATTTTGTAACATCAAAATTGCTTCATTTCTGGAATTTTATTCGATTAAGATTTTGTAGACATTCTTTTCAATAATTGAAGTCCATGCTTCGAAAGTTGAGCAATTATAGAATTGAACTACAATAGAAATAATATTTTTTGTAAGGTATTATCCCTCCAAAATAATCGAAAAGTTCTTCACGTCCTTAGTACAACAACGCTCAATTTTGAGAATGACTGTATTTAACCCGATTACACTGAAATAAACAATCTGTTTTGTAGGAAATGTTGGCTTCGGCTATGTTGACTATTCTTGACAACCGATTTTCTATCTTCTATTTGCAAATATTCTTCCATCAAGGCACTTCACTGGCTATAATCATATGATAACTTGATGATTTAACTTTAATTTGATTACCTTTTAAATAGTTAGTCACCCCGCTTAGTCATATGTTTCTTCAAATATAGCATTTGCTCTCGAAAATGTTGCCTATAATAGAACAATTTTCATTTTCACATCAAGGTCATATGGAACGACAGCCGATTAAAAAAAAGGGATACCGGCTTTTTGACGTTTAATCACCTTTCCCTTCTTGGCGCATGCAGAAGAATGATGGTTTGTTTTCCTCCAAAAGATTTTCCTTCTTACTTGCACTCCTTTGATTTAAATGGCGCTGTAGTGTGCGAGCGTTAAACGTTACTAAGCCTAATAGTTAAACTCACTTGAGAACTTCGGCGCTCTATAAAAACACTTTCAAGCCACTCTGGATAAGTCTGCCGATTGCAAAATGTCGTGACCGGATGAACTTCGATCGTGGCTTCATGCATCTGTGATGCTGCTTTCTTTGCATCCGATATGTCTGCGTGTCCATTGCCTTCAAAATTCGTCACTTAATTGGAGATACAAACTGACGTAGCTAGTTTTTATATGCAATGTCATTTTACTTCCTGCTTGCTCTGATGTTATTTCCTCTTTACTTCACGGTAATAGGATTCGACACGAAATATGTGTAGGAAATATTGACTCAATAAATAACATCATGATGCATTCAAACTCGGATTCAAATGCATATTTGTTTTCATTATCATGCTTGTTCCTCATCGACTACATCCCCCACACTACTGATAGAGGATCACGGAGTAAATTAATATGAAAAAACAAAAAAGTCAGATGCCAGATGACATTCAACAAAAATATTTATAGAAGGACACTGCTTAGCCTAGAATAGGTAAATCCCTAACTGTGCTAACAATACATCTTCACGCCAAGGAACCTCTATAGAATTCACAGCCGCTGTCTCCAGCTTGGGGTTTCCTTTAAAACATTTAACAAATCTCAATCACGATCTTCAAAATCCCCAAAATACTTCAACTGGGGTAACGATCCAGTTGACAGCGAATCCAATTGCATTAACCATTCAAGATAAAATCAAGTCCATATTCCTTCCCTCTGAAAAGCAAGATCCATGTCCCACAAAAAGTAACAATCATCCAATACAAAAGCCAACGTCTACGATCAACAACCAACTTCAAGCGAAACATCTCCAAGAACCTTCGCACGCACAATGGCGTGACTTATGGATTTCAACCGAAGCACCCTCAACGTCCCTTTCGACCATGGGTTCGCACAATGGTTACTTCACCTCGTTCGGCGGCAATCGCTTCTCATTCAGCCGCAGTCGCAGTTGTGGTTTTTCCGCTTTCCGATTTGTCACTCGAACAACAATGCATTGCAAGGACTGACCTAACAGGGGGCTTTCGAAAGGCTCTCCAATTTTCGCTATACAAATTCTTGGGTAAAGGATGGTTATGAACAATGGAGGATGGATTTCAAATGATGATTGCGGTGGAAGCTGAAACACACTCAAACAACAACGATAATAACACTCGAACCTCGGCGACCACGGCATCGAGAGATGTGAAGGGTGCTGTGAGTTGAAGGGGTGACCACCCGACAGAAGATGGTAGAGGAAGAGAGACATTTGTACAACAAACTTGCGGCGACTTGGCAACAATGGGGGACTCGGTTCTTTACGGGGGTCTTCTCCATTTGGGGGAAAATAGAGATGATGATGATGTGGTAGATGGTTGAGACAAGGGTCCTTCAATTCCGAACTGTACTGGTTGTTGAAGTGAATGGGACGGCGCGTGGCGGTCTTGATGGATCTCTTACCTGCGAGATAGTTGGGAACAGCTCCCGGAGGATGCCGATCGTTCGCTTGTTCCGTTCGTTGATTTTCTGGTCACCGGTATCGACCAGTGTGATGACGTCTAGTTCCTGAAAACAAAAAAAACAGATAGGTCTATTTAGACAGTTGTTTCGATTAATTTTGGAAATCATTTAGGATTATTGAATAACCTAGTTAAATTTAACCCTCAATAAAGGTCAGTCCACTGTATGAGTTTTCTGATCCAACCGAGCGTGTCAACCGATGGCATCAGGTGGGTGATTCCCGCAGTCTAGTGACCCCCACAATAAAAGGCCAATTCAAAACAGACGCCTGCCTGCAGTGGCCAGACTGGCCATTTCATAACAAACAGCTGTGGAAACCAGTTTGCTCACGATTGGCACACAGAGCAAACGATTTAAAGTCGGATTGGGGCGCTTGGCCAAGAAAGTGAGTGTGGGGAAAACCGAATAAATAGCTAAGACGAAAATTTGTTTAAATGCACGTGAAATATCAGTCGGTCAGTTATGAAAATTATCGATCATTAACAGTTTGGCACGGGTGGATGAAAACGAAATTTTGATTATTTTTCTTTGCTTTCGGTTTCGATTGCAATCGGAGCGGGAGAAATGATGGAAAAATGGTTGGTTTAAATTTGGAGCGATCGATTGGTAGTAGGGTTAATAGGGGCATAATGGGCACCTTAAGTGGATATCCATTTTTGGCATGTCATCTAGCACGTTTGTTGCAAAGTATTTGTGAAATTTCATTAACTATCCATAGCACTACATGTTTGATTGGTTTACAGGTAAATTATCATTAACTCTTCGAAAAAAAAATACTAAATAAATTAAATAAATTGAAAAATTTAAATTTCAAAAGAATTTCTCATGATTCAAAGAAGGAAAAATCTCACATTGAAGTACGATTTTTTTTTGTCCACAGAAACCAAGTTAAATTCTCATAATGCGCGTTTTTAAATTCGATACAACTGCTAATGAATAAAAGAAGGAAAAATTTCCTGTAACAATTCATTTCTTCTTATCCCAAAAAACTTTAAAAATACTTACAACACATTTCAATTATCACCAGAAAGAACAGCTTATAATTTAAAGAAGAAGAAATCTGTCATAAAAATTCATTGGTTTCATGTCAAAACAGATTTCAAGAAATACTAAATTTAATCTTCCACAATGACTGCAGATTGAAAGTTTTGAAATAAAGCATTTCTATTAGATGCTGCATGATTTAAAGAAAGAATGAAAGATCATTGATTTCATGTTAGGAAGATTTCAAGAAATAATAAATTCAATATTCCACATGATCTGTTTAGCAGATTTCAATTATTGAATTTAGAAAGAACTGCTGATAGTTTAAAGACAGAGCCAAGGTTTCATGAAATGTTAAGTCCAATCTTCTCTTTTCCCAAATTCGGTCAAATGGTTTTCTGACCCATTCGGCCTAATGGGCTTCGGCTAAATGGCCCTCAGCCATACGGTATTTGGCGTAATGGTCCTGCAACTTTTTCGAAATGGCTGAATGAGTCTTCCCGATTGTGCGTAGTGCTTGTCCTAGCGGTAACGAGTTTTTAGTAGGAAGCCACATATCTCTCAAGCCTGCGATTTTCATCATTTGACATTCAATTGAACATTTAGTGGAGCTAAAAAATGAGAAGAAAGATTAGTAATTTCCATTTAATACTCGTGTACGACACTGAAGAAGTCGGCACATTGTAGACGAAAAACGCTCACAAAGACCAACCGCACCAATACGGTAATATCGGTAAATTGGAAATTGGGGTTGGAAAATGGTTCGTAAATTTGACAACCCGATCCAACTGAGCCGAGCGTTGCTATTTGAAGAAAAATAAGCAAAACAAGTTGAAACGTTAAAACAACATCTTCATCTGGCAGACTTTCATTTCAATTCGAGTGTTTCCGATTTGTTTTTAAAGTGTTATTAGCTAATTTCACATTTATTGTGAAAAAACGAGTGCATCAAAACCCCGTGGAAGGAATTGGACGCAACAAGACAACGAAGTGCTTTGCAGGGCTTTGCTGGATGTTTCCCAAGATCCAATCTTTGGGACAAACCAGAACGTCGAAAACCTGTACGGAAGATATACACTGCACGAAATATTTAGCGAAACGAAACCGGTGCAAGAATAAATTTGAGTCTTATTGTGTTGCCTTATTATGAACAACCGGTGCGAAAGTGGGTGGCTAAATCAAAATAGGAACGCTATCTGTCATTAAACTATTATCCAGATACGAACCCACCGGTGGGGATGGCCTAAGAGGTAACGATCACCATTCGTTTATGTGGGGCTGGTAGTAAACTATTCGAAAATGTATGGGATTTTCACATTTAAACTGAATATTTCCGAAACTAATAAACCATCAATTCTGAAAACTTGAACGACAAGGTTACTCAAATTATTGAGCATTTCCTCGTCAAGTTCCTTGAAAGGCTGGCTAAAAAAAATTTTTTGTACGCCCCTCGAGTGCCACTAGCACGCCTCTAGTGTTGGGAATCGAAAATCTTTGACTGTGGTTTATTTACACTTGAATAGAGAACAACTGGTGCAAGTTTGATCAAAGTAGTCGATCGCGTTCAGACATAACGTCAAATGGAACTCGATAGAAAAAAAAATATTGTGCACAAACACCTGGAAAATCCGGAGTGCTCCGGTTCCAAGCAGGCTTAAATGCTGAAGATGCCGAAAACAACAGTTTTTCGAGTGCTCAAAACCTACAAGGAAACCCTGAGTGTGAAAACGAATCAACGGACCTACGAAAAAGCTGGAACCAGGGATCGTCAGCTGCGCAGCAAGGTGTCGAGGTGCGTTAAAGCCAACCCCGGTCTTCCTCAACTGCAAATAGCCATCGTGTTCGTGATCTGCCACGAAGTCGACGGCCTCTCACTGGTTCTCTACTGAATATTATCATATCTTCTTTTGTTTTTCTTCCGGCATCTGAGCAACGTGACCGTCGTTTTTGAAGACCTTCCCTGTTGTCTGGAGTTTACCATTCATAATCGCCCAGCATTTTTCTACTGGGCGAAGTTCTGGCGAGTTTGACGGATTTGCCTCCTTCGGTGCAAATACAAAATCATTGGCTTCGTACAAGTCCATCGCTGGTTTCGCATTATGGCACGGTGCCAGATCCGGCTAAAACAGAGGGTCACCTTCGTGGGACCGGAGGAAGGGAAGCAGGAAGGGCGCTTCGGGAGGCTTGCTGAATTTTCCGCACCCACAGATTGCCTGCCAAACAACCTTATTCTTGGCAAATTTGTTGACCTTCTTCTTCCGGAACTTCTCCGGAACATCCAGGTGGGACTTGCCGACGAAAAACTTCAGGCCAGGGATCTGCTTGGTGTCCGCTTCAATGTACGTCTCGTCGTTCACTACGATCCATTCCGGCTGCACCAACCACTCGCATCGCGGTGCAGCTTTCTGGCACTGGATTTGGCCACCGTATTCTATTTATCGGTTCGGTTAGGCGCCTTCTTAACTTGAAGACATGATGTTCGGCCCGCTTCATTGTCTGCTGGACGAACCAGACGGAAGAATTGAACTTCTTGGCCACGTCCCGAATCGAATGGTTCGAATTGCGCTTGAAGTAATCCCGCACCTTCCTTGCGCTCACGGGATAGGTCGTCTTCGCTTTTCTTCTCCTGCCAGCTCGTCGCTGGGTCGCCGGGGTCTTCTTGAACGATTTTATCACACGGGACACGGTCGAATTATCGATTCCCAACAGTTGCGCGATCCACCTATGGGACTGGCCTGGATTTTCCATGAACATATTTTTTTGTCGAATCACTTCTTGCTTGGAAGCCATCTCAATAACCACTTGACAGATTGTACTAAAATTTTGCTCATGTAAACATTACACTCTAAGCCCAAAATTTCATTAATTTTCACCCATGCAATAAAAAGTTCAATCTTTATACTTGGTACAACTCGCGATTCATGCGACGCCGCCAGATGCCATCTTCTTGTTTACTGCCGGGTATTGTTCACAGCACCTTACGTTCAAACACCCCGAATGCTTTCCGGTCGACTTCCTCCAGCGTCCAGGTTTCATGGCCGTACAAAGCGACCGTCAGGATCAGAGTCTTCTACAACGTGAATTTTGTCTACGTCCTCAAACTACGGGACTTCAGCTGGTTCCGGAGACCGTACTACAATTGTACTAGGCTCCGCTATCTGGGATAGATAAAGACTACCCAGTTGGAAATCTGAGGATTGGAACCAACTATTTTCTATCGGTCGCTGCTTGGGGACGTTGTGAGGATTAGCAGTCCTCGGTACAACGTTTATCTTCAGCTAGTATATCTGCTGCAGTGACATCTTGGCATAATGAGCCGAGGCCAGGTCCGGTCAAAAGACCACATCTTCCTTCGCGTGATACCTCTTGATGAAGGTGGCAAATTCCGGCAGGTTTTGTATGTGTATTTGCCAGTTCACCGTAGCCTCAAAGAAAAGAACAGTGACTTGTCGCTGATCGTCAGATACAGAAGGACCTCCTTCGGGAACTTGATGTGGGAGATATAATTGATCTGCTTGATGGGTCTCGTCGCTGATCGTCAGATACAGAAGGACCTTCTTCGGG
This sequence comes from Aedes koreicus, assembly GCA_024533555.2. Taxonomy (NCBI): domain Eukaryota; kingdom Metazoa; phylum Arthropoda; class Insecta; order Diptera; family Culicidae; genus Aedes; species Aedes koreicus. Next base: position 78,710 of record JAHHFK020002521.1, on the reverse strand, counting down.
AACTTGATGTGGGAGATATAATTGATCTGCTTGATGGGGGATGCAAAGTGCATAGTCTCCTGTCAGTCGTTGCCATCTACCGTCAAGTAGGTCTCGTCCACCATTATGACCACGACGTCGCGCTTCGCGGGAAGATTTGTTTGTTGACAGTGCCTTCAGCTGCCTTCAGTTCAGACACAGCCGGCCTTGAATGACGATTTCTCATAATAATGTCCATCTTTCACAGGTACTTCTTCACCACTTGCCGGTTTCACCAACCTCGGAGACCAAGGCGCGGAACGATGAGGCCATCATGCCTTCGGTCTTTCTCTTCAGCTTTTGCTACACTTTACGGACGCGCAGCACTGCCGGTCGGCAGAAACCGACGCTCACGTCTTTCTTCCAGGAGTATGTAGTAAATGCTGGATCGGCTAGTGCCATACGATGTTCAACTTTTTCGCTTTGGGGTAGAGCTGGCAGTACGACCAAAACATCGGTTGTATTTGCTTGACTGTTTCCGCCATGGCTGCTGCAAATCAATTGATGAAACAGTCATGTTTTCTGTACACAACAGGTTTGCCACGATTGGGGATGCATCGGTGGATTTATCAACAGGTGGCAGGGTAATCGCATACAAATTCACTAAGATCAGTTAATATTTTAAATGAATACTTTAGACGGTGAAAGATGATCTGGAAAAGAACTTTGTAGACTGCGTTATCACTCGGTAAGTCTCACTTTCCAACTTGTTCCTATCCCAGATTCTGATCATTATACGGTATAGATAAGTCAACAACTTATTTGGGCCGATTGTTATATGTTCTGCTCCGGTCCCATTCCGATTCCCAGTCGTTTTGTCGTGCTTAACTGTTTGATAACACCTTTAACTTGTTTTTTTTTTTGTGTGGGAGTTACGTCTTCCTCGTTCTCAGTACCTCAATTCCTGCTGCTAACCTGGTGTTTCACCTCTGCGTGATTCTGGCCGTTATCATCTGCCAACATACATTCATTCTTATCCCGGTATGACTCATTTCACGGCACGAGACCTTTGCGGAATCCGTTGAGTTTTCGGTTCGTAGAATTTTCGGGTTTTTTGAGAACGACACAGCTGCTCCATTTCTTCACACTCCAACTCCTTCAGGTGGCGCTTTATATCCCGGAAAAGATGAGTTTGCTGTCTTCGTTTCTGTTTGCACCGCTCCACAGTTGGGCCAGAGACGTTGATTATACTTAGACAAACGAGAGAAAGTCTTTCAAACTCTTTTCGATCTACTTCGAATGAATTTTACTTTTTTGAGTCAAAACTTGAATGTATTTATAATAATATTCGCCTCTCACTATTGAGAAAAACGTAATTTTTATTTACTTTACTCGTTTGGTATCCCGCTTGAATGTTCAATTCGTGCTGCTTGATTCACATTTTGCGTGTCTCTAAATGCAATCAACGTTTCTGAGTTTGACGAATTCCTTGATGCAGCACCCGCGCTGCATTCTTCTCGTCTAAAAACGTCTGACAGTTCTCGTCGAACACATCGGATTCATTTCACAAACTCAATGTTTATGGCTGCTTTAACACTACTCCAACAGTGCTCAAGAGGGACTTCTAATAGCTCTACCGCAACGCATCCGGCAACACTGCTTCTACGCTTTGCGCATACTCACTTGCGACTTATGGTAGTTTCGGTTGTTCTAGGTTATACCGTGGTCAACGTATTTATCAAATGTTATGTATAACGGAAAGTCTGTGGTGCACTTTGACCATTACAAGATAGTGGTCTGAACCGATGTTTACGCGACGCTAGGTTCTGACGTCGAAAATATCTGAGAAGTGCCTTCCTTCGATCACAATGTGGTCGATTTGTGAGTCGGTGGGTATTGTGGGTATCTCCAAGTGTACCGATATGCTGAAAACAGGTACTACGTATGGACGTATATTCTTGGAGTCGATGAAATTGATAGAAACATACATTTTGACTTTTGTACCATTCAAAAGTGTCCTTTGCGTAATGACATGATGCCACATCAGGCCAAAACACTACTTGACCTTCGTGCTGCCTGATCATCGGCAATAATCGCTTCTGGAGACATTCCTTAACGTATTTCTGTGTGTTCATTGTCTCCGTTGTGATGTACGGACTAGATGTTTTACCACACTCGCATATTGCCTGCCAAACCATAACCTTCTTACCAAATTTTTCGCTAAAAATTGCCTTCTCCGTTTTGGGAATGTCTTTGTCTTCGCTCACAGTTTAGAATTGTTTTGGAAGCGTTTTGTAATCTAGTTTCACATACGTTTCATCGTTCATTATTATACACCCAGAATTTCTACACAATAAAGAATCGTAGAGTTTGCGGGCCCGTGGTTTCACGGACGCGGCCTGTTTTGGGTTCCTTTTGGGTTTTTTTCTGCTTCCGGTATGATTTTAGCCCAAGTCTTTCTTTGGCACGCATGACGTTACTCGACGAGGTCCCTAGTTTTTTCGCAACATCCCGAACGGAAGTCGCTGGTTTTCGCTTGTAGGCATCCCTGATCTTTTTATCGATATCCGGACTAACAGGACCGGATTTCCGACCACTCTTCGGCGCATCTTCAAACGTACACTGTTCTCTATATTTTCGAATCGCAGATCGTACCGCTCCGACGCTTACACCCTCTTCCTTGGCCAATTTTCTCAAGGAGAGTCCGCTCACAGTGCACCATTTGTGCACGATACTTTTTCATTGTTCCGGAGTAAGACCGCGCATTTTGATAGGTAACACAAAACTGAGCACTTTTTTGATGCTGTCATTCAGCAATGTGCAAACAAAAGGACGCAGCCAAAACATGTTGAAATATTTCATTATATTCAAAGTGACCGTTAAAATAAGGTGTGCTTATACTTTCTGGAACAGTCGTTAGATGGTATAAATATCTCAACGTAACAACGTATAGTCGATCCCTTTCAGCAAACCTCCTGCAGCGCTATGAGGTTGAACTTGCGGACTCTCATAAAGTCGGGAAGAATTGAGAGACTTACAGCTTAATGTTCCAACGTTCCAATGGTTAGGCTGATTTTGTAGGCTGAATCTATGCCAATTTTTGTGGTTTGAAATAACATTGCTTGCTTCCGTAATATGTGGCTGGCTCCAGCTGGCTTGTACAGTCTACCAACGGCCAAAGAAGGACTATCGTGCACAGCACTGTTTGGAATCTCATGTTGGAACGAGGATGATAATCGGCCGCTCCTAACTTGGAGAACAACGCCTTTTTGAGCAACCCCTGACATGGAGAACAGACGTTCAGATAGGTTGCATCCTTCCAAGACAGCATACGATCAAAGTCTGACTGGAGTTGGTTAGTCGATTTTTCCTATGGTTACTCGTTCCCCAGTTGACCCCACGGGGAGCGGAGTTACTGGGCGAGAGGCTAAGAGCCACATTAGGGCCTTTTTATACCTGCATATACGCGATGCACTAAAATGTGTCCGAAAATATTTTTTGTTACTTCAGTGGTCAGTGGTCTAAGTCAACGTAAGAATTTCTTTCAGTGTATAATTTAGCTGTCAGTGGATTCTTTCACCTTCACGCCGACGTGCATATTGTTTACTTTTAAATTGAAGTTTTGAGAATGGAAATCCTAATCGTTCACAGAAAATAATCGCGATTTCGGTCGGGGTGACGCAACAAACGGTGTCGAATGTCATCAGCAAGTTTTCACAAATCAAGACGGTTCAGAGGAAGCTAACCAAGCAGTTGAAATGGGGAACACGCAACAAACAAGTTGAGAAGCAAGTGGTGAAAGTATACGAGATGAAGTCCAACATGTCGGTCAGAGATGTTGTCAAAAAAGTGGATGTAGTTAAGTCAACTGTACAGGACATTAAAGTGAGATGTTGACTGAGGTCATTCAAAGCTCAGAAGAAACCTCGCCAAGTAGACGAGGCCAAAAAAAAAAAATCGAAAAGACGAGCCCGAAAGCTGTATGATACGTTGTTAACCGAACATACAGGTTGCAACGTACAGGACGATTAAACATACCTAACTCCCTGGTAATAAATTCTACACTATGATGTACAGAGGAAGCCCTGAGTCTAAGTTTGAAGAACAGAAGACAGAAAAAGACAGAAGATGAAAAATATCTCGTTTGGCAAGCCATCTGCACACTGAAAAAAAAAATCTTGTAGTAAAAACCACCATTTTTCCCGACCATGCCTGTTTTCAAAACTACCATGAAATTTCAGTCAAACCTCACAGACCTCATATTGATGACAACCTCACCAAGGTTGATTTTATTGCAGGCATGTTAAAATCAAACGCATTCATAGTCAGGTTAAAAATTGTTGGTATTTGCGGTTAATTTAACCCTCGAAACAGTAGTTTCTACTGCTGGTTTTTTTTTGCATGTAAAATCAGCCAACTATTCATCTCAGCTGGGAATATTAGCAGTGAAATCTACATCAAAGAATGCCTTAAAAAACGCCTATTGCCACTTCTAAAGCAGCATTCTCAAAACACCCTGTTTTGGCCTGCTTCGGCATCTTGCCACTAAACAACAGTGACGAAGAAATGGTACGAGGAAAATAATTTCATTGTGGACGAGAGTCAAAATCGGTACAAAACAAAGTGGATGAAATTCATACAAAACCAGAGCAGAGGAGCTTGTCCAAACCTTGATGGCAAGAGTCTAGTTAAAGGTCCGAAAGTTTGGACGTAAGGGTGAAATTTAACTCTATTATTGAAAAAGTGTAAAGGAACATACTTGAGGAAAATAAATGTTGAGAATAAGATTGGTTTAGATTACTGTTAAACCTATAACGTTCGTATGGTGATTCAACCTTTATTTCCAGACACGATTTAATGAAAAATCAACAAACAGGCCTCAAATTATGGACTTTGCGATAAGTATGTACACAGAAAAAACAACGAATTTTAGCAGGCGCATAAAATTTCCCCTCCTTCAATTCCAAACCCAAGCAAGCGTAAACAACGAAAAGGCTTATCCCATTATTTTTTGCAAAATCTAGCATTCCCTTTATGTGCATTCGGTCCTCCCTTAGCTCAGTCGGTAAAGGCGCGGCAACAAAGCAACACCATGCTGGAGGTGGCTGGGTTCGATTCCCGGTCTGGTCTAGGAATTTTTCGTTAAGGGAAATTTCTCGACTCCTTGGGCATAGCGTATGATTGTACTTGCCACACAATCATACTAATGCAAAAATGGTACTTGGCATCGAAAGCTCTCAATTAATAACTGTGGAAGTGCATTTAGAACACTAAGTTGAGAGCGAGCAATAAGCAAATTGTGAAAGCAATAAGCTTGAAATGCTAAAAAAGAAGAAGAAGAAGAAGTTATGTGCATTCAATAATGCAGAAAAGTAAATGGTTCTTTAAAACTGTGTATATTAAAACTCATAACATTCGTCCATCTAGATATGGACTAATGTTTTGGATGAAGGTGTATAAAAAGCGTTTGTTTTAAGACACTTTTTCAACCTGCCATGATCGAGGACAATTGCTTTGGATAAAGTTGCGTTGAAATCAAATCCGGGAGCGTTACCTGTTTGTTTTGCAACAAGGGCGAGTGACGCAAGAATGAAGTCCAAAGTACAAAGTTCGGATACTTCTTCTAGACACACTCATTTCAACAATTGTTGACAGTTCCATCGAATTTAAACATGCAAAAACCCATAAATTTGAGTTTCCTCATGGGCTTCATCCTAATAGCAATGACCCTCCTCAAACTGATCAGAATTCGTAAATCCCCCTAAACGACATTCATATTTTCAAAAACCCCATCAACTCCGATCAAAGGCTATAACGAAAGAGCATATTTTCATTCCAAAACACATTTCCATAACAATCCCGTCCTTCCAACGTGCAAGGCAGTCCTCTTTTCTTCCGCATTGGATCCAGAAGCAGTTCTTCTAGGAGTTAATTATTCAAAAAACTAATTCCGCTTGAAAGAGGTTTTGATCGCATTAGTGGCCACCGGTTTGCAGGATTTTGAAAGTCCAATCTGCGTCCTTTATCAGTTGCTACTCGTCGAAGATTGCCTTCCGCCGCCGGGACCGCCAATCAATACTGGTTTGGATCGAACTCGTGGCCACCAAAGTGTGACGCCATAAAGATCGTTGCAATTTTGAACATTGATTCCCATGAAATGAATTGTGGCCATTTCAATTTTCGAAACCATTGCCGTCGTCACCTTGCATTCAAATAGCCTAATTTTGCGAGTTCATCACACTCGACTCGTGCCCCGTGCGTGCGTCGGTCGGTCCACTTTTGAGCATGCAGTTAGCACAAACAATGTTCGCATGATACAGCCTTTGTCAGCAAAAATCGAAAATTATGCCGGATTCCTTCCTCTACAACGCCATCGTTAAAACCTTGTCTAAACAAACATGAGGTAACCGCGATCGTAAATTGGCAGGTGCCGCCTTTCCGGATTGCGTCGAAAGTGCATGCATTCCTGCACGCAAATTACGATTAATCGAAGTCCAGCTGATTGTCCACTGAGCATTTCGGTAGGTTCACTTACAATAAACCGTTAGCCATAATTGGATGGCCGTTTGTCAAATGTCTTCTGCGGGAAATGATCAATTTCAAACCAACGAAAAGTTGACTGCCGCAATCAAAAACAAGATCGGAACACTTGAAGCAATGTCGGAATGCCATAAAAAACATGACTCACTTTATGGCAACTCACACCGCAACTCGGTTATCTGACAATCAATCGGCTTGCTTGCTCGTCGAAGTTTGAAGCAAATCGAAAAGCATGCGCTAATTACGGTGCGCGTGCTAGCGCATCTTCCCACTATTGTAGCATTCGATGCAGTGATCGGCCCGGAATCGAAGTGCACGTGTCCGGCAGCACCCTCAGTAGCTACCCTGCGGTAACAGACATAGTCGGCCAAGGGCAAACACGCACTGCCTCCGTTGGCGGTGGGGGAGAATATTTTTCATTTGATCGTTCGCTGACTTTGCGCGGTCAGGGTGGAGTATGCTGACGTCAGGTGATCGTAATCGCTTTGACGATTTCAAATGCCATCAATAGGCGATGGGATTGAGCTATGCTTTCACATTTGAATGTCAGTGCAGTTATATACTTTTTTATTCAATCGTTTCCCTGTTCGATTCATGAAAATGCTATCCTATGCCAGAGGGGCGATTCTTGAACCTTTCTCAGCTTGCGGGTCGGTTTCGTTTGTAAGCTTTAGATTAGAGGATAGGCAATAGCCGTATTCATCGGAATATAGTCCTCTCCGAAACCAGAGAAGTCAACGGTCAATTGAATCCCATCTCTAAGTGAAGGCGTTGCTACCATGCAAAACCATGATGGTGGCTCGATTCCAGGACTGGTCTAGGAAGGAAAGTTTCTCGACTCCCTGGGCAAATGGTACCTGGCATCAAAATTTCGCAATTAAACACTGTGAAAGTGCATTTAGAATACTAAAGCTGCATTTCTCTGCACAAACCTGTGCAGTTGGCGTGGCTTCCAATGCAATACACTGACAATGCTCAACAACTAATTCAAAACGACGTACCTGATTCTGTAAACAAAGAGGGGAACAAAGATTCAAACGTAAATTTCTCAAAACTCTCAGCACCCCCACGGAAAGTAGCCATCATGTTAGGGAAATGTTATTCGTTGTGTTGGTGGTCCTAGTTTGCGTGAAAGTGCTACGCGGCGGGACAATTTGACTTAATTTTGAATCGTTTTTGACTCACTTTCGTCAGAAGTGGAGTCAGTCATATATGAGTAAATGTGACTGGGGTTGACAAGTCGACATAACTAAGACACCGACTTAAATCAGGTCGATGTTTGAGATATGTCGATTTGTCAATTCTAGTCACATTTACTCATACATGAGTGACTCCACCTTTGACGAAAGTGAGTAAAAAGCGTATCAAAATTGAGTCGAATTGTCCCGCCGTGTAAGGGTTTCAATAATTTAACGTTTGAGTTTTTCTTCCCCTCTTTAACTAGAAAATAAGAAGAATGATTAGTAATTTCCATTTAATTCCAACTACCTTTATTGCTTATCTTGACAGATACGCGTATTTCGTCTACAATGTGCAGACTTCTTCAGTGTCGTGTACTAATACTCGAGTCTCAGTCGAGTATTAGTACACGACACTGAAGAAGTCGCACATGAATGTATCTGTCAAAACAGTTGGAATTAAATGGAAATTACTAATCATTCTTCTTATTTTCTAGTTACAGGTATTCCACTAAACAGCTCACACTCTCCATAATTCCCCTCTTTGTTTACAAAATCAGATACGTCGTTTTGAATAAATTTTCAAGAATTATCTGCGGCAGTCAAAACCGTTGCAACTGTCGAACTGCCTGCAATCAAAGTAGGCATATTATCCGTCATGGTGTAACCAGTGCCTGTTGAAAAACTTCTGATTCTGCAGCTATTATACGGAGCTTGTCTTTTGCGGAAACATCGACTGTTAATTTGATTGTTAATTAACATTATTATTTACAAATAATTTGGTAAGTTCAGACATTTTATTGCGGTTTCTGTCATGAATAAGGGTTGTAGAAATCTAGTCTGCTGACATTCAAATTTGACTATTATGGTCACTGAACTATAGGTACTCTGAGAAAAAATTTATGGACAATTTTACTATTATTGGGGGTTATGAGTATCGAGGAGGGTGCACCTCCCACGATAAGCGTTAGATAAAGCTTCCCTGACATGACAATTTCCACGATGATGACGATTTTCTTTGTGCTGAACGCATTTTTTGCGATTAGCACGATCAATCGCGATGAGAGCGCGATGACGATGCGATCAGAATAAAAATTATCGTTGACAGAATGGAACTGCTCAAAAAAATTGAAAACGAGAACTGCCAGAAATAAAATGACATTTCTCGCTTCCATATATTCGAACAGTAAAAGTTTCACCTGACATCGCAAGAAAAACAAAGTTTTCACTATTTGTGCTTCGGAGTTTTTTTCTTTTCGTTGCCTCCTCTACGTTAGCCCACCAGGCGAGTCAGTTCCGTATTCCGTCTACGGTAGATCGATACAGAGAACTCTACATAAACACACAGACTACCCAGGAAATTCTTCCTAGCACGATCATGGATGATTCGGAGGTAACTACTTAGTTATATTTTCCAAATCTTACATACTGTTTGCAGTGAGATTTACAGGCTAATTTCTGGAAGAAAGCTGAAGGTTTTCTCAAGTGCACCATACCAGCCCACCTTAAAAACATAGTTGAGACAACAGGCTTCCGACACAAACGTGAACAAAACTACTGATTCTGTTTCGGATAACTTGATTGTTTGGATTCACTTGCTCGAAATACTCAAAACAAATTTCGACACTGTTGCCAGAAAAGAAAATGGTAGCTCGAATATAAATGTCATGGTTACCAGACATCAATATCACTGCTCGCGATTCGAGCAAGAATCGATGACGATGAAACGCGATTACGGGATGCATTTCGCGATTCATAATACTGTTGCGATTAATGGCGATAGTGATTTTGATAAGGATTTGTAGCATTCCAATGTGCAATCGCAAAGTGGCGCACCCCTCGGACAGTATAGTGATTTTCAACCAACTATGATCATGGTCTAAAGAACCCTCAAAAATAGTCGATTCAACATATACTATAAGGTCGGAAAAGCCCTTTTTACCATGAGCATAGTCAAGAATACCATGAACGTGGAGAATTCGACCATTTTTATGCTTATTGTGACGATTATATGCAATTGTAATCTTGACCATGATTTAATTGTCGGTACAATCATGGAATTTTTCTCAGTGTACAGTTCAGTTTGCCTGTACTGTCATTTCTAGGAACATTTTTCAATAGGGCGAATCTAACAATGAGAGATTCTCTCCTGCCTCGCTCTCTTTCATTTATTACAGCGCCATTATCAAACTTTCGAGGGATTCTTTAGTACAGATCTAAACACAACAGTGCTGGCTAGCATTCTCTACAAATAATAGGATGAAAAACGTAAAGGTGATTGTAATAAACGGTGTTCCGATCAAAATTTGATCAAACAGTAATGTGTGTGTGTGTCGATCAAAGTTTTTATTAATAAATCAAATTCTTTTTATTTTTCAAGTTCAGTGAATACAGAATACAGGAGTAATATTCAGCTAAGCTTCCTTTTTACCGAATGCGAATTGCCGGGTCTTTCGTTTAACACCTGCCATAAGATATTGTACAGTCTCCTTGTCCACTATATTCGCCGTAGAACGCCAGTTTGCCTTGAACTGTTTCTCGCTCACAACAGCTTTTTGAGTCTTCCTAAGGTTCCGCTAGACGATGGCCAAATATTGTTCGATTGGGCGGAGCTCTGGCGTGTTGGGAGGGTTCTTGTCCTTGGGCACCACTTGAACGTTGTTGGCAGCATACCACTCCAATTGTGTGGCTTCAGGAAAGGCAGTAGACGTTTTTGTAGGCACTCGCTCAGATAAATTTCCTGGTTGACGGTTCCGGTCACAATGTGAACGTTGCTCTTCTAGCCACAGGTACAGATGGCCTGCCACACCAGATATTTCTTCGTGAACTTTTACAGTTTAATGTGCTTGAAAATATTTGCCACCTATCCCCGTCCAGTTGCCGTATAAAATTCCTGTCCAGGAAGCTGTTTAAAGTCTGCCTTGATGTAAGTTTCATCGTCCTGTACCACGCAAATCAACTTCGTCAGCATCGTCATGTACAACTTTCGCGATCGTGCTTTGGCCAACGTGTTTTGTTTATCGTCGCGATTTGGAGTCACCACTTTCTTGTAAGTCGACAGTCCAGCTCGTTTTTTTTTAGCTATATCCATGGTTGAAGGTGCCACTCCCAGCTTTTTTGCGACATTTCGGACGGATAGGTTGGGGTTCCACTCGAAACAGCGGGCAACTCTTTTTGTCGTCGCTGTGGTCTCCGGCTTTCGATTTCAGCCCCGATCCAGCTTTCCTGGCTGCCGACAAACGTTCACCGAACACTTTTAATACGTTGGTAACGGTTGATTTAGCCACATTCAACAATTTCGCCAACTTGTCGTGAGATGCGATGCTTCTCTTCCTTCGATGACATTTTGATAACTGAAGTGCTAATCTCAAAATAAAAATAGAGGCATGATGCTACACGCACACATCTTCAAAATGTGAAGTGGCACGTTGAAAGGAAGTGCGTCAAGTTTAAGTTGTCCAAATTTTGATCGAAACACCTTTTATAAATGAAAGAGAAAATTATCAAAGAGAGTCTCTCAATGTTAGATTCGCCCTAATGAAAAAAGTCCCTAGATTTGATAGGTGCATTACGGTTAGTTAGTGTAATTTCCTAATCTTCTCGTGCTCTAAATCTTGGTTTAACGGTTGGATAAGAACACCTGTTTATCAATGGTTCGGGGTTAAAACTTAACGAAAAATTGAGAATTTTCGCTCAGTATGCAAAAACATTGTGTACCTTGGCAACACACCTGAAAAATCGAAAAAAGTGAGAAATTTCGAACGATGGGTTGGATCAGCTTATCAACTCGCAGATTAATTCTGCACAAATGGTTTTCCGAAAAGTGTTCGTTACGAGAATTGGCAAAAAGCGTGAAGTGCATTAAATCTGCAGTGTTCAAGATTGTTAAGAAGTTTGTAGAAACGAGTTCGGCAGTGTTCAAGATTGTTAAGAAGTTTGTAGAAACGAGTTTTCTTCAAGATTTATCGAAATCTGGACGCAAAAAGGGGGCATAGGACCAGAAAGAGGAGCTGGTAGCGGTACGCCTTTTGAAATCGTATAAACCAGCTTCCGTTCGTGAAATTGCCAAAGAAGTGGACATTAGCGACGGAATTGTGCAGAATATCAAAAAGCGTAACAATATCAGAACCTGCCAGAGGCAGAAAGCACCCTAAAAGACGGATTCACAGAAAGCTTCTTCGGAAATACGGTCACGGAACTTGAATGACGTTCTCCTCCAAAAGCCGCACCGGTGCATTTTGATGGACGAAGAGACTTACGTCAAATTGGATACCAGTATTCTTCCGGGTCGTAATTTTTCAATGCTGGGTAGAGGACAGATGTGCCTGATGATGTGCAATACATTCGAACCGAAAACTTTGGGAAAAAGGTTCTGATGTGGCAAGCTATTTACTCCTGTGGCTTGCAGAGTTCTTCATATTTCAGAACGGTCACAATCAACGGTGATAATTACAGAAAAGAATGCATTAAAAAACGGCTTCTACCCATCAACCGAAAGCAAACAGGTCCTCCATTGTTTTGGCCGGATCTGGCATCTCCTACGTTGGAGATGCTCAAGAAGGAAAAAGTCGATTTTGTCCAAAAATGCAAAATCCCCCAAACTGCCCTGAAATGCGTCCAATCGAAAGATACTGGGCAATAATTAAGCGGCATCTTAAGAATGATGGAAGACCAGCAGGCTCTTTGGTCTGCAGCACAACGAAAAGTTACGGAGAAAGTTGTGCAGAATCTAATGGGAGGTATCAAGAGAAAAGTCCAAGCGTTCTTCAGAAATGAGAAGTTATTATTCAAACTCACGTAAATTCGGTCATATGCATGTTGATTTTCATTTATATAAAGCAAACTTATGAGTTTGTTCGAAAATAAATATTTTCCTTTGAGAAACAGGTGTCTACTTTCTTTAATGAACAGTCCTTAATGATGGCTGATCGGTACATTAACATCATAAATGAAAGTCGGGCTGGATAAAAAGTTAATATTCCAACAGGGCAGTGACGCGAAGCACAAGGCTCGAAAAACCATGAAGTTTTTCGGTGGATGTCGCATAAAATTGCTTGATTGGTCATATGAACGGCATGACCATGGGTATAAGCATGATTGACCGCCCGAGATTGCTTCTTCGTAATTGCCCAATCAGCTGCAATGACACAGAGGACTGCTGTTGAAAACTGTTCAACCTAGACCAAGGCAATACCAACACCGGCCGAATGTAGGGCAAATAAGGAAGGAGTAGGAATATGTTGAAGAGATAGTTACTTCATTGAAAGCCGAGGAATTCTCTGCACTTTCCCGTGAAGTTACTAAACTAATAGTTAGGATGGTGTTGAGGCCTCTTAAAAAGTGTGACTATTGTTTTGCATTGAGAAAACAAGTTATTTTCAAGAACCCTTGAAAGCCGATTTCTGATATGAACCGATTTAAACCAACAGTAAGGATGCCGTATTTTTTTTACGGCTATGGCTTGTATTACACTGTTTGTCCAATAGCCAAATATTTGTCATAGGCAGATAGGCATCTGACAAACATCTATGATATCTGACAGCTGTCTAGCTGCCTATGCCAAATATTTGGCTATTGGACAAACAGTGTAATACAAGCTTATGGCTTAAGCCACGCGACTAGTTGCCATACACGGTCGTTTGCGAAAACCCATTAATGGGTAAAAAATCACCCATTTTCAAATAGCATGCCTATCTGTCATAAAATGGGGGAAAATCTGAATCATGCAATGGGTAAAAAAATACCCATTTTGGCTTTTTTTAAATGGGTGAATAAATACCCATTTTGGCTTTTCTGCAATGGGTGAAAAAATACCCATTTTGTGGCATTAACTGTTTTTACCCATTAATGGATAAATCGAGTTTACCCATTGGATGGGGAGAGGCACTTCTAGCGAAAATGGGTGTTTTTTCACCCATTAATGGGTTTTTGCAAACGACCGTGTAGATACAAAAAAAATCCGTTCCCGAATTCGTCAACCTCGAGTCACTAATTTCAGAACAAGCCATTGTTTTCGTTACGAATATACACCATTAACAGAAATCATGGGAACGTGAATATATTTCGGAAAATGGTAACGCCTGCGTTGCGGTGCTCTAGGTAAAGGTAACAAATTAAAGGAAACAAGAACATTATAACAATATTTTTGGAAATGATCAATAAATGTAAAATGTGAGGAAACATTTGTTTCATGGATTTAGTTTTCATTGTTTTTTCCCCAGGCTCTACTAAATTCTATATTGTTTAAAGCAGACGTTACCCAATTAGAGTAAATCTCCGTCTATAATCAAGTAGACATTTAACGTTCGGCAAAGCAATAGGAGAGCCAATAAACACAAAGAACAACTCATGTTTTAAGGAAGCTGTCAATTCTCAGTCTTCATCCGATGTGGCCTTTCTTTTTTTCCTGTACGGAAATCAATTTTCGGCGAACCGTCGTCAATTATCTACTAAAACAAAAATGCCATTCTCATTATACTGCTTTCAATCATCCATCGATTCGGTAGACAATATAGTGGCATGTGTTAAACACTGACCTTTCGACAAAATGTTCGGACACCGAGAGTGACTCAAAAGTAAGGCAAATTAAGTGAATGGGTACACAGTTTTAAAGAAACATATAATTTTTTGCGTTTTCCAGTGCCCATAAATGGAATGCTCGATTTCGCATAAATTCATGGGATATTTCATGTCAATTTGAACTAGATGTTGCCTAAATCAGGTCTGTCGTATGAAAGATTGCAAATAGTTTCGTTGTTTACGCTTGCAAATGAACGAGGGTAAATTTTACACGCCTCACTCCAGCACAAGTTACGGAAATACCCAAAAGGTCTTTGAGTGACTACGACGGGAGATGAACCAGCCCAGGGCTAAAAATCTCGATAATCAAGGAATTGAAAAAAAAAAATTACATGTATGTTAAAAGTCATCATTTTTTCTGTGCAGAATTCGAATATTCTCTAAAGTTTCGTTGGATAATTGGTCGTTCTGAACAGTGGTGGTAGAAGAACTGCGTTTATACATTTTTTTTCGGTGGCATTTTACATTTTCCAATACGATCATACGGAATGCATAGAAAAGTCAACTGGAAATGGAATTATTTTAATTGCCGAGGCTGATGCTTTTCACTTTAGGCAAAACATAATATAATGTTGCTTAGAATTTGGATGATTGCTGGCTAATTACTGTATGAATGTGACGTGTATAGGATGCAATCTAATTATAGGAATGCGTACTAACTTGTATGCATAAATGGACAAAACAATGGATTTTTAATCAAACTACGAAATACAGTCAAACGCAATCTTTAACTTGTTTAGAACTGTCGGCAAAACGAAGGTGACATTTTTATCTCTCCGTTTTCTATCATTCGCGTTCGCCTGAACTGGTATCAGCAAGCTGTGTCTCACATGGATTCTA
Organism: Aedes koreicus; assembly: GCA_024533555.2. Classification (NCBI taxonomy): domain Eukaryota; kingdom Metazoa; phylum Arthropoda; class Insecta; order Diptera; family Culicidae; genus Aedes; species Aedes koreicus. Next base: position 63,615 of record JAHHFK020002521.1, on the reverse strand, counting down.
TCAAATTAATTTGTTGAAATTAATTTCAATTCGTGAAAGCAACTGAATCAATTTTAAATCCGCTTGACAAAAATGCACAGTTGTTGAATTTAGCAACACTTTATTTTAGCTCAAATTTCAAATCGGTGCTTCTGACGTAATTAGTAATTGTTGCCAAATTGATCAAAAGTAATGTATCGGAATCCTTCGCTTTGAATCAGGGACCTGGCGGACAGCCATTGTCCTGTAGCCAACTGTCGTGACCTGACCGAAGTTTTCAGCTTCAATAATGTTGCTTCACTGTTCTGGTCCGTTGCTGTCAAAGTTCGTTACAAGAATGAACTGAATCAGCACAGCTAGCTGGTATTTATAGCTAACGGTCCCATGTGAATGCGTTGCGTTGGTTTTGTTTACTCTTACAAAATGAGGAGATTTTCGCATAGCTTACTACAAGTTTTGTTTCATTTCACGCGAAGTTGATAATACTCAAATCGAATGATTATACCGGAATCGAAAGGTAAATTAAAACTCTTCAAATCCTTCAAAACATTTAACGTTTCATTCACACATACTCTGTATACCACAATCTCCCCCTCGTCTACTCTGATTTTATTTGAGCTTTTATGTAATTGAATGTATTATCAAAAGTGTGTTTCATATTCTTCAGCAAGTTCAGCAAGAGATTATAATTTGCATGATTGATATAATTTTCAATATTTTTTTTGCCATCAACATGTGTCTATTGTTAGAAGTTATACAGTTATTTTTTTTTTAATTGCCAGACTGTTTGTTTGAATAATACATTGTTGTTGATTCTACTGTATTGAGCCTTTCTCGTTTCATTTCTACCGGGATTTCGTTTCAAAATATCCGGAAAGGACTAATTATTTTAATTTTATTAACTAAAAATCACTGTATTTATTAATTTTTTTTTCAAAGCCTGTATGAGGTCCAGTGATGAATATTATATGCCTCTTCATGAATTTGAAAATCTGAATCTTTGAGCTTACAATGTCTTATGATGTCCTCAATCTAGAACACACGTTATCTGCAAGTTCCACTTTCCATCAGCAAATCGTAAAAATCAGTATCGACCGCAAAATTTCAACAAATTTTACAACAGTCTGACAAGTACAAAATTAGTTTCATTAGCATTCAGTTTCCTGTACACGGTGTTCAATAAGTTCGAATACAAGTTTTCATCATTGCGTAGGTATGCGCCATGTACATATTCTGCATTGGTATTGGTGTCAGCTTTAGCTTCATTCATACGCTACCGAATGTGCGCGGTGTTGACATTCTGTTAGTTGTTGTTTGTTTGTTACGCGCGATGAAAGAGTATCGGGACTTCGTAATTAAGCGTTTTTTGAACGGTGAGCGACCCGGCGATATATTCCGGCTGCTGAAATCGCATGGGGTCAAGCGGAACTTTGTCTACACGACCATCAGGCGATACCGGGAGACGTCCTCGACCAATGACCGTGCGAGATCCGGTCGGCCGCGTTCAGCGAGGACGCCACGGGTCATCAAGATCGTGAGGGAGCGAATTCGGCGCAAAAAGAACCGCTCAATCCGGAAAACGGCTGCAGATCTCAACGTTTCCATTGGAACCGCTCACACCATACTCACCAAGGACCTTGGTTTCAGGCCTTACAAAAAACGTAAGGTCCATGGCGTTTCGGAGGCTACCAGCAAAAAGCGGTTGGATCGAGCTAAGAGGATCCTCTCTCGGCACGCTGGTCAGGAGTTTGTTTTTTCGGACGAGAAACTGTTCGTGCTGCAGCAGCCGCACAATGTGCAAAATGACCGGGTGTGGGCGCCATCGAGGGACAGCATTCCTGAATCCAATATAAACATCCCTCGGTTCCAAAGTGCCGCGTCGGTGATGGTTTGGGGGGCAGTATGCAAACGTGGTAAGCTACCCTTGGTGTTTATTGAAAAAAACGTCAAAATCAACGCGGCGTACTACAAAACTGAGGTTTTGGAAAAGGTTGTTGCCCCCAGTCTCCGAAGCCTCTACGGCGATGAGCACTACGTGTTCCAGCAGGACGGTGCACCAGCCCATACGGCAAATGTGGTTCAAGCCTGGTGTCGGGACAATTTAACCGACTTTCTGGACAAAACTTTGTGGCCTCCCAGCTCCCCGGACTTGAATCCTCTCGACTTTTTTGTTTGGTCCTATATGATGGCGAAGCTGAACGAATACAAGGTCAGCACTTTGGATCATTTCAAGACGGTAATTCTCAAAATCTGGGACGAAATGCCCATGCAGTCCGTGCGTGCCGCCTGCGACGCGTTCGAGAAACGTTTGAAGCTCGTTAAGGAGTACAAAGGGGGGGTCATTCCAAGAGAAATGTTGTAAACGTTCCTTGTAAACATAGCTTTCAATAACATAAATCCAAAAAATAAAAAAACATGTTTTCATTTTTTTAACAAATTTTGAAAGTGTATCCGAACTTATTGAACACCGTGTACATCAATTTACACAATTAATGTACTTTAAAATGGTATTACTTTGAACATAATCCCAATAAAATATCATTGTCCTCAGAAGACATCACTAATGCCTTCAAGATTATCATATGTCAGCATTACTATTGATTTCAAGTTTATAATTAACCAGAAAAATCCATAGTCAATCTAATATTCAATTTGCAAACTCATGATTCTAAAAATAATATGCACAAAAGAGATATTTTTTGTTTGTTTTACTTTTTTGTTCTATCAACACTTTCACGTTACGAAAGCCTAAATATTATAGATATCTTTGCCAAAAGCGTTATGTTGAGTAATCGGGGATTATGGTGCATTACTCGGGTAATGCACCATAATCCTCGATTTTATAGACTTGTCAACTTCAATTTATCGGCGTCTTTCTGAACCACTCAGAAAATTCATGTGTTTCTAGATCCCTTTTGTTAGTTTTTACTAGAGCATATTAGACTTTGATTTTAACATAATAAAAATCATAATTTGAGAAAAAAAAAAGCCAAATGCTATTGCTATTGCTTCAAGGTTGCCAGAAGTCACCACTTTGCAATCAATTTTACTATTGTCCAGCTTAAACATCAACATTCTTGTCACAACATCATTATTAAACATAACATCAAACATCATAACTTGCAACATTGCCAAAACTTTTATGGACATTTTCAATAAATTTGCTTGGTTCAACACGGCTCTGAACATACACGGGCTTCTTGCCTTCGCCATATTAAACAACACTCCTCTTCTAAGTCTTCATTACTTATAACTTTAAGGCATAAAAACGTTTTCAGTCAAAATGACTTGCAACTTGTTTGTATCACAGCGTTAACTTTTATTTTGATCTCAAGCCATATTATCAGAAGCATCAACATCATCTCTGTTTAAATTTAAATGTATACTTAAACTTTAACATAAGCCCTTTATCCAATAACGTCACTGTAACCAGTCACGTTAAAAATCCGACGTGGTCAGGCGGAATGATCGCAAAGTATCTTAAATTCTCAAAATCGACTGTAACGATAAAACGTTACCGGAAAACACTTTCGCTGGATCGAAACATAACAACCGTAGAAACGGAACATACTACAAGAAACTATGAGTAAAGGTCCGTAGGGCAGTTTGAAACAATCCTGGGTTCTCCTTACGTTATCTGGTGAAACGGTTCTCTGCACCGTAAAGTACAGCCCGACAAATCTTTCTACGTGAAGGTTTCCAGTCGTGCCAGCACCTCAACAGGACCCTGACACAGAACCTGGTTGTCAAACGCCGTGCAGGAATGCTGTATGAGTAAGTTCTGATGAAATGCAACTGATACATTTTGATCGTCCAAACATATGTTAAAATGGACTTTGGACAACTCTCAGGACACACATTTTACTTTGCCAAATGCAAGGTAGATTCAAATTTGTCTATGTAGACAAGTGTGTTCAGACGTGTGCTGTAAGTTCTTGACAAAACAAGCAATGTTATCTGGAGCATCAACATCAAGGCTGTGTGAATTTAAATATATACTTACATCGACGTAAACCCTGGATGCAGTACGGTCACTTTAACGATTGTAACACTCTTAACAGGCCAGTTTTTACATGTCTGATATTGTCTGCTTAGAGAAAAATAAGTATTTGGTGTCAAAAGTTGACAATCGAAATTGACAACTGTCACTGACAGTTAATACAGTGAAGCTTCTAAGCTCTGGTTGAAAACTTGAACAAGAAGAGCATGTGCTCATGGCAAAGTAAAACACAACAGTGAACAAAATCAATCATGATTTTTCCAATCCATTTCCAATCAAGAAAAAAAGGTCAAGGCTGTGTTTGCTCATTTTTAATATTTTTAGCAACATTCGTCAACTTCAAAAACACCTTGAAATGCCATTCATTTAAATAATTCCATTTACTTTTCAATACCCATTTGCTAGCAAAATGGTGAAATTTTGATTTCAACTCCATTCCATGTGGCCTAATTATAAGGGCAGTCATTATGTCGATCGATTTCATTCTTAAATCACCTACAACCAACTCAACTGCCTATTACCTCATCTTCCTCCGCCATTCTGTCAGAGAGGAACTGTTTTACCCACTGCGGTCTACTCCACTGCCCATTTCCGTCAGGGAGCCTTACCGAGGGTACTTATGATCACCTCCGCCCTTCCGTCGGAGGGATTCTTTTTCATATTTCATTTGGCCTACTCCACTGCCCATATCCGTCAGGGAGCCTACCGAAGTTAATATTACTTTTCCATCCTTCCATAGGAGTTTTTTTGTATACTCGTATATTCTTCTGCACTTTAACAAGTGAGCAGCGTTGTTAATCAAACAAAATTTTACCTACCGACTGTGCCATTGTCGTGACCTGACCGAAGTTTTCAGCTTCAATAATGTTGCTTCACTGTTCTGGTCCGTTGCTGTCAAAGTTCGTTACAAGAATGAACTGAATCAGCACAGCTAGCTGGTATTTATAGCTAACGGTCCCATGTGAATGCGTTGCGTTGGTTTTGTTTACTCTTACAAAATGAGGAGATTTTCGCATAGCTTACTACAAGTTTTGTTTCATTTCACGCGAAGTTGATAATACTCAAATCGAATGATTATACCGGAATCGAAAGGTAAATTAAAACTCTTCAAATCCTTCAAAACATTTAACGTTTCATTCACACATACTCTGTATACCACACCAACATCTCTCACATCCAGGGTTGCCACATTATTTTTCGTTCCCATCTTTAATTTTTGCCAAAAACATCTTTTTATCTGTGTTTAACTGCAAAAAATCGTGGCAAAAATCTTTACTTCAAATTTTGTGTTGTAAAAGGAAAACAGATCAGTATACGAAAGATTGATGTTCTCGGAGGAAATCGATCATTGCACTCTGACAGACCAGTTTCGACATGATAATGAGTCATGGCCCTAGTAGCACACTTGTTGCCATTCAGTTGAGATAACATAAATATGACTTGCTAAGTCATAATAAAGTTACTACAACTAATTATGACCGTACTGTGCTATTTGTGAGGGTGTTTGTTTTGATTACTTAAAGTTCCTTGATAGGTGAACAAAATTGGAACGGAATTAACAATCAATTATTGTTATGATCCGTGTACATTAATTTGTTGAATTTAGAATTTAGTTCTGATGTTAATATTAGCTGATCAACTCTTCCTTTCCTTCTCTGGCCTTCATGATGTCCGTACTCAGGCGGTTCCGGATTTTGTCTCAGTTTGACTAGAACGAGAAAAACAACACGAGCTCCGAAAACCGTTCCATATTCCATTTGAAAACTGTCTCCAACGATAGCCATCCAGTGGCAGACGGATGCAGAACTGTATCATCTGGGATTTTTTGGATCGTTTGAGGCTGCAGGACAAGTAACTGCAGATATATCGCATCATTTGTCCCAGGTACAATGGCAGTTTTTTGCATGCGTTACTTGCACAAAGGGCCAAAAAGTGGCAAGTACATTTGATAATTATCAAATGAGGACAGTCACGTTTCAGCAGCTTCTTGATGGAACGGTCAGAACCCATAATTACCGAAGCTCCATCTGATCCAAAGCCCACAAACCATTTTTTTTTGTAATCGGTGCCATCGTTCTGCAACTGTTTATGAATTGCGCAAAATATGTATAGGTTGTCGCACTGCAAGATTATATTAAAGATAATAAACCATCACGTACGAAATAAATACGTACGTACGAAATAATATGCTTCATACAGCAGAAAAAACTATCGAGAACATTATTCGAACTTCCTAAAATTCTTCTGCATGAATGCATAAAAATACTTCTACATTAGAAGAATTGCATTTTTGTAGAAATCACTGCAAGAAATTCCGCCGAAATTTTTGGAATAAACTCTTGCGCAACTTTGAAACAAACATTTCTCTTCCGGAATACTTGGAAAAAATATTGTAGTAATATTTGGAGAACTATAAGTAAGAATCCTTGCAGACATCCTAGACAAAATTTTAATAATGATTCCGATTTTTTGCAGGAAAAAATGTTTAGATTTTGTATAGTTCTTTCAGGTGCCTCCAGTGATTCCTTTGAAATCACAAAACTTCACAAGATCAGGGATTCCTCCAAACATTTCATCACAAGAAAGTTTTGAAAAAACTGCCGATGCAATGTCAGAAGAAACTCACGAAAGAATCCCTGAAGAAATGCCTACAAACGTCTGAAGAATACCTATAGAAACGCAAGAAGGAATATCTAAAGAAATGTCCGAGAATCTTGAAAAATTCTATGTAATTTTCTTCAAAATTTATCAACATCAAATAATTAAAAAATTCATGGAGAAATCATTTTGGGCACACACACAAACTGACTTTCATACTGTCATCTGTCACTGTCAATGGTGTTATTTTGCTTCAAGCCCAAAAATCATACTGAAAGTAGTATTTATAAAAAGTTGGATCCTAAACTGTACTCATATTTTGAATTTGAGGTTTTTGAGTGGAAAGACAATTGCCAAACATCTGAAAAATCTTGGTTTTTCTCAACAGATATCTGTATGAAAAAAAATGAGAAAAATCTGTGTCAATCTAGATAAATCTGTGCATGTGGCAACCCTGCTCACATCCAAACGTCAAAAGATTCATTGTTTGTGAACAATACTGGGGTTCGTACCCGTAGTAACAAACGTTAGACGGGCATTATTCAAATAAGGCTCGCGACATGTTTCATACTGTCAAATGCAAGTAAATGGGATAGGGTTGCCAGGCCCCTGCTTTGAATTGACTGCAAATCGATTGCAATTAACTGCGCTCGATTCCAGTGAGGCATCCTTTGGGTAGCAGTACACGATTCCTAGAACGCAATATCCCGCATTTCACAGCAGGCGATGAGCAAAAAACATACATTTACCACCACTAGATTCACAGTAACGGCGAAAATTTGTCATGCAACAAAGAATTTCAACTCACCTGATCTCCCTCCAGGGGAATTTTCATTAGTTCGATGTCGGTGTTTGGTTCCGGTAAGGGCGCTGGGTCGGGATTCGGTTCCGGGACCGGGACGGCCATCACGGCCAGCGCACTGCACGCTATCACGGCTGTCACCATCAGGCTTAGGTTCTTCATTGTGTGAGTTGTGTGAGTTGTGGTTGGGGGTGTGCGGGCGAGTTCTGAGAGTATTTGTAACCTGTATAAATAACCTTTGGAGACGGGGAGCCAACGATCTGCAAGAAAAGATTAAACCGAAACTATAAACATGTAATCTCTCTTTCGACGGGGCTTGACACAGTTTCCCCAGCATTGGAACTGGTTGAAGAAGACACTTTGTCTGGGTTCGTTTTTCGGACTTTAGGATCGTTACGTAAAATGCATCATCGCGGCCGAGATGATGCGGCTAAAACACGTTTTTTTTTTTGTTAATCATCGTCGAGCATTCCTTTCACTTGCTCGAAGCGCAGCGCTGCCAGTAGTGGTCCGAGTGAGAGCGAGAGCGAGAGCGAGAGAGATCTGCTTTTGATTGCTTTCCGGCGTCGAAGGTCGTCGGGCGATGATTTCTTGCTTTGTTTGTTTACAACCTCACGGCACTGCCGGTGCGTCGCGAAGCGAAGCGGCCAAAAATGTTGGATGATGTGTATGACATAATAGACGGTGGTGAACGAGCAGCTGAGATGTGCAAATTGGATTACTCATGCGTGGTGGTAATCGACGGTCGATTGGGTGATGAAAGGGGAATGGGGGATGTGAATTCGGATGAGACAATCTGATGATTTCTTCGGAACTGCTCAAGGTGAACTGAATGATGCACCGTGGCTTGTCGCTTGTAAATTGGAATGCTGAAGCCACAAACATCCATAACCTTCTCAACAATTTAGCGAGCCCGGGTGAATATGATGACTTTGCAAATTGGTGAACTGCAACATCTGTGAAACTTATTATTCGATGGTTGAGATTTATCCAATTTTGAAAAAGCACAATTATCAGCACTTAAGGTGATAGCATTGATAATCGCTCAATGAAGAATGTGTAATGAGCGTTATTGGAGACTGATTCCAAGACATGGTCAAAACTTCTGGAACGAATCGCTGAAGTCCTCTAACCGAAGTGTTCTTGAGAGAATCTACACATTCACGACTGATTCGGATGTTAAATATTGGAATAATTGTCTCATCTACAAGGTACAAAGAGCACAAAGAGTTTTTCAAACGGTGTAATTGGTTGACAGTACGCACCCAGAACCTTTGCGTAGGATTAAATCAAAATGCAATGAAAGATTAGTCCAAGTAAAAAGTAACAAGTAATAACAGTAGAGAAGCTTAAAACTACTCAGGAATACAATTCACTCATCAGGTTCTTTTAAGGTGAAATTCTATTATGATTGTATTATCAATTTAGTGACCCAGATGATTTGTCTGATATGCCCAAGAGCTTCCGAATATTTTGAAATCAATTCATCTCATTTTGAAATTAATACGTAGAATTTGAATGATACCAATGTTTCTTTAGAAGTAAATTAGTACGACATATTCGTTATAAATAATAATAAATAAAAAAAGAAAATAAGTTTATGTTAAAATTAAAAAAATCTGACAAATTGTTCAAAATACGAAATATTTGTCATACCAGAAAATATTTGAAACAATTAATTAATAAACAAAAAGTACTTCTACAGAAAGACGTTCCGTGCGCCTTGTACTAGAATCTTTTAATTCCACGACTTATTCTAATGATCTTTTAATTCCACGAATAATTCAAATGATATTATTCCTCGAATAATTCAAATGGTATTTTCAGCCACCCTTGGAAAAAATCTAGAACAGTTCGGCAGAAAATAATCAACGCCGTAATAAAAGTACGTAGGATTCCTCAAAGTACAAGAGTACGTATTATTACCTGAAAGATAATTTAGATTCTTCTACGAAATTTTCGTACAGCTTTCATCTTTTATGAGGACCCATGGTCATTTCATTATTGTTTTTCCTATTGCTCTATATTTGAGCCCAAAAGAGCCCAACATTTTCGGTTTTATGAATTTGATACTGAACTTTTCAACAGTTTTTTTTTTCAATTCAATAAAATAGAATTTTAACCTAACATAGCAACTCTTTGGTGTGTAGGTCTTGATATCTACAAGAAAAAACGTCAATCATTTGATAAATTATGAATACAATAAGATATCAAGAAGTTCCAAAGATCAAAACTGTTACAACTTGTAACTTACAAGTATTGAGATGAAAAGATGTTCTGGGTTATCTAAGTACTCTTTGAAGCAAGCGAAACCATCAATCTTCCAATAGTTTATGGGTATGATATGAATTCGTGGTGGTCTAAAGATCTTAGCTGAAACAAGTTTTGAGGTAAAATGGTGTTCAAGATTATCCAAGAGGTAAAATACCTGAGGATAATACCTTAAAAATGTTCCCACAATGTTATGCGAATACCAAATTGAGGTAAGACAATATCAAAATAGTACCTCTTAAGGAGTGTATCGAAAATAAGCTATCCACAAACTTTCTTTCAAATTATGTTGAAAACCGATATTTTATTCATACAAAAAATTGATCCTTTATTGTACGAGGTTAAACTTGAACATAATGAAGACCGGATGAAATTTAAGTTATTCCTTCACGAATTTTCGAACTTTGGATCGAATGCTCTTCATCAAGTTCCGGACAAGTGTTGCATCGCATTTTTTTGGACGCTTGAGCCCAAATTTTTTAGAACTCCTGCATGTTCCCAGCTGCCTTACCAGTCTTCTTGAAGACCCTCTTCACGATTGCCCAGTAACGTTCGATGGGTCGAAGCTGAGGGCAATTTGGTGGATTGATATTTTTCTCAACGAAATCTATAATCCGCATCGCTCACATCCTCCCCAACGACGGCAGTAAAGTATTGTGGACCTGGAAGGGTTTTTGAGTCCTCCTTTACATAGGTCTCATCGTCCATCAAAACGCATGCATCCGGACGCTGCAAAAGACGCGAATACAATTTCCGGGCCCTTGTTGCTGCTCGCTTCTTCTGTTCTCCACTTGGTTTCGAGATTTTCTGCTTCTTGTAGGTCTTCAGGTGGTTTCGCCTCTTGATACGCTGGATCATTCCGACACTCGTTCCTGCTTTTTTGGCCAAATCACGTATTGACATTGATTTGTTCTTCATGATTAGAGATACCACTTTCTGCTCCAGTTTCGGGTTGGAAGAACCGGGTTTTCTGCCTCTTCCTGGTAGCTCATCCAAAGAATAGTGTTCCCCAAACTTATTAATGATGGTTTTAACCCTCGCATGATGCATTCCAAACCGCTTCGTCAATTTTCGCATAGTAATACCCTTCTCACTTAGCCATGTGTCCAGAACCTTAATTTTCACTTCCTTTTCAATACGCGACATTTTGAAAACGCAGAATTTGAACCGCACAAACAAGTAAACAAAAGAAAGCTGACAGTCAAACGCACAGCATGCAGTGTTCAGAGCATAAAAAACCATCACAAATACATGCGTACAACGCAAATGTATGTGGATAGCTTATATTCGATACACTCCTTAAATACCAAGGCCAGTTATCAACATCAAAATTAGGTATTCGTATGTTATTTTCTCCAGCTCGGGTCGTGTTTATCCAAGAACTCTCTAACACAAACGTCTTCACTTTTATACAAGCAAAACAACAATTTTCTGGTAGTTTATGGGAGTTATATACATTTATGGAGGTCCAAAGATCTATGCTGAGACAAGTATTGAGGTTAAAAAGTGTTCGAGATTATTTTTTTGAGTTAAGGTCTTCATTTTTACAAGCGAGACCGTCAATCGTTTCGTAAATCATGGAGACGATATGAATGAATGAAGGTCCAAGGATGTAAGCTAAAACGAGTATTGGGGAGAAAAGTTGTTCTAGATTATCCAAGAACTCTTTGATCTATCGTTTGGTGAATTATAGATACGATAAGAATTCATGGAGGTCCAAAAATGAAAATTGATACAAATATTGAGATGAAAAGATGCTCTAGATTATACAAGTACTCTTTGAAACTTAGGATTTTAGCGAAACCATACATTTTTCGGTAGTTTATGGGTATGAGATTAATTCACGGAGGTCCAAAAACCTAAGCTTTCAGCAAATATAAAAGTATTGAGGTGAAAATGTGTCATAGGTTATCTCAGAACTCTCTGGAGCTTAGGTCTTCAAATCTACTAGGGAAATCCTTCATCGTTTGGTGAATTATGGCTGCGATTCGAATCCAAGAAATTTCAAAACATTATGCTGAACCGAGTATTGCAGTGAGCAATTGTTCGTGGTTATCCAAGAACATAAAGGCCTTCATTTCTACAAGCGAAGCAATCATTTTTGGGTACTTTATGGGTGTCATATGAATTCTTAAAGGTGCAAAGATCTTAGATGAAAAAAAAAAAGAAAAGATTCTTGGATTATTCAAGAACCAACGAGGTAGGTGTAGGTTTTGATCGTTTTGTGAATTACAAATACGATAAGAATTCATGTAGGTCTAAGATCAAAACTGTATTACTGTTGATATGAAAAGTTGTTTTATGTTATCAAGAACTATTTGGAGCTTAAATCTTCATATCTACAATCGAAACCGTCAGTCTTGTGGTAGTTTATGCTTATAATATGAATTCTTGGAGTTTCAAAGATCAAAACAAGAACAAGTATTGTGGTGAAAATTTGTTTTTTATTCCAAGAGTTCTCCGGAGTTAAAGGTTTCGTATTAAGTACGAATGTTTCGTATTTGTTTTCTTTTTTGCAAAATTATTACAAATTTATCAGTTTTGTAAGTAAATAAGCTTAGAACAAACAGAAAAAAAATTGAATTTTAACTTACGCGTAAAATTTTCCCTCGAGTAATTTCAAGTCAAAGCAAGCGTAAGCAACGTTATTGTTTGCAATCGTCCATACAACAGACCTGATTTCAGCGATACTTGGCTTTAATTTACATGAAATATTCCATTTATTTATGCCAATCTAGCATTCTCTTTATGTACATTAGATAACGCAGATAATTAAATGTTTCTCTCAAAGTACAGGTTTACCACAATTATATGTAAACAGCATTAAGCTCCTTTAATGACGATTACTCGAAAATACCAAACCAATTTAACAAACATTCATCATCCACTGTAGTGGAATGTTGCTTATGTCTGATGCTGATGTTGATGAATGTTGATATTCCCAATTGGTTTGTCTTTTTTGAGAAATCGGTATTGAATTCCTAAGTGCCGTGTACATATAATCGAGGCAAACCTGTTTGATAATTCAAACAAAACAGATTAAGACACTGTATGGATGTATTCTGGATTGAACGAACGATTTCAATGCTTAAGAATTTATCATCATGTGTTTACGTGCTGCTTGAGTGTTTATCAGTACACAATTAAATGTGGCAACCTATAAAGAATTTCCATACCTTTAGATATTTCTGTTTCACACGTGTACTGCATAAGACTATTTATTTGCTTGATCGAATTAGTTACTTTTTTTTGGCCTATAATATATAAGCGTACGAAAATTTCGTATTTTTTTTTTCAATTATTGTGACATTATCACAAATCAATCGTTTTGGTTGGTAGCCTGGGCAACTTCTATCGTGTGTTATATTTAAACTTAAGAAATGTATGAACATGTGTCGTATTTCAAAACGACGAATATATCTGTGGTTTGATCGAATCACTTAATTTGTTATGTTTACTGTTATTTTCAGTTGAAATTTGAAGCAAAACCATGCCGATGGTACTTTTGTTTGTTTAAGCATAGCACTTTGTTAATGTCTTATCCTCAAGTAGTTGACAATGGAAACATTTTGGTTTTGATGAGTTTTTCACACAATTACAATTCGCTTTGAAGTTCTCTGAAAAATCATTCAAAAAGCATCTTTAAAGCAAATTTCAACGTTCAACTCACTCGGGTATTTAAAGGCCTCTTCTGTGATGTTAACTCGCAGCATTTGACTAGGAAATTATCCAAATCTACTGCCAGCAACCATTTATATTTTGAAATCGGACGATTTCGATGCTTATGAGTTTATCGTCATATGTTAATACTATGCATGCATTTTTATCAGTACATAATTAAACCTGTCAACCTATGGAAAATATCAATACCAATTGATATTTTTTTCAAATAGGTACTGCATTAGAACATTAAATTGTTCTATTGATTTTTTTGTTTTTGTTCTCGTACTTCGTACTTTTCGCCTATAATATTCAAGACGCGGCTGGGTAGCTCAGTGGTTACCCATTCTGCTTACTGAGCAGATGGTCGGGGATTCAATCCCAGTCTCGTCCTCTTCCTTGCCATTTGTCACTTGCCGCAGTAGAAACTACCATTTCGAGGGTTAAATTAAGCGTAAACACCAACAATTTTCAGCTGACTATAAATGCGTTTGATTTTACCATGCCTGCGATTAGATCTACAATGGTGCGGTTGATATCAATATGAGGTCTGTCAAATGTACCACAAATGATGAAAGTTTTACCATAAACGTAGTAAATTTAACTGAAATTTCATGGTAGTTTTTAAGATAGGCATAGTCAGGTATAATGGTAGTTTCTACTACAAGATTTTTTCCTGAGTAGATTTCAAATAAAAAGCAGTCTACTGCGTTTTCTTTCATTGATCGCATCACTTACCACAGTGCACCCATGATCTAAAAATAACCTGCCTCACTAACACAACTATCCTTTCCTTGGCAATTGTAGAGACGCAGTGGTGATCACGGTCTCTAATAACAATGATTGTCAAACTAATCATCCTTCCCCCTCCCCAAAAGACCGTGAGGACGTGGCCGACGCTGGTACTGATCTATAAATAGAATTAGTGAACTTGTACATTGAAGATGTAAAGCTACTCCCAAGCTCCATCTATGTGGTTCCCTGTGCAATTACACCAGTTCTGTTCTGTAACGGAGTAGCAACTACAAAACGGTCTTTTTAAAAAAAGAAATAATATTCAAGTGTACGAAAATTACGTATAATTTTTTTTCAATGTATGTGAAATCATCACATATCGTTTGTTTTCGTAGGTAATGCAACCGATATCGTTTATTATTATTAATATTATTGATAAAAGTGTGGATATATTTCGTACTTTAAAATGACGAATATATAAAATGACGTTTGTTAAATAGTTCGTAAAAAACACTCATAAAAGGATATTTGACTGTCCGTTTAGTAGCACGCTACACTAAACCATTGAATGCTCTAAGTCATTCTTTTATTTGTTAATTTTTACTATCCCAGATATAATCTGTGAGCGTAAGAATGTTTCGTATCTTTTTTCTTTAAATGCGAAATCATTATAAATTCATCAGTTTTGTAGGTAAATCAGGTTTAAGCAAGCACGATACTTCAAACGAATTTGATTTAGAAAATGTACGAATGTATTTTGGATTAAAAAAAAAACGATTTCTGCGCTTAAGAATTTATCATCACATGTTTTTATTAAACTTGAGTTTTTATAACTACACAGCTAAATTCGTCAACCTTTGAGCATAATCAATACCTCTAGAACTTTTTTTTTCAGGTATGTACTGCAATACACCATCAGACTTGTTTATTGAATTTTTCGTTACTTGTTTGATTTTCGTACTCTTCGCATATAATTTTATACGAAAATTTCGTATTTTTTCAATGACAATATCGTGTAATATATTTAAACTTATTAAATAAATGTATGAAGGTATTTCGTCTTTTAAAGCGACGAGTAAATTTGTGGTTTGAGCGAAACATTTAATATGTTCTAAAGGGTGTTCCGATCAAAATTTGGTCAAACAGTAATGTGTGTGAGCCGATCAAAGTTTTTATTAATAAGTCAAATTCTTTTTCTTTTTCAAGTTCAGTTAATACAGAATACAGGAGAAATATTAAGCTAAGCTTCCTTTTTACCGAATGCGAATTGCCGGGTCTTTCGTTTAACACCTGCCATACGATTTTTTACAGTCTCTTTGTCTACTTTATTCGCCATAGAACGCCAGTTTGCTTAGAACTGTTTCACACTCACAACAGCTTTTTGAGTCTTCTTAAGGTTCCGCTTGACGATGGCCCAATATTGTTCGATTGGGCGGAGCTCTGGCGTGTTGGGAGGGTTCTTGTCCTTGGGTACCACTTGAACGTTGTTGGTAGCATACCACTCCATGGCCTTTTTCCGTAATGGCAAGATGCCAAATCCGGCCAAAATAGAACGGAACAATTGTGTCGCTTCAGGAAAGGCAGTAGACGATTTCGTAGGCACTCGCTTAGATAAATTTCCTGGTTGACGGTTCCGGTCGCAGTGTAAACGTTGCTCTTTGAATCACAGGTACAGATGGCCTGCCACACCAGATATTTCTTTGCGAACTTTGACAGTTTAATGTGCTTGAAAATATCTGCCACCTTTCCCCGTCCGGTTGCCTTATAAAATTCCTGTCCAGGAAGCTGTTTTAAGTTCGCCTTGACATAAGTTTCATCGTCCTGAACCATGCAATCAAACTTCGTCAGCATCGTCGTGTACAACTTTCGCGATCGTGCTTTGGCCGACATGTTTTACACTTTGATTGTTGTTTGTTGTATTCTCCCAATTTGCGGCGTAACGATCTAAGACGAAATTTAGCAGATCAGCAGATAATTTCCCATCAACAAGAGAGGCTCTAGGAGTGGACAATAATTTATTGCTAGAACTTGGAGAAATGAAGAGAAAGTATTGATATTTCCGTTTATCGTCGTTTGTTTATCGTGTTTTGTTTATTGTCGCGATTTGGAGTCACCACTTTCTTGTAAGTCGACAGTCCAGCTCATTTTTAGCTCTATCCACGGTTGAAGGCGCCACTCCCAGCTTCTTTACGACATCTCGGACGGAGAGGTTGGGGTTCCGCTCGAAACAGCGGGCAACTCTTTTTGTCGTCGCTGTGGCCTCCGGCTTTCGATTTCCCCCCGATCCAGCTTTCCTGGCTGTTGACAAACGTTCACCGAACACTTTTAAAACGCTGGTAACAGTTGATTTAGCCACATTCAACAATTTCGCCAACTTGGCGTGAGAGTAGTTTGGATTTTCGCCATGCACGTGCAAAATTTTGATGCGTTGCTTCTCTTCCTTTCGTCGACATTTTGATAACTGAAGAGCTAATCTCAAAATCAAAATAAAGGCATACATCTTCAAAATGAGGGGTGTGCAAAAATTTTTAATGCACGATAAAAGGAGATGCGTCAAGTTTAAGTCGATCAAATTTTGATCGAAACACCCTTTACTTAGTGTTATTTTCAGTGGAAGAACATTTTTTTTTTTTTTTTTTTTGATGCTCCTTTTTCTCACAAGACCAACAAGAAAAAAAAAAAAAAACAACACGTCTCTACGTTTCCTTCCCGCCCCCCCCACCTACCTTTCGCTTTCCCCCTACACACACACAAAAAAACAAAAAATATTTTTTCAAAAAATATACTGTTTGTTTGTTTATTAGTAATTTTTGTTATTTATATAATATTGTTCCACCCACCACAAATTTTTTGTTTTTTGTTGTGGACACAAACATACGTTTAAAGAGTTTTTACAAAAATTGAAAAAAAACCTTAAAAGAAAAAACAAAATTATTCAAATTTTTTTTTTCTGATCTTGAGAAAAACCCAAGTTGCGAACCCCTAAAATGTAAACAAATTATTACAATTTCCTTTTGCGTTAGCTTCTAAATCTTAAAGATCATTGCACGGATTGTATTAACCTCAATTGTTCAGGGAGCTTGTTTACAAGGTGTTAGAATCTAAACCGAAGAAGTGAAATTTTACATTGTCTTTTTCTGGTTTGTATACGATTCGATTCAGAACATGATGTAAAAAATTGCACTTGTGAATGGTTTCCGGCTATTTTACTTCAATGGTTAAACAATTAGAGCACAAAAACCGATCAAACCGATCTTACCGAAATTTTTCTAAGTCCGCGTAAAAAAGCTCCCGGAACCGTCAGAAATGCATTCATGACGCCATCGTGCAATGATCTATTCGCCCCCCACAAATTAATAGGCGGCGGTCGTGTTCTCGCCCAATTTATTTTTCCCTTAGTTTGTCATTAAAATAAACACAACCGACACACACACACGTGCCTGCCCGCCTTATATCATTCATTATCATTTCTTCTCCCCTTTTTTTGTTTTTGTTTTAGCTTTTTTTATTAAAAAAAAAACAGAAAAAAGCGCATGTGCAGTAGCAAGACAGTTATGTACTCGTCACAACTATGATTTATCGACCACCTAACAAATCCACAACCTGCTACCGACTTCACCGATCTTGCCAACGAATCTAGACTGTTCTCAACTGAAAATTTGCCGTGTTCTCGAACCGATCCCCTCCTTCTGGAAGCCCAATTTAAGGTGCAGTCGATTTATCCGCTACCCGCCCGTAGTCGGACACTGACGGAACAACCCACCTAGCTCACCAACACCAACCTCGCTGACTGCGTTCGAAGGGGAGAGTGAAACCCAATCGGTGTTGGCTTCTATACGAATCCACATCGCGTACCGTTTTCTTTCGATTAAGTAACCACACGTATCAACCGCATTGCTTCGGCCCAGCACCCTTCACCCGCAACCTACATGGCTCTGACGCCTGTCCAAAGGAAACCAGCTATGCAAATTCAAACCTGACACCGCCGGATCAAATCTGATCGGATCAGCTGACGCTGGGACCCTTTCCCCCATTTAGAGAACCCCACCCTGCTGTGAGCTTGGCTTGGCTCACATCGAGCAGAGCCAACCGAATCCGAAAAAAAACTTGGCCAGTGTAAACCGGCCTGAACGTACACGATCGAACGACCTTGTCCAAAGTGACCAACTGGTCCAGATTTTCCTCCAAGCCAACCGCGAGCCGATTCGGTCAGTTTTTGGTGGCGCTCCGTTTCGAGAGCCAACAGCAAGAGTGAGCGAGAGTGAAAGGCGGAGTCGTGGTGGTGTGTGCAAAAATTTCATAAACAAGACACCCTGGAGGGACGAGAAAATAAAAGAAAAAACCTGTTGACGGACGATGGATGGGTGTTATATGGGCTTGGTGGATTTTTGCCCGCTGTGATTCGGGGGGCTCTTGAGCATCGAACGTTCGGCCGATGGGTCTTTCGCTTATCGTTTCGTTTTGAGGTTGTGCGGGTTATGCAATTGTGACCAATTGCGAGGCGATGCACCGCGGTGAAGAAGAAGACTTAATGCTTTGTGAGCAAAGATGGGCCGATGGTCGTAAAAGTTGTTGGATTGAGGAAATCGCATATTGGCGGTACGTGAGTACTTTCAGGAACGATGACTATTTGTCCGGATCCTCGAAAATGGTTTGACGACCTTGTTCTGGACAACCGGCGTTCAACAAGGTATGCGAATATCGTTTTTTTTTTTTCGTACATGCAATGCCGATAGCCGATCGAGAATCCGAATGGTAATTAAGAATTCATTTATTATTTTAATCATACACTCTCGATGCCGGTGCTTCGTGCGCACAAAGTGGTCCCATTCCAATAGAAGAAAACGGCCGTTTGATGTTTGAAATGTGTACACAACGCACAGTCGACGAGAAGCGGAATGGCCTCCGCGTCCCTGACGACTTCTAACGTACGTGTGCATATGCTTATTGGAATGGTTTCGAATGGCGTTGTCGGCGTTGTTGGTGTGGATTGGAGACGGTGGACAACACAAGAACGAGCTTGTCGCTTGAGCCTCTCATTTGAATAACCACTCGAATCGGGCTTCTTCAAGATCGCTAGTCCAATTTCGAATGTTTCCGGAAAGTTTCTCGAGTCGACCGTTGTGGCACGAACAGACGACAGTCAGCCAGTGACATATGACCCTTTCCAACGGCGCTCGTTAACCAGTTAGATAACCAACTCGTTCCAGACAACAAAGAAATGGTACCTTCTCTCATCTGGTGAATGCGCTTATAACGACATACCACTTGGGTCGTGATTTTTCTTTGCTGCTCGTTGCGACGACAATGGCGACTCTTCCGCAAACTGTCAATGACCACAAACGCTTCGCGAATTGTTGATCCTTTGTTCGAACGACATTGGTGATCCCGTTTTGTGAGAACAAAGCTATATGACAGGTTTTTTTTTTGGCGATCGGGAAGTATACGAACTAATTTTAAGTATCACAAATAGTTGTTGCTGCTGTTGTCGTTTTGAAAAAGGAAAAAGTGGCTACCAATGAAATTGGACGTTGACTCGGAAGGTGTGAAACATAGACCATACCACCCTAACTGCTCGTTCTGACCTGGCTACTAGACGCAAACATTATATGGTTTACCCCGGAATTGTTTGCTTAGTTACCTTCGATTGGAAATATCTGCGCTCGTGGTAGTGATAAACAATGTTTGAACTTTGTTTTTCCGCCACCGTTGGCACTCAAACAAGTCAAGCATGCCGTTTTTTTTTCGGCCAGTCGAGGCGAGGTAGTCACCACGCTTCCTTCTTATCTAGTCTGCATTCAAATGGCCCTAGCTTTGCTAGTACTTTCGTATGATCATTCGTCTTCCTTTTACTTTTTTCTTGGCATTTCAAAAAGTATTGCACATTACAATTAGCTTCATTCCTGCTCTTAACTTAGTGTTCTGAATGCATTTGCATACTGATTAATTAAGTGCTTTCTATGCAAGGTAAATTTTTATCAAAACATGACGGGCAACCGAGCTCATGGTGTTGCTTTGTAGCTGCGCCTTTACAAATTGAACTAAGGGAGGGCCACTGGAGGGCTACGATAATTCATACAAACGTGTCATATAAATATTTCTGATATACCCCCGATAGCATGGACCAACCTCATTTTACAACTGTTACTTTTTATCAGAAGTACTAGCTGAACCCGGTGCGAGCCTTGCTACGCTTGCAACAAAATGAATAACAATTTAATACACGCAACGAAAATTGACCTCTTTGAATTAAAAAAATATATTGAATGGTTTTGTAACTTTAAATTTTTTTATTATTGAATTCAACACTTTTTTTGGAGCTTCAGCAATCCTCGTTGTTGTTTCCAAAACCACATTCTGTTCTTGTGCTTAAAAATAATTTCAATCAATTTAACAAAAATTGTAGGTTTAAAAAAAACCAACTCCGTAACAAATACAGTCTTACAGTTGTCAGTGTATGTGTATGTTTTCAATATTTACACATGCGCCAGTTTCATTGCCTCAATGTATACGCTTTATTTGAAAATCAATATGGACTCCTCGATGGAAATATTACCTTAGGAGGTCGAGGAAGTTAACGACGCGCTAGTCGATTTATTGCTTACTTTTGAGCTTTATGAGTAATCCATGAATTGCTTTCTTGATGAGGAAATAATATAAAAATTATAAAAAAATAATTATAGCCGCAACATTTTATTTTTAGTTTTAAAGAAATCAACTGTTGGCAGCAACTGCTTTTTTTGTTTGTTTTAAATATAACAAAACATATTTTTCTTTGCTTTTTTGACAGATTTTGAAAACAATAATATTCTTTGTTTATAGTTTATAGTGGTATTTAACAATAAAAATTATTAGCCGGGGAATGCTAATTTTCGTTGTAGTTTTTAATACAGAATATAATTGATATTAAAAAACTTTTCGCTGCGTGTAGAACTGGCGCTCTTATATTTTCGTTTGTTAATGTGTGTAATTTCTGCAAAATAAAACGTATGCTTGTTTTCATTTAACCATCGGACCATCGAAGCATTTAATCGACAAAACATTAATCTTCAAACTACGCCGTATCCTGTCCTGGAACGTAGTTTTCTCTTGCATAACCTTAGAATAACTTCTCGTGCATAATGTAGCACTGAGAGTAACTCAAGCATCCCCCCATTCTTGACTGAGAAAGGATTCAAACTTCTATCAGAACATGCTGCTTACCCGAAAAATACACAGTTTGTGTTTCAGTTGCCTGTATTATTCTCATGTTTTGTTCAAATTTCTATTTAATTTGTATGAGAGCACCCCCCCCCCCCTTTCAGACGGGGAAGGAGTCTCAACCCATCATAAGAGGCTTCTCCGGCCCCATAAAATCCTGCATACAAATTTTCATAACAGTAGGGATAATTCTCATGTTTGGTTGAAATTTGTGTTTCATTTGTATGAGAGCCCATCCTTCCAAAGAGGGGAGGGGTCTCGAACCACCGTAGAAACATTTTTTGCCTTCAAAAACCTCCACATGCCAAATTTGGTTCCATTTGCTAGATTAGTGCTTCAGTTATGCAGAAATTTGTGTTTCATTTGTATGGGAGCCCCCCCCTCCCCCTTTCAAACGGGGAAGAAGTCTCAAACCATCATAAAACCCTCTCCCAAAAACTCCTGCATACAGCCCCCCCTTTCAGAACAGTAGTGATAATTCTCATGTTTGGTTTAAATTTGTGTTTCATTTGTATGAAAGTCCCTCCTTCCAGAGGGAGGAGGGGTATCAAACAACCGTAAGGGACAAAACCACGAGACCAGAGGACAAACACGCTCCAAAAAATCAAAAAAAAAAAATCACAAGGAGCGGGGGTCTGAGTCAAAAATAGTCTACGTGTATGAACAGGCTTTAAACACATATATCGTCTTCAAAAACTTGCACATGCATATTTGGTTCCCTTTGGTTGATTAGTTCTCGAGTTATGCTGAATTTTTGTTGTTGTTTCATTTGTACAAGAGCCATCCCTTTCTTATAGAAGGACGGGTCTCAAACCACTATAGAAACAGTTCTTGCCTCCAAAATCCCCCACATGCCAAATATGGTTCTTTTTGCATGATTAGTTCTCGAGTTATGCATAAATTCCTTATTCCCCCCTTGTCCCTCCTTAATATTTTTCCCCCCCTCTCCTTTGTTCCTTTCTTATTTTCTTTTCTTCTTTTTTCATTTGTGTTGCCTCCTTCTTGGTCTCTTCTTCTACTCCTCCTCTTTCCCCCTTTCTTTTCTTTTTTCCCCCCCGGTTCTTTCTCTTCCCCTCCTCTACCTCTCTTGGTGTATCTCTCTCTCTATGGATTTTTTTCCTGACAATACTCACGGCCAGCCATGTCGACTCAGTTTTGAGTCGTTTTTGACTCACTTTCGTCATTAGTGGAGTCACTCAAATTTGAGTAAATGTAACTGGTATTGTCAAGTCGACAAATCAAAAACATCGACTCAAATCAGATGGATGTTTTTGATTTGTCGACTTGTCAATCCCAGTTACATTTACTCAAATTTGAGTGACTCCACTATTGACGAAAGTGAGTCAAAAACGACTCAAAACTGAGTTAAAATGGCTGGCCGTGCTGTTGAAATGCATCTAGAACACTAAGTCAAAAGTCCGCCAATAAGCTAATTCCGATAGGCAATAAGCTTGGATACGCCGAAAAGAAGAAGGAGAACATTACGAAATCAGTAACATTTGTTAAAATGTTCAAATTCAAGTGTTGCGGTACAAAAATTAACAATTGAAGGTTTTCACCAGGGTGACTCTCCCCGGTGAAATAATTCTGCTCTCTTCGGTGCTCCTCAGAGATCACTCACACGCTCCGGCCTGTTTTGTGGTGAGGGTGCAAACGACAGACACTTTGGTGTCCCTCAACTTGTGATATCTCGAAGGGAGCGGCAACAAAACAAAAGTCTCTCGGGTGAGTTTGCGTTTGCCAATGTGCGGAGTACCTTTTCACTAAGCACCCTGCTTGCACCGAGGAGAATTGCATCACTGCAGGCAGACAGAGAGACAGACAGACAGAAATTCATTTTTATATATAGATATGTATAGATATAGTTCAAATTTTCAAATTCAAACAAAATGTTCAAAAAATAACAGATATTTACAGTTACAAGCAACATTGCAAGTTATATCGAGTTTTTAAAGTCTAATATATAGTTTACAGCACCTTATTGTTGACTCTCAGACTTCTTACTATTATTTCTGTATTAAAGGGGTTTTCAGCCTTATGACGGTTAGACCACCGGAGGGAGGCATCTCCACCCTACTTATCGCACTCATCAACACCCCAGGCAATCGGTGACAAAACTGTCATAATTGGTTGCAGAAACTTGATTGGGACTTAACTGAGTCGCATCGTAGTTGCTTCGACCAATTTGTAACAAATGTGTTACGATGGAATGTTAGCCTCCCACCACGAATTGATTCAAAGCAACGGTGATGAAACCGAAGCGGTAGATGAAGCCGTGTATCTGGGTTCATTGGTGCCAACCGATAACGACACCACCAGAAATATACAAGGGCGTATTATAGCTGGCAATCGTGACTACTTTGGACTCTGAAGGACGCTAATGTCGATCAAAGTTCTCAGAAATACAAGAATCTCCTAAGTTGCTGGCTCCCATCTCTCCCACACCATTTAAATGTCATTACTGGCTTAACATTCGAATATAGAAACTGTAATTTGTGACTCAATGTGATACGAAAAAAACATTATTGACTAGTTTTGTGACGTTTGAAATTTTAGAAAAAAATTTGTTTCTGGAAATATGGAAGATTTGTCTTGCAACATACATAACACATAATATGCAACCCTAGCAGCACACTTGTTGCTAATCGGTTTAAGTAACTTTAATGTGACAATCACAATCAAGTTGCTGCAACCAATTATGATGGTTTGTTGTTGCTATCAGGCTATAAACAAATGTCTCAGGTGGAATGACATGCATGACAATTTGTTCAGCCGTTATTGTAAATCTTGAATTGTGTTGCATCACATATTCATCTGTTTGACTGAGCTTGTCAAATCACACAGTTAAACACTGGCCAGACTGAGCAGTTATAATATGTTATAAACCTATGTTGATGACGAATTTCTGGTTGAAATTATTTGACAACCGTTATAGAGCATTAAAGATCTACAGCATGGAACGCCACGAGACAAGAAAAACAAACCTCTCATGTTTATGTTTTCGGTGCTGCTTGGAATATGCATTAGAGATAGGATAACAAAAAAAAACAAAGACTGATATTACGTCCCTGTTTCGAAACCAATCCTCTCGGAAAAGGGACTAAAACTGAATAAGAAGACATTGTTTTTTTTTATTAATATTACCATCTAAGCTATTTCATGCAAGGCTTGTGTTGAAACAAAATTGTTACCCGATAGGTGCATAAAAAATCGAAACTATTCCGTTGAAGAAGGAAACGAATAAATTCGTACGGACAATTTCGTTAAATTTACTTTATTTTGCAGATAAAGTAGCCTAAACATAGTATTTTAAATTCTTATCCAGTTTTGCTATTCAGTTACAAAATTGTAAGTTGAACCTGTTTAAAAGTTGCTAGATGTTTATTTCAAAATACCTCCTTAGTTGGCGCAGTAGTTATTCAACGTTTTTCATCTACTCCGGGCATTTTCATGATAGCATTTGTTTTTCCATTTAGAAACGTTGGGCTTAGAAAAAAATACCTTGTATTCCCAAAGCGAAACCATTATCACATATTGTGAGGACGCCTGAACAGCGTCCTGACTGTTGGTATTAATCGGTCCCAATTGGCTTTTGTGCGTTACTCAAGTATCTTGTCTACCCTATGTATATTCTCTCTCACATTTTGTGAGTCGGCTCAACGGCAACGTTACTCTTAATATAAATCGGTCTAAATCGACTTTCAAGCGATACTAAAAATTCCCCTGTCTTTTCAATTCTTCTTTCTTAGCGCTTCAAGCTTATTGCTTGCTCTCAACTTATTGTTCTAAATGCACTTCCATAGTTATTAATTGGGAGCTTTTTTGCATTAGTATGGGGGTGTGGCAAGTACAATCCTACCCTATGGTAAGGGAGTCGGAAAATTTTCTTTAACGAAAAATTCCTAGACCAGCCCTGGAATCGAACGCAGCCACCTTCAGCATGGTGTTGCTTTGTAACTGCGCCTTTGCTGACTGAGCTTAGGGAGACCCCTGTATTTTGAATGAAAAATCAATACTTTGTCAGTAGCCCAACCGGCATCTTTGCTGTTGGTTTAAATCGGTCCTAAATGGTTGTCAAGCGCTTCTTAAACTTACCCTGTTTTAACTATGAAAAACCACCATTACACCTTGTGAGTTGCGCCAAAAGCATCCTTACTATTGAATCGGTCTGAATCGGTTCCAAACGGATACGAAGCGTTGGTAAGAATCTTGTTGTCTCATAAAGTAAACCATCATAACGCTGTGTAGTGGCTCGAAAGGCATTTTTACTTTTGGTTCAAATAGGTCCAAATCGGCTCTTAAGCGTTATATAAACTACCTTCTTTTCCCATTCAAAAACCACTATCACTCTTTGTAAAAGGCTCCAGCAGCATCCTTACTGTTGATATAAATTGGTCCAAATCGACTCTCAAGCATTATCAAAAAATTACCTTGCCAATAATAGAAAACTACCACCATACATTGTGAGTGGTCCCAACAGATTTCTTGCTGTTGGTTTAAATCATTCCAAATCGGTCCTTGAACGTCCTTCAGTAACTTTTCCAATGAATATTCTCCATCAAGTTTTGTGAGTGACCTCAACAGCAACCTTACTGTTGCTTTAAATCGGTCCATATTGGTCCTCGAACAGTTTGAATAACCTTGTCTCCCCAATGAAAAACTACCATCACACTTTATGAGTGGTCCCAATGGTATCTGTACCGTTGGTTTAAATCGGTACTAATATTTAAACGTATATTGGTGCATCCCTTAACTAAACGAAGAATAATCTGAAAACAAAGATAAACCAAAACGTAAAATTTACCATAACGAAACCTGCTCAACCCTTTTAACCACCATCGTAGTGATTTCTCGTAGAAGTGTAAAGGATTTCTCGTTTTCCAACAAAGCGAGTATCATGTGATTCCTACCGTTTCCTCGTTTGACTTCCTATCGGGCGGTGCTGGTGCCCCCATTGTCTTAATTTAGGATTACCAGTTTTCACACATTGAGGATGTTTGTTAGTCTCAAGCATCATCTGTAGGTTCTCTGTGTAACTATAGCGGATCTGGCAACAACGTCGTAGCAACCTTGACCGATCAATAATGCTATTGCTCATGCTCTTGTAAAAACATTGGATTAGTGAAATGTATAGGTATTTTTACTAATTCAAGACAAAAATACAATCGATCTTAGTCGAACGTTCTTATTCATTTGTAGGAAGGGTTATTGGTAAGCTCCGAATATTACAACCAGTATATTTACTCCTAACTGAGTTCACCAAACACAGTACATACATTCCCATCGCTCGCTAGCACGTTCATTGGCAACCTAGGTTGCAAAACACAAGAGGTCGGCCCCGTACTAAGCCTGCTGCTTGCTGGAAAAGATGATGGAAGCGACTTGGTAGGCGCATTCCATAGAACATCACCAAGTTGAAGTGGTCGGGTGATTCAAAGCGGAGAAAGTCATTTGGCAGTTGTTTTTCATGGAAGCTTCTCTTTGGTTTCCATTTTTCTTTGCTGTTGTCATACCAGGCTCTGGCCAGAACGCCAGGAAGCGGTATGGCAAGCACTTTAATGGAGCTGCGCTTCCATTTCATTTGCTCTGGCGTCATCCCCTGCAACGGTGGCTTGATAAGTCAAGTGCTTTTAAGTTGCTTACCCGAAAATTTGACGAAATTTTTCAGGTTGAATAGCTTAAGAGGCCTAATAATGAGGTCTGTGTCATTATAAACTTTGAAATTTACGTCTTAGCAAAATTTTGACTTCTAGGACTGGCTTTCTATACTGCTTTGGCCAAAAATCGACATTTGAATGTTTCAGGATCTTGGCAAGCAACCAGAAGGAGTGCCCGCAAAATCGATTGCTGCCTTTCGTTAGAAGCCCTTTGTTTTAGCCCGAATTGGAAACGTATCACTTTGCTAAATCCGTGATGATGTGGTTTAAAACCAATAAAGTTAATATTGAACCAAAACCGGCCAACTCTCCCGATAGTCCTGCGTTACGACCATTCGAAAGATCCTGGGCTCTGATGAAGCGGATACTTTCCGACATGAAGGAGGAGGTTAAAAATGCCTAATATTTCCTACAAATCTGGACCAGAGTTGCCTGCAAGGTCATTTAGGTGTCTGTACAAACCCTTATGGCTGAAGGGAAGCGCAAAGTTTGAGATGTCAATGTGTTGATCGTGTGAACTTGTAAACCATATCGCAAACTTAATTACCGCGACGGTACCTTATTGTGCGCAGCTCCAAATTCTGCGCACTTCTTCATTGGAATCATGTTTCAAAAATATGTACAATTATAAATGTCCTGACTATAGGCTGAAACCAACTAGAACTTTATTAACTACGTAATCAGTACAAACCCATTCAGAAAATTACAGCATTTGTGGAAAAAATAAACAAATGCTAGATGTAAGTATTTTTTAAATATTTGTGGTGGATTTTCATACATCCCTAGAGATTTCTGCAATAAAAGAAGTAATTTTCTTTGAGCAGAATATGGAACTAGTTTTGCCAGTATGTTCTTTATTCTGCGCATAGGTTAACAAAATGAGTCCCAGAAGGAAAAATATGCTCTAAGCTCTTCAGTAAGCCGAATCGGCTTTTCGATGGTTAAAGGTACTATTATATATTTTACTATTTTATTTATATTTCGACTATTCGAAAGGCATCCAAAACGCAAAATATTCCGGAAAGTACACTGAGAGCTGCGCTGGCTCGAGGTTTCATTTGTCGTCGTCCAGGAAAACCAACCGAATTGTATTGAGCAGTGGATAAGTGATTCAGAAAGGCCGGCTTGCTGGTAAATACCCAACGTTTAAAAACATCCGTTGCACATTATCTTGGTATCACTCGCAAGTTCAATAATCCGTTCGGTGAGAGAGCTTCTGGACGGAAGTGGTTATAACCAAGCAAATGCTAAGTTGGCAAGAATGAATTTGAAAAGATGATGAATTTCATAAAAAAATACTCATACACTATTCCGAATTTAATAAAATAGCAAAGCACAGAATTAGGAACCAATTGCTTGTTCATTTTTTGTTATGCTATGTTTGCGTCAAAAATGTCTTAAGTGCGCAGAATATGGTACCTTCACGGTAGCTACATTAGAAACAAAATGCTTCATGCGGAATTGAAAAACTAATGGCTGGCCCACAATTGATACGTTGCGGATGCGTTTGCGTGAATTTGACAGTTTTCCCATAGGTTTTCTGTCAAATTTACGTCAACGGAACGCAAACGTATCTATTGTGGGTGACCCTTAAGAAAATTTAAATTAATACTTGACGTTTGTAAGTCGCAGACGAAATAGGCCTTCTGTCAAAAGATAAGCTTTTTCTAGTGGAATTTATAGGAATTAGCTCGCGTTTACTAGTGATAGTTTGAAAAAGTGTTTCAGAATTTTATTGTTTTTTTTTAAGTGTTCAATTGTGTTAATTTGTTCATTTAAATTTTCCCAGTTTTCCAATTACAGTCGTTTTACTGATACACGCTTAAAAGTGTTTTTAAAAATAGTGTTTTTTAAAGTAAAGGCTTTTACTATGATCTTGGGTGTTCAGATTATTGCCGATACAGACCTTAGTTCATCACTACAAACAATCACTGCTAGTTTACACAGAAGATAGACAGCTATGTTCATAAACTATACTCTGTTTCTTATCAACTATCCCAGTAGTTATTCATCAAGTTAAGTCAAGTTGAGTTAAGAAGTTAAGTTCAGAGTTGAATGAATATCGGAACTTTCGAACCATTATAATTTTCTGATGATTTAGAAACGTTAGTCTCGGGCATGACAACACGCTCGATGAAAAGATAATATTTTTCAAACACTCGAGTTCAGTCGAAGCTCGTCTTCAAAACATTTATAAATTACTGATCAAGCCATGTTCAATGGTATGGGAGGGGAAACGAACAATTATTTTTTTTGAGGATCATTTTAAAAAAAACTTAGTATTAAAGATTTATCTGCACAGTGGATTAACTATTCTAGATTCATTGCTTTAATAAAGATACAAATAAGTTGAATTGTTGATCATGATTTAACTATGACTAGGTATATTGTTGATGATTGTTGATCACAAGACATACGTTTCAAAAAGAACGCTGTTTTACGTGCCATTCATCATGAAAGAAATACTTCATTGTTCTATTCTTCTCCTTAAAAGAGATTTGACGGAAAACAATTTGACAAGAGAAAAAAATCATACTCATCTGACAAACCGATGTAATTGCATCTTCCTACACAGATGCAACAAAAACAGCTAATATCCCTTGCCATTCTCCATTGAAATTCCATCTCAATTTTGCCTTCATTTTCCGTTGTTGTCATCACATATGTCCATTGTCAAATTCGATGCTTCCATCTCAATGTCAACAATCGTTGCCACATCGGGCATTCGCGTGGTCACCCATCCAGTGTCAGGAGCTAATTGCTGTGACAAACATCTAATTTTTTGCCCTCTCAAAAATGTTGAATAATCCAAAAAAACCTGGGACCTTGTACCAATATGTTCATTAATGAACCTCGTGAAACAATAATGTAAACGTATGCATCTGAAAAATTATGCCCCTCATTATGTCCACAATTAGCCCATTGAAACTTACTCTCTGACACCTCACCGAAACATGACATTTTCCAGCTCCGATCGCCGTGGAACTGCCAACGAGTGCGCGGGGCGACAGACGGTTTAATTAAATACATTAGCCGAGTAGAGCGTCAACTTTGTAAAGCGACAAGCGAAAGTTTGTGGTTTCCATTTGCGCTGCTGCGGGGAGCTGCGAAGTGCAGGCGAGTCATGTGGTGCCTTCCATGAAATACCCACACAGGCGCACCGCTCTGCAGGGTCGCTATATTTCCTTGATTTTTGCGGTCGTTCCGAATGCAGCATTTAATAGCTTTGCCGTCTGATTTTTTCGAAAAAATTACCAACCCACTGCAATTGCTCCCAGCTGCGATCGGAGCATTTTTCATCGATCAGGGTAGGCTGTTTGCTTTTTTTTTTTTTTTTTTTTTATCAAAGCAACAAACTGAGCAGGCCGTTACGGCGGGGTTAACCAGTTTCGGCTGAAACTGGACTGGACCGTGAGTTGGTGCTCTCGATTCAATGAGCATAAATTGCCCCATACGCGCTGCATGCAAAGAACATTGAAATATTGGTTGATTCTGACGATTTCGCGTTGGTTGACCATCGACAAAAAACATTGGACACGGAGCTGTTTTTGAAAGCGACGCATTGACGTCACCCGTTATTGATCACTGACAGGCATGCTAATTTGGTTTTATTTAAAGTCGCAGGGTGTGGATTTTATAATATTTGGAAAATATTCTTGATGCATGGTTTATGACGTCAATAGCTGGGTGTGATTTTGATTGAGATGCAGTGTTAGTCCAAGAACTCTAAACTGAAGGCCATCCTTCCTAATGTTTTAAAGTTGGCCCCAAAATTCTAACAAATCCTACTGATTTGTGCTTTCAAAAATAATTCATTATTGTCCAAAACATTGCATGTCGCATGTCTCATAGCCAATACTTCGTTTGAAGTCGCCTAAACTGCACACATTACCTTGAATTTATTTTTCACTTTCTATCATAAAACTAGCTGACCCGGCAAACTTCGTACCAGCAGTTACGTGTAAAGAAACCAACCGTCAACTGCGGAGCAAAGTCATCAAGAACATTAAGGCAAACCCCAGCATCTCAGACCGCGATTTGGCCAAAAAGTTTCGCGCCGCACGCAGTACCGTGCAACGGATTCGTCTCCGGGAAGGCATCAAGTCATACCGTGCCTGTAGACAACCAAATAGGGATCAAAAGCAGAACAATGTGGCCAGAATCCGTGCCAGAAAACTGTATGATCAAGTATTGCCAAAATTCGATGGCTGATGTTCCTGCAAAATTCGGGGAGATGTTCCAGCAAAATTCAAGTTTGTGTTTGCAGATCAGATAAATTTGCACGTAAATACATGATTTGGCAAGGCGTTTAATTCAGAGCTGTACAGAACGGAATGTCTCCAAAAGCGAATATTGCCGTTCATCAGATCCCACAATGAACCTGTCATGTTTTGGCCAAATCTTGCAAGCTGTCATTACAGTAAAACAGTGCTACAGTGGTATGAAACCAACGGGATTCAGTTTCTACCGAAAGAACTCAACCCACCAAACTGTCCCCAGCTCAGACCGATAGAGAGATTCTGGGCTCTTACCAAGAGGAAGCTGAAGGTGAATGGCAGTGTCGTCAAAAGCATCATTGAATTGAGAACTAAGTGGAATAAGATTTTCCAAAACGATGCATGAGAATAATGTGCGCCGGTTGATGAAACTTATTCCGGGAAAAGTCCGCAAATTTCTTCGAAATCGAGATGATTATTATTTTTTTATTTATTTTTGTTCACATAAAGTCGAACATTTAAGTTTAAACAGAATACTATTTTGTTAATGTATATCTGAAATATGCGCAATAGTCTATGTTCCAATTCTAACTGGACCACACCTTATCACTCGTTTTTGAAATCAGAAAATCAAAATCTTGAATTTTTGATTCTATGGCGTTATCTTGTACGGGATCTCTCTGATTCCAGTTCATCGCAGTGGGTGAAGAAATCGAATACTTAGCAGTTCCAGGATCGGCTTCCGGAAGTGGCAGTAGCAAACGACTACTATGGCAGTTAGCACAATCGACATCTACTTCTCGGACTCGTAGACTGACAAGCCCATGTTTGACCGATTGTCGATCGAACGAGAATCGTTGACTCTTCAGACGAAAAGTCTTGAACCAGCGCCGCTTCAAGATGTACATATCGGATTACCACCTCTGCATGATGTACAATCTTTTGCGGCAGCTGTAACTCTGACCGTTGGTAATTTTTATACATGGATCCTTTCGCCGTTGATGTTCCCAGTTCATTTGGCAATCAACGGCTCGGAAGTTCTGTTTGCATTTGATCGTATACCTACCATGCCGCACAGTTGGGCAGGAATCCACCAAAATCTCTAGCCCAGAGGGTGTGCATCGTAGAGGTTAGGTGTCTTGGGGAAAATGAATAGAGTGTAGTTAAGCTATATTTTGGTTATATTGGTTTTGGTCTAGATGAGATAAACTGATATAGACCATTTCAATATTTTGATAGTGAACTGTTGATAGTTTGATAGTTTCGCTGGTGGACTGGTTACGCGCCCTGGTATATTAAAGGGTGTATTCGATAAAAATGGCACACACATGTTAACTCACCAAAATTAAACCGATTATCAGATTTTCTTGAAATTTTCAGGGAATGAAAAACTTCTAATGAGTTATGATTAACAAAATTTTTTTTATTCAATTTCTTCTCCCATCCCGAATGCTTACTCCTACCTTTTCACTCCACCCATCAAATTTCGTAAAACCGATATTCTCAGTGTTTTGGTTGTTTTTACCCAAATTTCTTCAACTCCAGCTCTGTTTGAATAGTTTTGGAATGTTTGCGAAGTTTTGTCTTCATAATTGCCCAGAATTTTTTAACTGGGCGAAGTTCCGGTTACTTTGGTGAGTTCATATCTTTTGGCACAAAATTAACTCCCATTTCATGGTCCAAACCGTGGCTTGGATTTATTTTTTAGACCAAACGCCTAAAAATTGCTGCACCGGTGTTGTAAATTTTGTTTTATACCGGATCTATTTTGCATCATTTTAAATCTGGTATATGTTTTGATCTATTCTTGCAGCAATTTGGAACAAGAAAAATACCGTTCCAAACCACTACACGCTACTTGATTACACCAATTAATGAGTAAAATTTCCGCTTATACTAAACAAAAACTCATCTTTATTGAGGGTATTCTGCTCCCAGTGATGCGAAATGCCTCTTCGTTTCATTCCTGGATAACGAATGGTTCTATTCTATGGTTTTACAGCCGATGTATTTTGCGGAAAACGCTGACTAGTTCGAAATGAGGAGGCTCTCGGAATTGTGACTGTTGTGGATTTTACGATTGATTTGGTGGCAAATTCCAATTCCGAATCTGCTTTTGTAAACAAACACTTTGTCTGCTAATTTATCGAAAGATGAATACAATTCCTTCAACTTTAATATATCAGCGGATAGAGATAAAGCTCCTCTTCCTTAAAGAGTGCTTAATTTGTATTTGTGATCTTATGTTCATGAGAAAATGAAAACCATTGTTTACAAAAGCAGATTCGCTCTAATCTAATGTTGGCGCTGATTTCTCTCCTCAAACGAGAGAATGAGAAGCACGTGAGTCAGTTTTCATCCTTGAAGCACGAAATTCTCACAAATCCCATCAACTACTAAACAAGATTTCAACAACAATGACAGCGGAAGCCATCAACCGAGATTGAGCAGCTAGCTCCATCTCTTGCTTAAAATTGCTGTACGGCTCGACGTTCATCGCCGCCAATCATTAAGGATTTCGCTATAGCTCACATGGATTTCAGTATCAATGCGATGAATATATCAGGGGGTCAACGTCGCTATCAACCACATATAGATGCACCATAGTTCACATAATTTTGACAATTTTGGACATCTGACAACTGAAATCGACAGAGATTTTTCATTTTGGCCTAACTGACAAACGTACACAATTACTTTTTCCTTGAATTTGTCGACCTTGGAAACTTGCCTTGTTAATCTATCACAGCAATTTCTAAGAACAAGAGTCCTTCCATTCGATTATTTTAAAATTAACATGGGTAGATTTTGTACTACAAGAAATTTACGGAAGAAGCCCTTGTTTACGTTTTTCAGTAAGGCCCTATTGAAAAATCCCATCATTGGCCCATCAATACAAATCGATCAATGCCAAGGCACGACAGGCATGGCAGAAGAAATCAACTATCTCTTTCACACTCGCTTCGTATCCTATAACGACGTGACGATGCGCACATATGGAAGTGCTGAATGTTAGAAAGAACAGGTTGATGCATTAATCCTAACCATATATTCATCACATTGGTACTGAAATCCTCAATGATTGCCCCCCCCCCCCCCCCTGGAATATATCGTTAGGATGAATGCATCAACCTGTTCTTTCTAACATTCGACACTTTCATATGTGCGCATCGTCACGTGATTATATGATACGAAGCAAGTATGAAAAAGTTAGTTGTTTTTTTTCTGTCAACCCTGTCGTGCCTTGGCATTGATCGATTTGTTTTGATGAGCCATATTTCGAAAAAGATTTTTCCTAACTGACAAAAGAAAACAATGGCTTCTTCGGTAAATTTCTCGTAATACAAAATCTACCCATGTAAGTTTCCAATTCTATCAAATAGAAAGACTCTTGTTCTTTGAAATGGCTGTGGTAGATAATTGAAGCAAGTTTCCAGGGTCGACAAATTCAAGGCAGAAGCAATTGTTTACGTTTGCCAGTTAGGCTCTAATGAAAAATCTTTGTCGATTTCAGTTGTCACATCCAAAATTGTCAAAAACATGTGAACTACCCAACAAACAATTTGAGTTGATTAACAGCTGAATAAGCCAATTTTATGTTAAAGAAATTAATATTAGGTTGAACAAGCTATTATTCAACATACAATGTTTGTTGGGTATGGTGCATTTATGTGTGGTTGACAGCGACGCAGAGCCCCTGTGTGAAATGCTACGGAGGCTACATTTACTACACTCAGCGAAATAAACGTTAGACATTCATAAGATTGCATTATGATTATTTGCCAACTAAAACTGCCACTAAAATTGACAGACTATCAAAACTATAGGCGCGCAGGTGGCGCCATCAACATACGATTCACCAAAACTAACGGAAACAAGCTGTAATTTTAAAATGGCAGGTACAGAAATTTACACACGCACGGCACGCCAGCTTGGATGTCTGTTCTCTGTGTTTATAGTCAGCTGAAAATTGTTGGTGTTTGCGCTTAATTTAACCCTCGAAATGATAGTTTCTACTGCAGTTTTTTTTGCGTGTGTGAGAGATTTGAACTCGGAAACATAGTTTCAATCCGCGACCATCAACAAACGGCGCAAAGGATGTTTTCATTTTCAGTAACCTACAACATGGCCGATTTTGGCCGATCTTCAAGGCGTCAGCATTTTGGTCAACCGTCACGGCGTCTCACTCGTATTGCCGCATTCTCTCTCACTGATGAGCTCAAACTTTCGTTTTGGGTTTCATCAGTCAATCAAACATCACATTCTTCGATCATTTGTCTCCCAAAATGGGGGAATGAGACGTGAATGAGTCAATTTTCAACCTAAAAGTACAACATTTACAAAATCTCATCAACTGCTAAACGAGATTTTAACATTAATGACATTTGTGATTCATCGCTTGCCAAAAGTAACTATCCGTCACGACTTTCGTCGCTGGTTTCTTACCAATCATGTGAAATAGCATGGAGGCCACATCTACCACCATATTTTAAATCATGCCTGATTAAAATGCTGAACACAAAATCTGGAATAAATACGGCTTTTCGGCCGTATTTAACTCTCGAAATTTTGATATTTCGACAACACTTTTTCATTAGGGCCTAACTGACAAACGTAAACAATGGCTTCTTCCGTAAATTTCTCGTGGCACAAAAGCTACTCATGTAAGACTCCAATTTTATCGGATAGATGAACTTTTCCTCTTCAAAACGAGCGCAGTGGATTGAGTTTTCAATGACGAAGATTCGCAGAAAAAGCCATTGTTTACGTTTGTCAGTGAGTTGAAAAAGTTTTGTCGATTTGTATTTAACAAAATTCTAAATGATAGAGTGAATCACACAACAGCAATTCACGTTTTATTAAAGGAAGCAATAAACAAAAATGAACAATCAAATTGAATGGAAGTTTTCCAGTATTAGATTGAAAGAATTTTCCTGTTTTTCCTATCATATTTTGAGCTCGCAGCGTTTGTTTGAGCGAGAATTTGATGTTTAATCACTATCTCACTGATTTGCCTGTCTAATAAAAACATTTGTCGTAATTCTTCAGTCCTTGAAAATTTAAATCAAAGAACTAAAGACTGTCGCAGAGGAGATTGCAATTTTCAGTAACCCACAATTTACCCTCCCTCCGAGTTTCGTCGATCATTTTAAAGGGCGTCATCATTTCAGGCCAACTGCCATGGCGTCTCACTCGTTTTACCGCATTCTCTCTCACTGGTGAGCTCAAACTTTCGTTTCGATTTTCATCAATATTTCTTCTCACACTCGTCGATCATTTCTCACCTCACATGAGAGAAAGAGACGCCAGTGAGTTTTCAATATTATACTTTTATATTTTCA
Organism: Aedes koreicus; assembly: GCA_024533555.2. NCBI lineage: Eukaryota > Metazoa > Arthropoda > Insecta > Diptera > Culicidae > Aedes > Aedes koreicus. The sequence goes on along the minus strand of JAHHFK020002521.1, from coordinate 27,154 downwards.
AACTTCCATCAACTATTGAACAATATTTACACATTGACATTTGAGAAAGTTCTCAAAAATCAGCAGCTAGATCTATCTCATGCCAAATGTCGAATTTCATCGCCAGTTTCTTACCAGCCATGGGAAATAATACAGAGGCCATATCCAAAACTATATTTACGGATTTGCTCTATCATTTCTAGATTTATGAGAACAAAAACTTGAAATTTTGAGATTTGTATTCTAAAAATTCGAAAAAAATTGTTCACCTTTAATCAAGGGAAGTTATAAAAGGGAATGGACAACGACTTTTTTTTTCCAGTACTGGATTAAAAGAATATACTGATATTACCATTATATCGTGAGTTCACTATGAGCAGTTTTTGTAAAAAGTGAGAATGTTCACTCACCATCTCACTCAAATTCCGGCTGCAAAAAGAGAAATGTATTTGTTTCATATGCGATGTAGCAACCGCGTGCGAGATTTGAGCTCGACAGCAGAGTTGCAAACTGCGACCATCAGCAAACGGTTTAACCATTCGCTTGGGTTGGCGAAAGTCATAAAAAGCAACCAAATTTAATGATTGTCATGGACGGCGACGATCCATCGACAATCGTGTCTCTTTGACAATGAAGAATGTCAAATGCGCTTGTTTCGCTGGAATTGCTTCCAAGATTGCATTAGTGCTTGAGCACAACAGCTTGCTTTGTTTTTGAATGCGTAGGATTTGTTGATATTTTTTCCTGGTGTCCTCGTTTCTGAGAAGTTATGATAACTTTTTGGTTGTGCTTTCGTTCATCGACAGTGAGGTTCAAGTTGTGATTGTGAGCAACGACCTTCACGAAGTGACTATCATTTGCCATTTGGTTCATCTTATCACACGTGAGATTTATTTCTGGTTAACGATTGATGTGTTTATGGCTCTCGTGTAAACATCGGGGAGATTTTGAATCCCTGTTCTAGAGATCTTGAAAGTGTGATTATCATGACGAATCAACCATTCAAAAATACAATCACACATCAACCTTACTAAAGAAGAAATTGCCTTGTCTGCCACTAATGACGAGTTAAGGCGTGCCCACAATGGATACGATACGGTTGCGTATGTGTGTTTTTGACAGTTTTACCATATCTAATTTACGTCAATGGAACAAGCAACCGGGCAAGTCCTAAGCCCCTAACTTTGAGTTCATTATTCTTAGTCAAAAAGTGGTGAAAAGCGATGGGAAGTGTTGCCAATTTTTTTTTATGAGATACATTTTCTGCTTATCAAGATTTGATCGGTGTAGATCAACAATTTTTCGGAATAAATAAGTTCTTCTTAACTTAAATCTAAAGCAAATTGTAGAATCTTACGTGTGCCTTATTGCCTTATTAAGAATCGCCCATATTTTTTGAGAGAATACTTTCCAGTATTCCTATTCTCTGAACATGTAAGGATCAAGACAAGCATAAAATTGTCTCGCGCAAAACTTTTAGATCTCACATCTCATAACACTTACAATTTTGAACCCTATCAGTTTCCACGGAAAATATTTCTTCAGACCCAATAGTGGTCGTCATCAAATCCAGTAATTCTGTCCCCTTCTATGATAATTTAGAATTATTTATAAGGTTTTCAATCTAAGCCCAATCAAAGTTATCTCACTTACAGCTAGCTCATCTTTCAATGTATATGAGAAAAATGAGAACAATTTTCTCATGCTCACGCGTCATGATAGTTGTTCCTACACAGAAAAATGATGAACGTTAAAAGACGCGTGAACTGCACTAAGTTCAACACCGGAGATTTTTCTCTCGAATCAAATTTACGACAAAATACGACAACTTCCGCCGCAAATATTGTGTTTGCTGCATATAGCATTCAAGAAAACCAAGCTGTCAAAATAGCATCACACATAGCACCACGTTTTCGGCTTCACTATTGTTGTTCGTGGATGACAGCTGCTTCAGTCCCGTGGGGAAACCTTGAGAAACCTCACAAACGATAGTTTTCTACTCGCACATGAGACATTTTTTTCAACAAAGTGACAATATTTTCGCACGCTTGAAGTCATGTCTCCAGTGAAATTACTACTTTCCATGCATGAGTAAATTATCTGAACATTTTTTTATTCTTGACTTAAAGTAAAAATAGCCACGAATGAGACATTCTTCTCATTCCAAATAGCAGATTTTATTGGTGAGATTCTTGAGGCTGAGACATTTTTCTCACTGCTATAAGATCAACTCGCATTTTATAATGCTCACGCGTCATGATAGCTGTTGCTTCATAGAAAAATGGCGAATGTTAATAGACGCGTGAAATTTCCCTCGTTCAATTGCAAGTCAAAACAAGTGTAAACAACGAAACTGTTTGCAATCTTTCAAGCAACAGATATTTAGGCAATATCTGGATTTAATTGACATGAAAACTCTCCTGAATTTATGCTATATATGTGCATTAGATAACGCAGAAAATGACATAACTCTTTCAAATTGTGAATACGACAATTTGTTCATCTCACAAAAGATATTTTTCTACTCGCACATGAGAAATTTCTTTAACAAAGTGACAATATTTTCTCACGCTTGAAAACGTTTCTCCCCTGAAATTTCTACTTTTCATTTATGAGTAAATTATCATAACTTTTTTTGATTTTTGGCTTAGTTAAAAATAGCCACGAACGAGACATTCTTCTCATTCCAAAGAGACATTCTCGTTGGTGAGATTCTTGAGAGTGAGGAATTTTTCTCACTGCTATAAGATTAACTCGCAATGTTATATATATCCTTACACGTAAGCTATTCCATTTGAATGCACTGCTCACACCAACAAGCCAAAATCCAACTTCTCACCAAACGATTGAAATAAACAACAACAATCTCAACCAGCCTAGGACCCCTCGTCCACCAGCAAACAGTGACATAATCGAACCAATTCACAATTTTCCCACACTCCCAGAAAACCTTCCAAATTTATGACCCAATCGATCGAGGACCACTCGACGACCTTGCGAGTGCGAAAAAAAGAAGTCAACCCACTCAGCTCAAAATGCATGCCAACGCGAAAGTGAACTCGCCATGTCGTTCAGCATGACAACAAGCATCGCTGCGCGCTGGACCTGATGCTGGACCGAAGAAGAAAGTCTCTCAATGCATCTGGACGGGTGAGGCTCGGGTGAGGAACTGGTCCCTCTCATTCCGCCACACAAGTAGGAAAACAGGCATTCGGTTACGCCAGTCTGCAGTCGTGCAGTGGACGCGTGCGGAAATGTCTGTTACACATGCATCGTAACTGGTGCGACCTTGACGAATTCAGGGCATCCCTCCCGGGTTGTGTTACGTACGTACTTACGGACTTCTGGTGTTCGTGGTGATCGTGCAGAGGGTCGGGGGAGGAAGACGAAAACGGACTTATTTCGAGCTGGAAGCCTGGCCACGAAAGGACCGCACAGACAGCAGAAAGTCAGCAAAGCGAACGAAAACGTGTTGTACCCAATTGCGGCAACGAAATTGAAAGTTGTATAATACTTTGAAATCGCTATTAGCAAATCCATTCACATCATATGAGTGCGCACTGTGGCGTTGGTCGAGCAATCGGTTGGTTGGTTGGTATCCTCTCGAACAACCCTCGCAAGGGTTTCGAAATCACTCACGAAATCAACTCGGTGGCAGTTGGTTGGGGTGGCACACGCCGTCCTCCTCCGTCTCGCTCTCTCCTCGATGATCTGCACGGGCTCTATCTCTCTCTCTATCTCTCTTTCTCCCTCTACCTCGCCTCACTTGATTTTCTCACTTTGTCCATCTCGCTCTCACTCACTCACGGACTCCAAGGCTGTTAGCTCCTTGGAAATCTATTTTCCAAAAAATATCAAAAAGATCACTCTAATCGTCCGAATAGATCCTAAACGCAAGTCACTTTTCCATGTCTTCTTCAACAAATATTCAACAAAACTGCGGAAAAACTATGCACCACTGAGCACCGGGATCCTCCCCCCAGAGGAAACCCCGCGAACTTTGACCCGCAGGTTTTGTGATCAAACCAAAACTTACATTGATTTCCGTTTCTTCTCCAACCGAGAGGGCGGCTCGGGAAAAGGCAACTTGCTCGCTAGAGAGACACTTCAAGAGTAATCCAGTCAGCGGCAGCGTCGATCGATCTCGGCTCCACACACTTGAAAACTTCACCACCCGGGCGCGCAAACGCAGCTTCGGGGCTTTTCGACAACGAAGACGACGACGACGACGACGAGGGTGCGATATTTGAACTCAACGTCAGTTGCACAGTCTCTGCGGGAGATCCTAAAGCCTCAGCTAGTAGAGCAACTAAACGGCGAACGGACAGCGCGAATAATAATCGTTTGTAAACAAGCAACAATATGCTATATATTGCCACTAGTTCCATGATCGGGCTGCGATCGGCTTCGTTCTATCTTCACCCGGCTAGGGGTGGTCGGGAGCTTTCCCGTTCGGAGCTTTTCCCGCACACGCAGAAAGCTCCCTCATTTCTCACCCCCACAAACTGGTCTCCCGCTCTCTCGCACACTGAACATCGTGTTTCCACCCTGCAAGGGTGGGGGTTGATCTCACACCCGACGATATTCACCACTTGATCAACACCCCCCCCCCCCTTCCCTCCCTCGCACCCTCGGTCCCGTCGCTCGTTTAGCTGAATAAACTTGACTGCAGTAACCAAAGCAAACACAACAGAAAAATGTCATAATTACGAAAATTAAAGAAAACATTTTTCTTTCATTGAGCTGCTGCACCGCTGTGGTGCGGTGGATTGGATTGCCAAATTCCTCAACCGTAAACAACACGCGTCAATTGGTACGATCAATCCTAACCTCATTTGCCTAAAACGATGCACGAAATTCGAATCGAATTGATCCTGCGACGTTATCTGTCCGGCACATGCGGGTCGTAGGGTGAGGAAGAGGGGGGGGGGGGGGGGGGGGAGGGATCGATGACCTCGATCGTTAAGCGTGAATCGAACGTCGTGATTTCACCTGACTGCAAATAAACCTATGACCTTGCCCGAACCGAAATCTGTGAAAGTTTGTCGTAGTTTTTCGATTGAAAAGCGCAGCAAGACGGGAAAAGTTGGTAAAATATTAATTAAATTTAAATCGCGTGCACAGCTATAGACATAACCTTGATCGGTTCGTTGACGTACCGTGAAAGGAGTCACACAGAGCTGATTAAAATTTTGGTTAGTCTGGTTTTCGGAATGAATTATAAGTTTCACTTTCGTTTTTTTATTTTTTCTGGATTGGTCCAGATTTAGATTGGAGTTTTCGGTTATAACATCATTACGTAACGGTTGATGCATGCTACTTTTGACAATGCGTCGAGTTTTTTTTTATGGTTTCGCCCCTGATCAGTTTTGAGAACTTTCAGTTCTATTTAGCTGATTATCCTGTTTCTAAAATGGCTGGGCCTCACTCACTGGTTGACGTTCGCTTTTTTTTGTAGACCTTCGGTGGATGTGAATGTGGCAATTGGACGCGTTGAATACTGTTATATAAACTTATCGTGAGTCAAACCCATTTCGTTCGTGAGTTTAATACAACTAATTATACGAGGTCCTCTCGACATGTTTACATCAATCAACATTTTTTCAGAGTAATTTCAAATCAAATTCTATGGAATGCAAGGATCATCTCAGGGAATTTTATTGTTTGTTCCGTATTTACAAGACGTTCAGCCTGAAGCTGGTTCGTTACGTCAGGAAAACGACCTGGACTCTATAACATTGGAATGTTGATTCTTATTAAGGAGTGTATCGAAAATAAGCTATCCACAAACTTTCTTTCAAATTATGTTGAAAACCGATATTTTATTCATACAAAAAATTGATCCTTTATTGTACGAGGTTAAACTTGAACATAATGAAGACCGGATGAAATTTAAGTTATTCCTTCACGAATTTTCGAGCTTTGGATCGAATGCTCTTCATCAAGTTCCGGACAAGTGTTGCATCGCATTTTTTGGACACTTGAGCCCAATTTTTTTGAACTCCTGCATGTTTTCAGCTGGCTTACCAGTCTTCTTGAAGACCCTCTTCACGATTGCCCAGTAACGTTCGATGGGTCGAAGCTGAGGGCAATTTGGTGGATGATATTTTTCTCAACGAAATCTATACCCTTTTCCGCAAGCCAATTGAGAGTGGTTTTGGCATAGTGAGCCGACGCTAAATCCGGCCAAATAGAGGTTCCATTTCCCGACCAATTTGCTTGTCCCGGGATTCGGGATAAAATTTGTTGCTTGTCCCGGGAAATCCCGGGATCCCGGGAAATTTTTCAATGTGCTTAAAAACGCAATTTTGTGGTTAGGAATATGTTTTATTCATCAATAAAAAAATCAATGGTTCAAATCAAGTAACTGGTCTTATCAATTTGAATTCGTTCTCTGAAAATACGACTTCAAGAAGCAAATGTTATTAATGCTTTCATCGGACAGTGAGGTTCGCTTTTTAGAACAGATATTTCCGGAGTTCGAAAAGATGCGCTCGCTATCGGTTGACGTCGGTTTGATTGATTTTAAGCCGCCGAAAATGATTTCAAGATTCGGGCTCAACTTACCATGTAGCTCAAAAAGTGACAGCTCTTTCGCAATTACTTTTGAAAAATCAATCATTGCCGAATCAGTCTGGGACGGGTTGGCATATTCCTTTATAGCCGATTCCAGTTCTTCACGCATGCTCGATGGTGTCGATCCTGAATCGTCATGCATACAGGACAATCCAGCATTCAACTCGGCAGCATCATCATCGGTCTGTCTTTGGCAGTCTTGCAACAATCGAACTCCCAGTTCCTTGATGAACTTAATCATTTGCGTTTTCGATGAGCTTTCCAGTTCTGCTGGCACTTGCGTTGACAACGGAAGACCTTGAAGGAACTTCAGCGCTGTTATTATTTCCTTTTGGCGCCGTTCGTTGATTCTTTTCGTGATTGCATCGAAGAGGTCGTTTCCAACTTTGGAGTTACTTTTCTTAAGCTTCGAATACAAGAAACTCAAGCTGCCTTCCGCAGACAGCAATGTAGCATCTCGTCTTCCCAATGCTTCCGAAGCGAGTCTGATTGGCTGAAGAGTTTCCTGAAGGTTTTTTGCACCCCCAAACCCCGTCCCCCCAAAAACCCGAAAGGCCAAATCCGGAAAATGTCCCTTGGTGCCAACCAAACCCCCAATGAAGTGCCCCAGCATCGTTTCAGTCGAGTTCCAACGAATTTTGTCGTCCAAACACAGTTGAAGTGGTTTATGTAACATTTTCGTGATTTTTTCTTGAAGCAGTGCATTCTTAACAGGCGATTTTCGAAAAAAATTCACGACTCTTCGAATACGTTTCAGAGACTCTCCAAATTGCGTGGTGTACAAGTCTATAATTGAAATAAATTAGCTGTTTTCTTTAATATGAACATGAACATTCCAATATATTTACCCGAAGAACCAACTTCATAATCGTAGTTATCACTATCCCAATCGTCGCTATCTGAATCCTCATTTTCAATTGGTACCGGTGGCTGATCCTTGTACAGGACATCGCAAAACCCCAAGTGAATCGCATGGTTGTAACACTGCTGATGAAGGTAATTGGACAATCTTCCAAACTTCGTCATCACTCGAGCTCCGTCAGTCGTTGATGATACAATGTCTCCATCCTTAATACCGAATTTCCGGACCATATCCTTGACCATTTCCAAAACCTTTTTCAGCAGGTAGTGATCCACGAATTTTGCCGAGACCCAGGTTGTAGAATGATCCGTCAACGAAATGGGCATTCACGTTTAAGTAGCGCTTGTAGCTTAGACTTGTCCACTCGTCCAAAGTGAGACTAACCAGTTCACCGCTATCGATACGCTTCACTAATTCATCCCGCGTTTGCTGCTGAGCGTATCCATAGTATTCGGCGACCAGCTTCATGACGGATGTATTCGACGTTGGCAGAGAATATCCACGATCTGCGATCGATTGTCTGATGAACTGTTGGTGATTGCATTGATCGAAAATCCGTCCTCTGCTGCCAGCCGAGCTACAATTTCCGCCAGTGACTGACGTTTAACAAACTTGAGCATCGATACTTGTTTCACTGGGACATTCAGTGTGGATGATTTCACTTTCGCAGCAAACTCACTAGGATTTGTGGAGGGTTTGGAATCCATGTCGTGTTTGATCTTCATGTGCCGGAGCAAGCCACTGGTCGAAGAGCCCTTGCACGACAAAATTTGCTTGCACTTCCGACATCGTGCTTTTTCTTTGTCATCCGCAATTCTATCGAAGTGTTTCCAAATTTCAGCCATGCCTTTAAAATAATTGGATGTAAGGCTACATTAGCACAAATTTGGTATTACTACTTACTTTGATGTAACGGTAATCCGAAATTATTCAATGAGCACAGAAGCAGTAATCAGTGAATGAAAACAATGCTTTGCATAGAAATGACAGCTTACGTCGTATTGGCGCGCGCGCGTGTGTCTGTTTTAAATGTGTAAGCAAAAATGCGAATGCCTACTGAACCAACACAAAAGGAATGATGCATTTTCATGAACGCCATGTATAACATCGATGTAGGTACAGTAAATAAGTATGTTGGCGTTGTATGGGTTATATTGAATGCGCGAAAACGGTACACTGAAATTTATTGGGAAGTATCAAAGCGAATAAATATGTGAGAAATGTAGTGTGTAAAAATTTTAGTCTTTCAAAAACATTACAAAGATTGTGTGGATGATGTTTATTCGAACAACGGGTAATCCGCTTAATGCTATCGACATAATGCGTTGAAAACTGTTTGGGCTTGTGTTCAACACAAACGGTAGCGGATTAAATTCATAATGGCCGGTATTGGATGATAAAGCAGCGTGCTTTTTGGCTTCTTATGAGAGAGAAACTTGATGATAACCCGACGCTAAGTCTAGTGTGGAAAAATATTCCACAAATTCTAGGAAGAAGAAATTTGTCCGGCATAATTCTTTTATTTAATTGGCGGAAATCAACAACTAACCGCCAATTTTAGCTTCCATATGTAGATTTTTTTTGGTACCAACAGTACAGGTGAATTATAAGGAGAATATGAATTCTGTACAATTCCATTATCTAACATTTTATTTATTTGAGGATTCATCTCTTATTTTTGTGCTTCAGGAATTCTGTAATTCTTGATACACCTCATGATCGTCGTGAAGCAACATCAATAAACGAAGAAAACATCGAAAAAGTGAAGAACATTGTGCGGCAAAATCGCCTGTGACCGAGAGAGAAATATCTGATGAGCTCAACATATCAAATGGATCTGCCAATAGCATTATACAGGATGTTTTGGGCATGAGGCGTGTGTCCAAAATGCGCCGAAACCCAAAAAACCGCGTCAAAGTCGATCGAAAATCAAGGTTATGCTGACTGTTCTCTTCGATAGCCAAGGTGTGGTGCACTCGGAATTCTTTCCGGAAGGTCAATCGGTCAATGCTGAGTATTATTTGGGCGTTATGAAGATTCGTCTCAAAAGGAAAGCATTGTGGGACAAAAAGTCATGGTTTTTGCATCACGTTAATTCACTGGCTCACACATCACGTTTATTTAGTTCGCGATTATTTGACCAAAAACAAAGTTAACATCGTTCCTCAAGCGCCGTTTTCGCCTGATATGGCACCATGTGACTTTTTCCTCTACCTCAAACTTAAATTGCCGCTTCGTGGTAAACATTTGCAGGGGTATTCAAGCGTATTTGTTGCTCGTAGAAATTATTAGTTGTTAGGTGATCATTTTCACTCGCAAAACTGTCGCTAAATTGACAACATAACGGGTGTTCAATAAAAAATGAGAATGATTTCAATACCTTTCTGTAATTAAAGTAAAGAGCGTAAATTTTTTTCTCTCCAAGAGAATTGCTCTCTGGACTCTTTAGAAATGGGTGGCATGTTTCTTTTCGCTCGGGTGCTCTCGGTTCAATCGAAGATGGCGTCGAAACCGCAAGCACTCCGCGAGCGTGTTGTACGGTTTTACGAAACGTATGCTCAACGTGGAAAAAAGTTTACGGTAGACCACCTTCGAGACAAAAACGTGCCCGTGAGTACAGTTTAACGGATCCTGGCATCCCTGAGCGTGAAGCGGAAGGCCGGTAGCGGCCGTCCGGCGAAGATAATGACGAAGAAGAAGACAACAAGGACGGAACGAGTTTGCGTGACGCCGGTCGAAAATATCACTGCTCCCACCTTGATTCACCGAACCCTCAAGATGGAGGACATCATCTGTCGGAAGAAGCCTCGATCCCCCGAGTACACGGACGAGCAGATAGCAACCGTGAAATCGCAGTGCCGGTGGATGACGAAGAAATACCGCGGGACGTCATTCGTTTTGGACGACGAAAGTTACTTTCCGCTCTTGAAGACCCACATTCCAGGAAATGACAGCTACTATTCCAGTGACTAGTCGGCCACACCCCCCGAAGTAAAATATAAGTTTAAGCATAAATTTGAAAAAAAAAGTTATGCTATACATCGCCATATCGGACAGAGGGATTTCAAAGCCGTGGATCAAGCCGAGCGGTCTGGCCATCAATCAACAAGTGTACCAGGAGGAGTGTCTTGAGAAAATTCTTCTGCCGTTCTTAAAGGAGCATCATGCGGATGGGAAGTACGTCTTCTGGCCGGACAAGACGTCTTCCCATTACGTCAAGGAGATGCTGGAGTATCTTGAGCAGAAAAAGATACCGTACGTTCCGAAAGAAAGGAACCCGACCAACTTGCCAAGTGCCGTCCCATTGAAGATTTTTTTGGCTCCCTCAGTGCCCTAGTGTACAAAAATAATTGGCGGGCCAAGGATACGAAGCAGTTGACCACGAGGATCCTGAATTGTATCCGGAAAATGGACGTCAGTGCCATCTAGTGCTCTTGTGAGAGCATCGCGGACTAAGTTGCGTCATACGGCTGACCAGGGCCCCCTTCTCCAATATTCATTGTCTTTTTTTTTGAAAAATAAACATTATGTTTTTAATAAAAAATACTGAATTCGTTGAAATTTTTTTTTGTTCACTACGTGACTGAAAAAATTCTCATTTTTTATTGAACACCCGTTAAATGTTCAAGTTCATTTTTCAGTTTTGGATCAAAGTGATGCAGTTGTAAATTATCAAGCAGTTCCTGTTGTCTTTTACTCGGTGTATTTGGATCATTTATGTGAATATTGAAACATTTTAATGGAATTATTTGCGGAGTAAAATCATTCGGAAGAAAAACTGCTTCTTCAGTGCTATTGGTAAATCCCACAATTGTATGATCTTTATCTATAATTGAGTAAGCATAGTGAACTACTGGATATAATTGATTTGCAATAACTACACTATCTTCTGATATATTTGCTACGCTTATTTCGTGAATTATCTCACAGGTTGGGGGAATTACTTGCGCATTTCTTTTCTTATTTTCAATTGGTATGGATATAACGTTTAGTCATCTATCTGAAAGATAAGAAGCCATGTATATTATAATAATCTATACAGTATTTATTCTTAATGAAAAAATCTCTTCCCAAAAATCCATCAGTTGGAATTGGGAAGCCACTATCAACTAAGCAGTATGGAAGCCCTGGACCCTCTAGCTCAGCTGTGCCCACTGCCGGTCTCAACGATGTTCTAACTGCTAGTTCCAGCCGTCAAAGTCGTCCCGGCCCTGGGTCTAGCGATGGGGACAGGGCTCTCCAAGCTGCCATCCATGGCAACCCGAGCAGAACACAAACGCATATGAATACCTAATTTTGATCTTGATAACTGGCCTTGGTATTAAAGAGCTCAGATTAAGAGGTAAAATACCTAAGCAAAATACCTAAGAATTGCAAGCAAAATGTCTCTAGAATAACTAAACTTGATATTCCGGATACCTGGGTAAGTATCTGGTCACCTTAGAGGTATTATTTTGGTATTGTCTTACCTCAATTCGGTATTCGCATGACATTGTGGGAACAATTTGATGGTATTATCCTCAGGTATTTTACCTCTTAATCTGAGCTCATAAATACCAAGGCCAGTTATCAAGTTATTCGCTTCTGCTCGGGTACCCGACCACAACACAAAATACTCATTATTTTCTTCTTAACTGCCCCCTTATACACAGATCAGCAGATAGAAAACCCCAACCAAAAACCCCAAAAATTCCCCCCAAAAATCTCTCAAGAATAACTAAACTTGATATTCCGGATACCTGGGTAAGTATCTGGTCACCTTTGGGGTTTTTTTTTGGTTTTGTCTTCCCTCAATTCGGTATTCGCATGACTTGTGGGCCAATTTTGTGGGTTTTCCCCTCGGTATTTTAACTCTTAATCTGAGCTCATAAATACCAAGGCCTGTTATCAAGTCATTCGCTTCTGCTCGGGAAGTATCCTTCATCTAATGACGTTGCTCGGGCTGATGCTGCCTCATCTTTCAGATCGCTGCCTGCCGAATCCTCTGCCCCCTCATTGAAAGCCCTTTTGTACTACCAGAACGTAGGTGGTATCAACAGTTTGCTCGCCGAGTACCAGTTGGCATGCAGTGACGCATGCTACGATGTTTACGCCTTCACGGAAACTTGGCTTAATATAAACACATTATCGAAGCAACTGTTCGACAACACGTATTATGTCTACCGGCAAGACCGATCGTCGCTCAATAGCAACAAGAAATCTGGTTGTGGAGTTCTTCTTGCCGTGCGCTCAAAATTCAAATCTCGACTTCTGAAGGAGGACTCAAAGGTTGAACATCTTTGGGTGGCGATATCCACTAAAACCGGGACACTGTTTATCTGTGTGGTCTATATTCCCCCCGATCGTGTTAGTGACAGCAGCCTTATTGAAAAGCACGCTCTTTCTTTGGATTGGATCGTGTCACAAATGGGACCCAGCGACAACATCATTATCGTGGGAGATTTTAACCTCAGCACGATTTCATGGCATATCGATACTAATGGCTTCCGCTATCCAGACAATTCATGTTCGTCATTCAGACCGGCTTCGCTCTCCTTGCTTGATGCTTATTCTACCGCCAGACTTCGGCAAGTTAATGGCATTCCGAACGCGAATAACCGTTTGCTGGATCTATGTTTCATTAGCGGAATCTCTCTCCCCCCTTCCAAATCAGAAATCATTCCCCTCTGCTACTGACACTGGAGTTTAATCCTAATAGGGGAGGATGGTACAAAACGCACCGTTTAACCAACATCGTGAATTACTAGTGAATGGAAGCTGAAATTTAGGAACAAGTTATTGGGTATGGTGCATAACTATGTTTTCATTGTAGATCAAATGTAATTTAAATTCAAAACGATGATTTTTCGTGATTTTTTAAACCTTTTCCAATTTGATACCAAGACGACACCGGGGTAAAACGCCTGTTTCATTGCTCAATATGCACCCCAAAATTGGGGTAAGATGCACCACAACACTGGAATATGATGCACCACAATATTGGGATAGCATGCACCGCTTGTAAAAGGTAAAAACACGGCTATAATAAGTTACTCAGAGTTGTAAAGTGAGGAGGTTGCAACACATCGCCACATCTTTTTAGCTCAGCCAACCAATGGGTATGGAATAAAGATAGCAAAACGTTGCAATATGTTGCCTACTCCTCAATATATACACGCTTAGAAAAAAGTATCCAACGGAGCATTTAAGTCTGGGAAGCCAACTTTGGGTATAATTATGATTACCTACCATTGGGTTCAAATTACATACGTTTGGGTAGAATTTTACCAGAAGTAAATTATTTACACTCAGCGGTAGATTAACATGATTATACCCAAAGTTGGTTTCCTACACTCAACCGCTCCACTGGGTACTTTTTTCTAAGCGTGTAGACGTATATAACGCCACGGTGCGTTCTGCCCCAGTTTTAGTCTTGCATAGTTTTGTCTAAATATTCTGAAAATATGTAGAATTATAGTGAAGTTTTGATACTATCTTGAAGTTTTTGTTGTCAGCGATACATATGAAGTGAATTTATTACTAACCATGGATGTTAACGCATGGTAAAAGCTTATTTTAAGAACACTATTATTTACATGTGAAGTACAGTCATGAAGATTTATTCAATTTTGATCATGTTTTGGTGTATTTAGTGCCTTATTGTACTAAAAAATTATGAGTTATGCTGTTTTATGTAAACATTGATAAAGTATCATTCCATTAAAGCTATAGTTTTGAAGAATTGAGCACATTTATTGAGTGGGTCATTCTACCTCACCAGTGCATTTTGTACTGTTCTCCCCTACAGCTTCCATGACAACATCGAAAATGTTTATTATGACTTCACCCGCGATTCCTGAAAGAAAACTTTTCTCACGGCGTGAATTGGAACACGACCCTTGCAAACGGGGTACGAATTCTGCTGCCTCGACTTTGTGTAACATTTTGCTGTACGCCGTTGATCAATTCGTGCCTAAGAAACTCAACCGTAAGCCTCCCAACCCTGCTTGGTCTAATTCCGCCCTCAAACATTTGAAACGAGTTAAAAGGGCTGCTCTTGGGAAACACAGCAAATATCGCACCGATTCTACGAGGACAATTTACGCACGCGCCAACGACGACTACAAACACCTCAATAACAGCTTATACAACTCTCATCAGTCTCAATTGCAGAGCCGTCTCAAAACGAAACCGAAAAGCTTTTGGCGGTTCGTGAATGATCAACGGAAGGAAACCGGCTTACCATCCACCATGACTGACGGCACTCACGAAATTGACTCTGTCGCGGATATCGCCAACTTGTTTCGTACGCAGTTTAGCAGTGTCTTCTGCGACGAAATGCTGGATGCCGAGGGCCTTGAAGCAGCTACTAGCAATGTTCCCCGTTTGTCTGTATTTGGATCTGCACTCACTATCCATAGTGATATGGTGATTTTAGCAGGGAAGCAGATGAAAACCTCAACTGGATGTGGTCCTGATGGTATTCCTTCAATTGTCCTGAAGCGTTGCCTTAACACACTGGCTGTGCCCCTGGCTATGGTCTTCAATTTGTCATTAACTTCCGGTGTGTTTCCTGAATGCTGGAAAGAGTCGTTTGTTTTCCCAATACACAAAAAGGGATGCAAACGATCCGTCACCAACTATCGTGGGATTGCTGCACTAAGTGCTGTATCTAAGCCATTCGAACTAATTGTTCTTCAAAGGCTGGTCCATGACTATTCACATACTATTTCTCCTGAACAACACGGTTTTATGCCCAAGCGCTCGACGGCGACCAACCTCACCGTATTTACATCGTTCGTCATCCGCGAAATGGAACGCGGTCATCAAGTAGACGCCATATACACAGATCTCTCTGCGGCCTTCGATAAAATGAACCATCAGATTGCAATTTCCAAATACGACAAAATGGGGGTTCACGATCAATTGTTGAACTGGCTCCGCTCATACCTGACTGGTAGAACTATGTCTGTGGAGATCTCAGATTATGCCTCGTCCAGCTTCTCAGTAATATCTGGCGTTCCGCAAGGCAGCCACCTTGGTCCATTTCTTTTCCTGTTATATATGAATGACGTGAACTTGGTCCTCAGATGCCTGAAATTATCCTACGCGGACGACCTAAAGCTGTACTACGTCATAAAATGTCCAGAAGACGCCGATTTTATTCAACAGGAACTACAAGTGTTCGACGACTGATGCCGGATCAACAGAATGTCCTTAAATGTATCCAAATGCTCGGCTATCTCCTTTGGCCGAAAACGTGCGATGTATCTCCACGAGTACATCCTTCGTGGAACACGCTTGAAACGTGAAACAACAGTCAAGGATCTGGGAGTAATGCTCGACTCCAAACTGTCATTCAAGAATCACATTGCCTATATTGTTTCTAAAGCCTCATCGCAGTTAGGATTCATCTTCCGCTTCGCAAAAAACTTCAAAGACGTTTATTGCCTGAAGGCACTATTTTGCTCTTTGGTTCGTCCTTTTTTGGAGTACTGTGCTGTCGTTTGGTCTCCTTTCTACCAAAATGCAGTCCAGAGGATCGAAGCTGTTCAGCGAAGGTTTATACGCTTTGCTTTGCGACATCTTCGTTGGCAAGACCCTCGCAGATTGCCAAGTTATGAAAGTCGGTGTAAGCTCATCAGCCTGGAATTGTTGGAAGGGAGGCGTATGGTGGCCAAAGCGTGTTTCGTTGGTGACCTCCTTCAGGGAAACATCGACTGTTCAACTTTACTTGGTCTCTTGAACATCAACACTCGACGACGAAACCTACGTTTACAATCTTTCTTTATAAACCGGCACTCAAGGACCAACTACGGCAAACATGAACCTGTGCTAAGCATGTGTCGCGTTTTCAACAGCTGTTATAACGTGTTTAATTTTAATGTATCCCGTGATGTTAATAAGCGTTGTTTCCGAAGATGTATGTGTTAGTTATTGTATGTAATTAAGTGTTATCTAGTTGTCATTGGGATAAACATTTTTATCTGTTGACGAATAAATAAATAATATAAATAAAACTACTTGAAAAGATTGATTTATCAAAAAATCATTAAAATGTATATTTGTATCAGTCTTACCTAAAGTATATACAGAATTGGCGCCAATATCATTGAGGCGTGTGCTCGAAAAAAAAAAATGCACCAGACAAAAGTGTTCGCCAAAAATTTATTTTAAGTCGGATTTTCTTGAAACTTTCAGGGAATAAATTAATACATATGAATTATGTTTCGGCATAATTACTTTATTCAATTTGCTTTCCATCGCTGAAAGCCCGCACCTTTCCCTTAAGACCCCTCATTATATTTTGTGCAATGGTGGAGCCAACCGTTTTGGTCCCTTTCATCCATTCTTTCTTCAACTCCAGCTCGTTTTTAAACACTTTGGACGATTTTCAAATTTTGGCCTTCATTATGGCCCAAAATCTTTCCACCGGACGAATCTCTGGTGAATTTGGGGGATTGGCGGTTTTTGGTACAAAAACAACGTTATTGTCTCTGTACCAATCCAACGTCGATCGCGCGTAATGGCATGATGCCAGGTCCGGCCAAAATAATGTCTCGCCTCCGTGGGACCGCAGGAAGGGCAACAGACGCTTCTGGAGGCACTCGGTGCGGGTAATTTCGCTGTTGATGGTACCTGTTGTGATGTACGGTTTACTCAGTTTACCGCATCGGCATATGGCCTGCCAGAGCAAGTATTTTTTGGCGAATTTGTCAACTTTCTTCTTCCTTATGTCTTTCGGAACATCAATCCGTGATTTGGCAACGTAGAACTCCAGCCCCGGTATCTGCTTTGCGTCTGCCTTGATGTAGGTTTCGCCATCCATAACCACACACATCGGTTTCGTTAACCACTCTCGATACAGCCTCCTTACGCTGGATTTGGCCGCCGTGTTTTGTTGATTACGCCGGTTCGGTGCCTTGCGGACCTTGAATACACGAAGCCCAGCTCATTGTTCTGCAGGCTACTACACTATTCAATATCCAAACAGCCCAACTTGCTTTTCATCAGCCAGAAATCCCTCAACTACTGATTTGGTCCTAACTGATTCATGTCAACTTTGTAGTCAATTGATTACCCATGCTGACTTTGGTTCTGATCACCTTCCAGTTACATTTGAAATATCTCATGAAATCATTTCTAATTCTATCAGTTCTACTTTCAACTACCATAGAGCTAATTGGGATCAATATCGAACATTTATGGAATACAACTTTGATCCTAATGTATGGAACATTAGGATGCATTAGGATGCATTAGGATGCAAACAAAAAATGAAATTAATAATGCTCTTGAATCTCTGGTTTTCTCAATATATAGAGCAAGAGCTGCTTCAGTGCCAAAATGCGAGGTTAAATTCGATTAAGTTATAATTGATGACGGTCTTCAGCTCTTGATTCGTTTGAAAAATGTACGTAGGCGTCAATATCAAAGAACACGTGATCCCGCTATGAAAGTCATATGGCGATATTTACAAAAACATTTTGAAAATAATGTGTCAAAATTAGATTCGAGTTCCAAACCTTTCTGGAAACTCTCTAAAATATTGAAAAAACCTCAAAAGCCTATACCAGCACTTAAGGAAAGTGATAAATTTTTGCTCACAAATGCGGAAAAAGCTCAAAAACTTGTTAAGCTGTTTGAGAGCTCCCATAATTTCAGTTTGGGTCTTACAAGTCCTATTGAGGGTAAAGTTTCCAGGGAGTATCTGAATATTTTCTCACAAGAAAATATTTTTGATGATTCTTGGGGAACTGATTTGGATGAAGTAAAAACCAAAACTAAAAATTTTCAAAATATGAAAGCACCAGGTGATGATGGAATTTTCTATATCCTCATCAAAAAACTCCCTGAGAGTACTTTGTCTTTCTTGGTAAAACTATTTAACAGATGTTTTCATCTGGCATACTTTCCAGATAAATGGAAAAACTGCAAAAGTTGTACATATCTTGAAGCCAGGCAAAAATCCGGCTGAAGCTTCTAGCTACCGACCAATCAGTTTGCTTTCTTCAATAAGTAAGCTTTTTGAAAAAATAATTTTGAATAGAATGATGCTTCACATCAATGCAAACTCAATCTTTGCTGATGAACAGTTTAGATTTCGCCATGGGCATTCGACTACGCAGCAACTTTTGAGAGTTACAAATTTAATTCGTTCAAACAAAGCTGAAGGCTGCTCCACTGGAGTTGCTCTTCTAGACATAGAAACAGCATTCGACAGTGTTTGGCATGAAGGTTGGATTGCGAAACTGAAAAAGTTCAATTTTCCGCTTTATATCATGAAATTAGTTCAAAACTACTTAACTGATAGAACTTTGCAAGTAAATTATCAGAATTCTGAATCTGATCAATTGCCTGTCAGAGCTGGTGTTCCTCAAGGTAGCATTCTAGGGCCAATACTTTATAACATTTTCACTTCAGATCTCCCTGATTTACCTCAGGGCTGTCAAAAATCTGGCTTTGCTGATGACACAGGCATTTCCGCTAAAGGAAAAAGTCTTCGTGTTAAAGCTTGGACATTTTTACAGATTATTTTCAAAAATGGAAGATTTCTCCTAATGCTTCCAAAACTCAACTTATAATATTCCCACACAAGCCTAGAGCTGCATTTTTGAAACCAAGTAATAGTCATATGGTCACTATGAACGGAGTTCCAATTTCTTGGTCAAATCAAGTAAAATATCTTGGACTGATACTTGATCAAAAATTAACTTTTGAAGATCACATTGAGGGCATTCAAGCCAAATGTAATAAATATATAAAATGTTTATATCCTCTTATAAACAGAAAATCCAAACTTTGTTTGAAGATCAAACTTCTAATATTCAAACAAATCTTTAGACCGGCCATGCTTTATGCTGTGCCAATATGGTCTAGTTGTTGTGCTACTAGGAAAAAAGCACTTCAAAGGATTCAGCACAAAGTTCTGAAAATGATTTTGAAGCTGTCACCCTGGTTCAGTACTTTTGAATTACATGGAATTTCAAACGTTGAGACTCTAGAAGAAATGTCCAACAAAATAATTCATAATTTTAGACAAAAATCAGTGCAGTCTTCAATTGTAATGATTAATTCTCTCTATAGATAAGAACTAGTTTTAAGAAATCAATAATTATTCTTACACGCAGGCAAAAGGAACCCTGTTAAAAATACTGAATAGACAAAGTAAAAATAATGTTAACACAATTAGATATAAATGATAGCATATAAGGTTGAAATGTTAATTACTTAACAGGATCACCTAGGTAAATATATGAATGTAAAATAATGTAAAATTTGGAATAAATAAAAAGTTAAAAAAAGCTCCCTTCAAATACCCGGACTGTTCCGGCCCGCTCTATATAGCGAGCCATTTCCCCCCATTTCTAACAAACCAATATAAATAAAATTTGGGAGAAAAATATCCAAACAAAAAAAATCCAAACGAGTTTTTTATTGAACAAAAAACCCCAGGATGTTTTTGGCTGAAAAAGGGTAAAAATGTCTCTTCTCAACAGTTTGAGGCACTTTGGGCTGAAGACCGGTTTCCAATTTAAATGGACAGATTATCTAGGGCATTTTGCAATGGTCTTTGCAAGATTTCCGCACGTGGACCTCTTAAGGAGATTACAGCATCGTCTGCAGGTTGTCTTAGCGTGCATCTATTTTCCAAGCAGTTATCAATATCTCTAACATAAAAATTATAAAGCAAGGGACTTAAACATGAGCCTTGGGGTAAGCCCATGTAGCTAATTCTGGAAGTTATCAGTTGGCCTAGATTGAAGGTTAGTTGTTTTTCTGACAGTAAATTATACAAAAAATTTTCAAAATTCCTGGTAAACCACTACAGACTATCTGCCAGTATATCTATGGAAACTGAATCAAATGCGCCCTTAATATCCCAAAATACTGAAACCGATTGCTGCTTGTGTTTAAAGGCCAGTTGTATATCAGATGAAAGCAACGCTAAGCAATCGTTTGTTCCCTTACTCTTTCGGAAACCAAATTGTGTATTTGATAGCAGGTTGTTTGATTCAATCCAACGGTCAAGTCTTGATAGGATAATTTTTTCTAACAATTTCCTTAAACATGATAGCATAGAGTTCGGACGGTATCAGACCAACTTGTTTCAGTTTCTAATATGATATCGTATAGACAACCGTTAATTTTATTTCGAGCTTCGTTAAATTTTTGTGCACTGCGCATACGGTTAAAATGTTGACAATAAACTAGTGCTTCAGATAATTCTATTATATGAGACTCACTAGACTCACTTGAAGAATGAGGAATTACCTCATATAAAGCAGCTTCCTCAAATGAGCGCGTCAAATGTAAGGAGTCTTCCTCTGAAGAGGGCGCCAGTTAACAGGACGGGTCGCTGGCTTGGCATGATGGCACAAAGCAGGATAAAGCTGGAAATCAAGTGACTTCAAGGCAGGTCGCCAGCATATGTCGGTCTCGGGGCACCGAAACTTACATGACATTTCGGTAGTGTGTGGGCTGAGGCCTCAAGCTAAAACTCCATGAACTGTTTAGATCGTTCAGTATTTCAAAAGTTATATTTTGAAACTGTTCAAATTATTGCGAATACAGCCCTTTTTCACTTTTCATGATACCGTCATGACACGAATGCCAAAGCAGTGGTAAAGTGTCAAAAATAAATAATAATAATAATAATGATACTGTCATTTACCAACGATAGTTGAGAAGTGACAAAATATAGTATTTTTTATATTTTTCTTTTATTAAGCGTGTCCGCATGTTAGGACGGGCCCAAGCTAGGATGACGCTTCCCTATATAAATGTATACTTCAAAGCACAACGCTGAAAATGTTGAGTTAGATGGTAAGAAGTGTTTGTTGGATGGCTTTGACAACGAGGTTCAATAGTCGCAAAATGGTTTCCCCTGTAAAACCAACTAGCTCATCGCGACTTAATTAAAGCATGAATCGTGTATCTTCACAAACTGCTCCAATATTGCCAAAATGATCTATTCGTCACTGTAGCGAAAAATTACCAATCAATTCCCATCGCATCACATGATCGTGCCAATTTTGCATCGCAAAATCAAATACGTCCAACCCGAACCGCAAACTGCAGCGTGAAACTCAGCGGAACCGATTGAAGTCTTTCGAATGAATACAAGCGAGGAACTTCTTTTCCGATTAATAATGCTGCTGAGTGGTTTGGCGATGGTCTTTGGAAGTCATTTTCTGTGGTTTTACAACTGAATCAAAACGATGACAATTATAGAAAATGGCAAACACTAGACGATCGTAAATCTTTGCATTCGCCAATCTATTTCAGTGGCATAAGACATTAAACAGCTGTCAAATCTGTCAGGAGCAAAGCAATGTACGGAGTACAATGTTGTATCGAGGTATAACAAGCCACTACCGAATGGGGGTGGGTTGCAATTGTCACATTTAATGGTTCACATTATTCGCGAAACTTGTTCTCACTTCATACCGATTTGCGTGAAAGTCTCAGCGTCATAACGCAAGGCAGTAAAACCTACATTACGGCTTTATTACATTCGATCTTATGTAGTCGGTGATTTCCTGGGATTACCAAATGAATCAAAACTTTGGAAAACTCTCCGCCAGGGTGGGACGGTTTTCATCTCAAGCGCCGCCATGAGTCAGACCAGTCCTCTACAAGCGACGGATTAAGTTGTTTCCAAACTGGTTTTTGCACAAGCGGGTTCTGAACTTTTACTTTCGATGGAATATGCGCAATCGAAGGCGGATCGCGGTCAGTGTGGAGCCCTCTCGGTGATCTGGAGTGAGGTTTTGCACAATTAAAATCCCACTTCCACTTGAACTTAATAACTGGCAGTTACATTGTTGCAGATCTAGCCGAACGTGACCCCCGTGCAGATCAATATTAGCTTTTTCGTGAAAAACGCAATCAACTGACCGAAGTAGTGGTCGGATCTAAAGAGAACTAATGGACGCTATACTAATCATTATTGTTCCGCACGAGCTCATTAATCTTTAGCCGGGCCGGAGTTATGTTGTACGCACACAAATTGGTTCATTACCGGCATGCACTAACGCGTTGAAAAGCAGCAATCGCATCGACTGACTGACCTACTCGAGCACACGAGCTGGCCCAATTCTTCTGAAAAAAAAAAAACAAGGTCCGAAAGTTAATTGATTCATCAACGAGGAAGAACACAATCGAGAATGGTTATGCAAGATCGGAAGCGATATCGGGGGCTGTAATAAGCAAAAAGTTATTAATCACTCAATCTACTTGCGCGGTTAGTCGTTATCTCCTCGGATCGACTGAGTGGATTCTGCGAAGGGGAGCTGAGCTCGATTATCATAAATTACTGACGGTTTTTATTGTTTTGGTATTTTATTGATTTCATAGGAACTTTGTTTAAATGAGAAATTCATGTCATAACTATAAGTAACATCCGACTGAGGGCTCCGTTTTACGGAACACGCTATCAAGCTAAAGAACAAATTAACAAACCACATTAATTGATCAATAAATACCTATAATCACCGGATTTATTCACACGACATTCCCCTCGACCGATTCAAATAGCTCTGTCAACATCATTCGAAAGCTTCAGCTACCGAACACAATCCCAAGCAATATTATGATAAATGAGCCCCTGAAGATACCTGTCATCTACACCATACAGCGATCGCAGCCATAGTTCACCCCTCATAGCCAACTAGACCTGTACTCGAAGGCTAATTTAAATCCCCATCTGTGAATGTACACGCAAGCCTAGCTCCTAACCGGCGCCGATGGCGGCAATAAATCCACCTCAATTAACCTCGTTTCGTGATATGTGACGACGAAGAAGGCATCTTGCCAACCTAGCGGAGGCTGACCTTTCTCTTGATCTCCCTTGGTTTTGCTCATCCCAGTATCCACGATTCAAGTTGTTTTCTCGCGATAATCACTGGAATGGCTAGATAGGACTTGCATAATTTCACTCCCCTCGTCAGATGCGTTCTCGAGGTGTGACTAAAGTTCGACTCGTGTTATGCAACGAGAGATTCAAACTTTTGATCACAACAATGCATGCGAAAAAACACGTGCCAAGTTAGGCTTTCCCCCCTCGCCGAGTTGATGTTGTTCAGATTTGTTCCAATCATGTTTTAATGATTGGCTTCCGGCATGTTAAGAGCATCAGGTACTTAACAGGTGTTGACGAGTAGTGCTCATCCAGCACTTCTCAGGAGGTTGTTTGCCCCATTTTCAACATAAGAAGCTTCACGATGCTAATGTAACTGCTGTTCGACTCGCAGCAATGACCGGAGCCACGTTGTATAACTAAGTACCGACCTTGGGCTTTTAATTTTTCGACCAAAAACAAAAAAGCGAAAATGTGCTGATACACCGTCCGACCGTATTAGATTACAACACCTTTTCAGAGGATGATCTTCTCCGGTGCAAATCGTCCGCATTCACGTTAAGACAGCAACACATCATCGTCTGTCAACGAGGAGCAATTAAATCCTGCAATTACCCCAGGCCCGTAAAACGCGTTGTCATAAAGTGCCTGGGTAGAGCACTTGGTAGATAATCGTAATATTTTTGTCTTTTATATCAGAAAAATATCATTTGAAGTCGTTTTTTTTTCGTTCAACTCTTGGGCAAATGGGCGTGCGGGTCACATTCGTTTGCCTTTGATTGAGGTTAAAAAACGATGCACACCACTGCTGGATCGGAGCCAAATGTCAAGGGTTGGATGGAAGAAGGTGCCCTGAGCGGTTTACGTAGAAGCCACGGACGGGTTTCATCTGTTAGGTAGGACGATTGCAGTTGGAATGTCGACGACGGCCTTGACGCTCGATCGACCGGTTTGTAATTAGCATATGATAATTATGGATCACGAGTTGTAACGATCGAAATGATCTGTAGTGCCTGATGCAGGAAATCAAAGACATGCCAAAGATGTTTAAACTATTTGTCGGAAAAAGGTGCTGAACTTGGAGCTGCTGAATATCGATGACAGTACTGGAAAAAATGATTCAAGATGTGTCAGTGTTTTTTGGATTTTAATTTGGATGAAATATAATTTTCTGGCTCTAGAATTACTTTCTAAATGTGTTCTAAGGTCTGTAATGCAATAATCCGGACACCTCAAAACATGACGTAGACTACGTCTTACGGCAAGGGTAGGGTGTCAATTGAAAATCTAGAAATAAGCGATCGTCACGAAATATTGTTACAAATTAAACGCTAATAACATAATAAATGCTCGATAGATTTTCAAGATTTTTACAGCAATCGGTTTTAAATTTTCCCCGCGTATCAATTCAATAATCAAAAAAATTTCCGTTAACAATTTCAAGCTATTGAAAATAACCAAAACCTAAGGTGATGTCTTATAATGCCGATTTTTCAGAGTAAATTTACTAAATGCACTGTACTTTACTGTCACAGATTTCAAATTTAAGCAAGGGAGGGCTCATATGCAGCACTGAACGATATAAAACGGGTACGTTTTCGCAAAATTAACTCAGTAGTGTTGCAGTACTGGAGCTGTGCGGAGCATCGAGCCATTATGGATTGGCAGCTGGCGATGGAGGCAACCCCCGATAGCATGAAACCTGCAGTGTCAAGCGGCAAGCTGCCAACGTAGCAGGTGGTGCAACATACCACAGAAGGTGCACTGGCGACCAACCAGTGGTGAGCTAGTCGATTGCTCTGTGACTGTTGCTAGCAAGCCCTTGGCTAGGCAGCCATTGTATATGCAGTGGTGTGCTAGGCAGTCGGTTGCCAAAGCCGGTGATGATTTGTAGCCAGCCGGTGGGCGCCACCACAAAGAGCTAAATAAGGTGCTTGAGTGTGTGTGATATTCTTGGTAGCCATCTTTATCTGAAGCGCAACGTGCACGGCAGAAATAACCTGCTTCGTGAACAGACCGAGCAGGACTAATTTAAATCCGTCCTTTTCAGGACGACCAATCCAAATCTGAGAGAGTTTGTTTAATTTGAATTTATGTAACAACTAACCAAATGGCAGACAGCGGTGGCTAAAACAATTTTAATTTTCTCTCCGTTGCATACTTTGAGCATTGTGCACAATTTACAAATGGCTGCCGTCATGAAAAATTGAATTGTCAATTGAAAATAGAAAAATAATCGACCGGCACAAAATATCGTTACAAATTAAACGCTCATAACTTCATAAATACTCGATAGATTTTCAAAATTGTTACATCAGTCGAATGGAAATTTTTCCGCATATCAATTCAATTATCTAAAATTATCCGTTGACAATTTAAAACAAATGAAAGTAACGAAAATGAATGGTGATGTCTTATTATTTGGATTTTCATGCTGGATTTCATAAATTCACAGTACTTTCCTATCACAGATTTCAAATGTGAGCAAAGGAGGTCTCATATTCAGCACTGAACGACATAAAAGAAATTTTCTCATTCATGTCGCAGTACTGGAGCTGTGCGGAGCAACGAGCCAGTATTCATTGGCAGCTGGCGACCCTGGAGGGTGCTTTATTCGGCAGAGCGGAGCGGCAAGGCGCCAACTTTGGAATTGGCTGCTGGCGGTGGCAACCGTTGCTAGGCAGCCATTAATTATGCAGTGGTGTACTAGGCAGTCAGCTACCAGCCTGTGTTGTGCTTGTGTGTGTGTGATCTTGTTGGTAGCCATCTTTGATAAGGCGCAACGTGAAACGGCTGAAATAACCTGCTTCTTCAAAAGACCGAGAAGGTTTTAATTACTATGCGGACAGTTTCAAATCCGTCCTTTTCAGGACGACTAATTCAATTTTGAAAGAGTTTGTTTGATTGGAATTTATTTAACATTACTATCCAAGTTCTTACCAATTCACAGCCAGCGGTGGCTAAAACAATTTAAGTTCCCTCTTCGTTGCATACCTTGAGCATATTGTGTACATTGTTCAACTGGCTGTCGTCACGGAACATTGAAACACCGGAAGCGAATAACTCGATCGTATTTTGATTGATTTATTTTTAGATTTTGGCTCAAATCAACTAGAGGTTTATACGATTGCCAATTTATTTACTCAAGTGTTTAAAATTTTACAAATAAAAGAAGTTTTTTATTTCACGGAAAATTTTAAAGAATGTTGCGCTCCGGCAAGTATCAAGAAATTGTTTACGTTTGATTTTCGCTTTGATTTTCGAAATGGATATTCCGGAAGTAACATTCTCGGCATACTCCAGTTAGTACAGTTATGAATAGTTATTCTGTTGTTTTAACGATTCGCGCTTAGATAGAGTTTTACTTCTAGGAAGAAATAAATTTTGAGAAACTGCGAAAGTGAGAATGAGTACGATGTCTAATCGTTTTGATGGCAAACGTTTGCGCAAATTTCGGAAGCGCGTTAAAATTCAACATATGGAAAATCCTCCGACCATGTACCGATGCCGAATGAACTCGTGATTATCAGGCAAAACTTAAACGTTGCCAACTACTGGTTGAGATGCTGGATTTTGCTAACTACTGGTTTATAATGCATACTAACATACAGCGTCCTCCTAGACTAGAAATGTTTCGTTAAGGAAAAACTATTTGCGTTGCAATATAGTTTGAAATAAACATTTAATTTTCTGCATTATCTAATGCGTATAAAGGAAATGCTAGATTTGACTTGAATTCATGGAATATTTCATTAAAATGTAAACCTGATATCACTGAAATCAGGTCTGTTGTATGAAAGATTGCAAACAATTTATTTTTTTACGCTTGTTTTGTATGCTTGTAATAATGTATTTTGCGCGTCTGCTATTATTCATTATTATTTTTTCTGTGAATG